>CM017566.1:37930920-38290920 GCA_007844125.1 Sinonovacula constricta
AGAGAGGGAAAGGAGAGAACGGGAAGAGTGGGTAATGAGGGGAGAGAGACAGGAGAGAAAATAATGTAATGGCGGAGAGAGGCAGCGAGGGGAAGAGAGATTGGGATTGAGAGAGTGAAAGCAGAGAGTAAGAGAGAGAAAGAGCGGGGAAGATATGAAGAGAGATAGTCAGAAAGAAGAAGAGACACTGATAGAGATAGAGAGCAAGAGAGAGAGACAGAGAGAGATAGACAGAGATAGACAGAAAGAGGAGAAAGAGGGGTCAAGAGAGAGCGTAATGTATAGAATAGATACATTGGGTAAAACTTTTTTTACAATATTTTTGTGCATTAAATCGATGTTACCTGTTTACCAACGAACGATTCATGAAATTTAACAAGAGGCCCTCACATCCCTGGAGAGGGAGGCCAATCTATACACAGACGGTGACGTCATTAGATTTTATCATCTGTTAAATGACGCTTCACAACTAGCCGTTGTGGGAGATTTGTGCTTCCGCGCAGAAGAATAAGTCCTAGTACGTGTATCAATAAAAACGTATAAACTATTTACTAATAACCGTTTCTAAATATACATTAAAGTGATTAATGTACACACAGGCATTATCCTCGTTGCATGGAACGTTATTTTGTCCGTAGAAATGTTAAGAACTGTGTTTTTTTAACTACATAATTATGATTATAATAACGACGTCCAGCTATGAAGCTGGCTAAACACCCCGGACAAATGATCGAGCGCACGGTAGGTCAAAAATGGCGCACCTTAGGTCAGCTGGATGACCTTCCCACATTAAGTTCTTTTGGAGCGATCTGGACTCGAACTCACGCGTTGAAGGGCGAAAAGAAGTCCGTACCCATAATTCTTTGAGCACTTTTACAAAGTTCATCATTAAAGACACACTATATAGAGGTTTCGTGTTCAAATCCCTGTCTCGCTGTTGTAAAGTCGTCTTGAATGTCATTTATTGAACTAATATTACTGATACTTAAGAGACAGACGGACGGACGGACGGACGGACGGGCAGACAGAATGTTTAGTGTATTTAATTTTTAAATACTAAAAAGTTGAGCCATGTCACATAACACCAAATCTGTTCTCTAACAAAGTGACGCTGTTGTTGCAAGAAGAAAGGACCCTTTTCTTGATATATTATAAGATAGGGGTGGGGTGGCGGTGCGGGTGGGTAGGTGGGCGAAATTTATTATTATCATAGATGTGCGGTATTAATGATGTTCCGATTCATTGTACCATAATCAAGGTAGTGCATAGTAATTATGTTTTGAAACGTTTATTTGCAAATACTTTACACGGTTCATTAATTCATGGACTTATTTTACTGCGCGGGAGTACAAATCCCAGAAATCGGATGGTTTATCTGGATCTTCACTTTTTGCAATAGTTTGATAAGTTTGTGTTTTCCAGGATATGTGTTAAACTGTATGTATATACACGGCTGAGACCGAAATAAGCAAATAAACTTATCTTTGTCCAATCATAAACGAGTGGTCAAGTGAGAGAGGTGCCAGGTCAGAAGGTCACGCCTGTCCCCCCGGGGACTCCATTTCCTTTCGTCAGATATGACTTGTCATACAGGTTAGCATCTGTATCGTCCGCATGCGGCCACTTTGCATCATCAGCAACCACAGCCCTTTTACAATTTACACACATAGAATAATTAATCTTAATTTTAAAGCACTATTGATATATTTCTGAACACATTTTTGCAGTGATATTGTATTACATCATTTCTTTACCTTAATGACACCATTTTGAAAACATTAATAGCAATAAATGACATATATACGCACAGGCGGCATTTAATGTTATTATTTAAAAACGATTCAAAGAAAATAAACGACTCATATTGTAGTGAAGTACGTGTACATGTTTCATACAAGCTTCTTGATTGGTCAAAAGGAGACTGTTACAACTAAAGTTTTTTTTTTAAATATTTTACTGTAGAAGCTTGTCTGTGACTATCTGAGCCACGCTGCAGAGATACATGTACATGTAGCTATTTTAAAACTAGGAAAACCACGTGACAACTTACTCTTGATATCACGCCATATCGTCATGCGGATAATTGCGTCAATATCTATTTTAAGCATAGATCGTCATCGTGGCTATTTATAGACTTGGAAAGAATGAATATATACTTATTTAGAGTGATTTTCGCGATTCCTACTGTATAACGATATATGCAGTCTTCAAAATCTTAGATATTTAGACTAAAATATAATTTTATGCATAAAATATGCGCATATTCCCCAAAGCCGTGGTATTAATTTGTTACGTGTATTTGATACGGGCAAACTGTCGGATTCCAACTTAAAGCTAGCATTTATATTAGTTAGAAGATATGTTACTAACCGAAAACTGTAGATTACATGTGCTTGTATAGTGGCAGGTTAGACTAAATTCCAATTAACAAACATAGTTGCTCCTACCCGCGGGCGCATTGTACTGTGACGGCTCAGCGATCATGTATCACCCATGTATGGGCATGTACAAAACTGCAGACAAAAATGTCATTATCTTATCAGTGGTTCTGTCTCTTTGTAAATAATTCCTACAACAAACAGGGACGGAAATTTAACCTTCCGGACGCCAATTAAATATAGTTTACATATTTTTTTAGTTTGCTTTTGTTTTGTTTTGAAATACATTGAAGCGGCCAGTTATGATCTTTATTGCAACGTCCAGCCTTTTGGTGTAGGATGACCCGAGACACATGTCTGGGTACAACCACCGGCGCACCGCAAGTAAGCTGGAAGACCTTCTCATATTAAGTCCTTCGCCCCGAACGGGACTCGAATCCACGCGGTGAGAGGCTTAAGCATTCAAAGGACTTACAAACTGGCGACTTTACCACTATGCCAAGGGGCGCTCGCACCACATTTTTTATGTAAAGACTGTCAACAAAAGTACACTGATATTGTGGCATTTTAGCATAAGGTAGTAGTAAATGTTTCATGAATAAATTTTTGTAGTCATATATTAACACGCAATTATTTATGTGAATTTGACAATCAGAATTGTTAAAGGAGTGAGTGTAAGGAACCATGCTACAGCTCACTCCTGATTAAACGTCGATCTAAATGATACACGAGTTACTTCCCATGTACGTAGACAGTCACTCAAAAAAACGTGTGCGGATTTAATTTTCAATTCTTGTCGTATGCGCTTACTTTGTTTAATTCCTACAGCAATTCTTTACAAACACCAGACATATTGATCCGTCTTATTTATATAAAGAAAGTCATCAAGCTATATGAAAAAAAAAAATCAAAAACAAAATAAATAAATAAGACAGTCCGGAGAACTTTAGAACTTTGTTGACTATATTTCTCATGGAAAAACAAAGATATTTTTGTTTGCCAGATTATTTGTACATAATGGAAAACAGTTCAAACGGTTGAAAATGAAAATTGGATGTTTACGATTAAGCGTTCCAATTAAAATTGCAGTTTAAACTCGCTACTTTAATATAAACGTGTTTCTAGATCTAAAATGAATAATTATGATTTGAAATTATCAAATCAAACTTGTAAAAGATGATGTTTTGAAATGGGTCCTCGTTGGATTATATTAATCCGTTATAAAAGTTAATTGGAATCAGCTGAGATTAAAGCAATTGGAAAAAATGTTTATTTTGTATACAAATAAACAAATTACGCCAGAGACTTACAAAATAAAATATATTGTACATGAAATAAACGACGTTTTTCAGGGCTGACTAGCATAACGGCAATAATGGCAATGATTTTAATGGCATCTTTTTTTCTTAAAGGTGGTATTCGACAGTTTGGAACGTTTTTTTTTACTCAGAACCAAACAAATTATTGTTACCTGAAAATATCCCGCGAAATGTTGTTTATTGTTGTTCAGCAGCTCTGCGAAAAGTAACGCACACAATGAAACATCATGCCCATCATTATAAATATGTACTTACTATCTTAGCCGCGTAAAACTAAGAAAACCACGTGGCCACTAACGTTTGAGCTCACGTATTATCATCATCCGGGGGAATAAGTTATGTTACCTCAAAAGTTCCTTCAAAATGATGTAAGTTTATGTCATACTCACAGATCCTGGTGTGAACTGTTTGTTGTTTTTCTTATTGGGTTTAACGCCCCACCAACGGTATGTCAGTTATCTGGAGACGGTGTCCACTTGAAGCAGAAATAGTGCTGCCTTCACTGTGTATAGCATGCCGTGAACACCTGACATGATACCACACCCAGTCCCATTATCCTGACACAGGGCCAACCAGTCATGGAACTACCCTTATATTTGCCTGAGCGTTAGCGTAGGAGCTATACCACTACCGTTTTTAACGACTCTTTTTATGTCGCCGCCCGGGATCGAGCCCGAGGCCTCCCGTACCTGGAGCAGACGATCTACCGATTGCGCTACCACGTACGGTTCCTTGTGAACAGTAAAAGCATTGCTAACAGGTATTTTGTATCTGAGACACACTGCAGAAATATGTATTTATAAAGTAATCGTCATTGTGGGTAGTCCGCTCTGACGTCGATATCTTTTTAAAACATAAATCACTTTTGTGCTTATTTATAGATCTGGAAAGAATGAACTTTTATAGTGTTTTTGTGATTTGTGCTGTTCAACAATATAAGTATTGATATAAACCCGTCTTTACTTATACTAAAAATATAAGTTTATGCACAAGTTATGCCCAAATTCCCCAAGCAGTGGCAAGATATTGTTATATGTGGTTGCTATATAGATATTGTTATATGTGGTTGCTATATAGATATTGTTATATGTGGTTGCTATATAGACAATCTGGCGGATACCACTTCTAATGTGTACATCATTTCTACGGATGCAAATCGCACAGATATTAGTTTATGTAATGTTGTAACTTGTTCCCGAGGGAACTGTATAATTTTTTTTCTAAAAACGCTTAGATGCAAATTTTCGGTAAATTGCCTTTTTCAAGAGTTAAACACAAGCAATTTCTCTCTTTACATATTTGCAAGGGTTCATGTGCGCTGCCATACTAGAAAAAAACATTTTTAAATATATAAAGTTTATTCCTAATCACGCCAGCAGACCTAAGTAGGTCAAAATTGTGGCATGACAGCTATAACGAACACAAATGACACGCTTGTCTTCTAGTGACTTTGCGACACTTTAGCTTTAAGCTAAATGAAGCACAGAACGACATTTTACGTATTTTATATTTCTTTAAATTAACTGTTTGCATCACTGTCGGGCTAATTAATGTTACTATGTGTTTGATTGACGTATGCACACGTCATTATTATCCCTCATGCGTATTTCAAAGTTATTCTAAATTGCCGTGTTTCAAAGATAAATAAATTGAAAAGTGTCGTGACGCTTTTGAATCGTCCAACCTAATGCAACCATCTTTTGGAGAACAACATGATGACATTTAATTTGGTAATTAGGGCAATTATTTTAATTATTTATTTTATTTAATTTTTATCAAAATTGTCTTTTTTTACTGGGCAAAAAAGAAAAAAAAAAGAAAAAAAGAAAAAAAAAAAAAGAAAAAAAAAGAAAAAAAAAAAAAGAAAAAAAAGAGAAAATAAAAAGAAATAGATTTAGCAACTTGACCAACTGTGACCATTCATTTTAATATATAAGGATAAGTAACCAAATCTATGAGAGATATATTCACACTATATGCTCAAGCTGTATAGTCAAAACAATGATTGGCTTGATATAAAGTATTAATTGCAGTTATAGTTGGCTGATGGTAGTTCTATTATTCTGTTCTGTTCTGTGAAGGTAGTCCGCTGTTTAATATTCGATGTAAGAAAGTATTAATTATATTTTATATATCAGGAAACTTAAGGTGATTGCAATGCAAAAGACCGCCTTTTTACATTAATACATTTAAATACAGCATCGAAGTGTATATGTGTACATGTATATAAACTTAAATGTTGATAATGAAACATTGAAACAGCGATTTACAAGCGTGTGTACAACACAGATTACGGCAGCTCACCTCATCTTGAGATACAAATAACACTACCCGTAATCTGCAGATAACCGGGGGATTGTACATGTAAGAAACAGGTAGAGAGGTTAAACACTGCACATAGACTACCGTAACTTGACCCAGACACTTATTTGTACTTGTCTTAAACATTACTTGCATATAGGTAAATATATGTATACACGTGTACAATCATAGAAAAAGAAAGAGAACGAGAGAAAGAGAGAGAAAGAGAACGAGAGAGAGAGAGAGAGAGAACGAGAGAGAGAGAGAGAGAGAGAGAGAGAGAGAGAGAGAGAGAGAGAGAGAGAGAGAGAGAGAGAGAGAGAGAGAGAGAGAGAGGAAAAAGCAACAACAACAAAAACAACAGCAACAAACTGCAACAGTATTTTTTTCCTGTAACGCCCATTTATGAATTTAGATCCCTTCGTTGGAATCTAAACATGCACCCCCACCGCGACCACACTGCGAACATTAACCAGTTCGGATGAAACATGTTGAAAGCAATATTCCATATTCACACTTTGATCACTGGCACCATATTATCCAAGATTATGCGTAAATCTCTTTCCCATGGTGTGTCTTTGATTACTCCGTTACCTTGGTTCGACTATTTCAAACTGTGTGCTTCGAACTCTTCTAGACGGCGATGTTTTAGAACAAAACCGCCTTCAATAGGATTGACAGTTCCGGTCACAGTACTGGAATACTCGCTGAGCAGGTACATGATTGATGACACCACCTCTGACACCTCGGCGAACCTCCCCAATGGTGTGTGATTTTTCAACTTGCCGGCCTTTACTGGTTCACACCAGAACTCGATACCCATGTCTGTCATCGCCACTGTCGAGTTCATGGAATTCATCCGAATTTTGCTTGGTCCGAGCTCCAGCGTGAACCGTTTTGCCACCATGGCCAGTAAAAGCCGTACACATATTTTACGCCATACATTCCTACATAGGCCTTAGGCCGGTGATGCTTGCGATGTTGACAATAGACCCTCCTTTTCCTGCATCTAACATCTTCTTTGCCATGACGTTAACAAGAAACTTCTTCTCGATAATTTCATTGGGAACGCCGATGGACGGTTGCCAATAAAAAGACACGCCTGCGTTATTCACCAATCCTCAAACGGATTCAAGTTTTTTTCTATTTCGCTTCGAGTGACATCCCAATCCGCGAGATCAACGGCGATGGTCCCAATGACGTTCTTGCACTCTATCTAGAAGTGGTTGCTGGCGCCCAAAACGTACACTTGACCCCAGCGTTGCAGATGGCTTTGATCAAGTCTCCTCCAATTCCACTGGATGCTCTTGTAACAAGAAACGTCTTTTTGCTGAAGTAAAAAGTCATACTTCCTCAACCCTGCATTCATCTAAAGTAAAAAAAACCCAAAACACACACACTACCACAGAGAATTATCTGTAGGAGAGTTGCACATCTAAGTTAGTAAAAGATTAATGCAAGGTTAGATATTTTCGTCGTCTAGTTAAGTTAACAGCTACTATCTCTAGCCCTGATGCAGAAGAAATTCACGTTATGCACTTGATAAAGGGCATCGTTTAGCTAATAAAAAACAACAAATTCTATGCATGCCATGTTCTTAATGGGGGAGTAAATTATACATGTATTAAAACAGTACAACGTGCACGTTTATAAAAAAAGTAAAAACAAAAACACACAAACACAAATAATTGATTTGAAATTGCAGTGCCTTCGTCTCTTTGTTTCGTTGCTTATTATCTCTGATCGAACTGAATTTCTAATTTCACTTCTTGTAATCTTTTAAAATAATGATACTTAAACATGGAAATTATGATATATTATTTTATAACAATTACCAATGTGGATAATATCGAGAAAGTTTCATGGGATACATTATTATTAGAAAGAGAACCCTAACAGTGCTGACATTTACAGATGGAAAACGTTTACAAAGATTTTTTCCTAAAATAGTTTTTTGTTTTATTGTTTCTCGGCTCAGATTTAAGATAGATACAAACATAGACATACTATACCCAAACCGGGCATTTTACTATTGTCCTGAGCGAAACAGGTGACGTCTTATTGAGAGGTTAGAGCACATACATGATATAACTAGGAACGCTAAATGAAATCAGTAAGACTAAATGATCCTGCAGTTCATTGTTTTCGAGTGTTAAAAGTACAGAAACTATCAGGCACGCTAACATAGAAATTCACATTATAAGTAATTCTAAACTTATCTAATTTTTGTTTCTTTTGCATGATTTTGCTAAAAAATTGGTCCAGAGTACAGGGACCTCTGCTTAACACATGCTATTTCAGTTTTTTATCTCTCGATGCAGGTGCTTACTGTTAGTTGTCTCACTTTGGGGTGCTGGTGGTGCTGGTGGTGGAGGGGGTGTAATTTTATTTTACCTGCGATAAAAACCTTCAGAAGTGGCGAGGTTGGAGCCATAATATAAACCATATTTAAGCACCCCATTCGGTCCTTGTGCCGACTGACCGTTCCAAGGCGGTAACTGTTGTTTTCCTTTTTGACTGTAATGTCTCCTCTCTGTTAGTCATGCTAACATCGGGTCAGAATGGCTGTGTCTAGTGGTAGTCCACATTTTAATATTTGTGATAATACTGCTAGGGACTTTTCTTATTTTCCTATTCATTTCGACACATTCGGGACCTGCCTAACTGAACATAAATGCTCAGTTTGTTGTGTTTATCATTCCAACAACCTTCCAACTAACCAGAAGGTTTTACTAAATGCAAATATAGAGCTACCCAAACTGTATCAGCATACTATGTCCTGACATGATATACAATCCTAGTCACACATATTAGCACCAACCGGTCGTGGAACTATCATTTTATCTGCTTGAGTGTAGCTGTGATAGAGATATACGAAACTGCATACATTTATACACTTGTCCACGCAGCGCATAAACATTTGTTAAAACATGAAAGATATTGCAATAGTTTTAGTAATAAAATAAAATAAACTAATTATGAAACCACAAGGTTCACACGATTTCTTAAACATTGCAATATACAAAACATAGAGTTAACACCTCTGTTAATATTGCCATAGACAATGTTCAGATAGACATTAAACAAGTCACACACCATAAGCGTCATATACAATGCTTAATTGTCTAAAATATGGCAATAGTATAGAAGAAATGACAGAAAATTACGTATTAACGTACTTGTACAAAGTGTGGACAAATTTAATGATTTCAGCATTTCATTAACTTTAAAGGTTTCATTGTAATAAAACTTGTTTCCTTATTACATATCATAAATTTTGATTTTTTAAAGATGTTAAATGTGCAGTTATTTATTAGCACAACTAATATCACTCCGTTTTATGAACTTGATTTAGAAAAAAAATGCATCAAGGTCTATTAAAGAAATTCTATACAGAAGTGTCTGAACAAAACTATACAAAAATGCTACGAAACATTAAAGGGACAATATATTTACAACATTTCATGTCTTTATGGCTAAGTATTAAAGATGAAATGTCAAAGTCCCGGTACAAAGAAAACAATAGACACAACTTAACTCTAATTCAAGTCACAGCATATAAAAATTAACAGCGAAACATGATTTATGTCATATTGATAAAATACGGATGCACTGTTTCTCTAGCTCTATGTTGTGTTATCAGGAAGTACGAAGTTAGGGCGCAATAAGACCGGTTGAAATGAAGAGTTGAGAAATGATATAGTTAATCTTTTTTAAGTTTTGTTCTAGCATCCATTCATAGCCAGGTTTTCCAAGACCCTATAACATGTAAGAAACATCGTACTACTTTTTCAATGATGTCACTACTTTCGTAATAACTTATCAAACAAAACGTCAGCGCTTAGTCATTTATTCAAATGGATCGGTTTTCTTTTCATTGCTAGCGCTGTAACACAGGTTTTACCACCCCAGTCGGTCCATATTGCCGACTGACCGTTCCAAAGCGGTAACTGTAAGGTTTGCTCTTTTTGTTAAATGACTCATCAGAGATTTTTTCTTACTTTTACATTTGACCTTCATGTGATTACCTTTATCCTGTGGCTTTTCAATTTTGGTATATGTTGCAATGCTCATAGAACATTGTCGTATATTCTTATTCATGATCACAACATATTACTTGTGCAGTGTGGCGGTCGTAAAACACCTCGTGCATGTAATCTATGTAATTTAACTCATGGTAGAAGGATTGTAACGTGTATTTCCTTTGATGGACATTGGACTTCGGTTTCTCACTTTCATCATCACATAAACAGGATGCTACAACCATTTACTCTTCTCTGGTCATTTTTTTCTTAATTCAAAAAAGTTAATTTCATTTACAATCAACAATTTTTGTGTAGTTCTTCTAATCGAAATAATACCTCTCTCTTCTAAACACTATGTGGACATTATTTTTTAATGACGTCACTACTTTCTTCATCACTTATCAAAACAAAAAAATATCAGCGCTTGGACATTTTATATTCAAATAGATCGGTTTTCTTTTCATTGTTTGCATTTGAGAAACCCATCAGGACGTGCGAGGTTAGAAGTAAAACCGGTTTAAGCACCCCAGTCGGTACATAATGCCGACTGACCGTTCCAAGGTGGTGACTGTCATGTTTGCTCTTTTTGTTAAATGACTCATCACAAATTTGTTCGTACTTTTACATTTGTACTGAGCCTTTTCAAAATTTTGGTATATGTTGCAATGCTCATAGGACTTTGTCATATAAGCTTACATTTTATCCATAACCATTATTTAAACTTTTTTGTATGCTTTTGGTATTAAATAAAGATAACATCTGCAAGTTAAACGAACAATACGACCGCCAATGAGAAAGTATTGCACATTTAACCAAATCATTGCAAACAATAAACACGGATGAGTTCTGATTGATTTTGTGACCTGGCATAACCAATAGCTGCTGTTTTTGCATACATCAGCATTCAATTTTAGATATAGTTTGAACATATTTAATACAGTGATAATGTTTCTCGTAAGAGGAACCGTTCTCAATAGCGGTAACAATGATACATTGATATTGTATAGGTCCAATGTTTGCATCATTTATGCTGTACCGTTATGGTGTACGGGGTACAGAACACAAATGTATACACTCACTCTCTTGTTCTCGTCCTCAGAAATCTCAGCCCTTGGACAAATTTACTTCCAGAAATTTGCTTCCAACCTCAGCCTGGAGAAGAGGTCGAGCGCTTCGAAGTCATCCATGCATGAAGTGTTTATCCTTCTGCGTTTCGTTGCATAATATTGCAAAATTCCTGCCCACTTCTTTTGTTCTAAGGGCAAATGACTGACAGCACAGGGACAGACATTAGTAATACCAAAATTTTGTCAGAACTATTGTATCGGATGTAGTCGCAGTTATTTCGACCTCGAAGTATAAGTAGACACCAATCCACTAAATTTTCCAAAGCATTTTTCATGACATTGTGAAAAACACGCAGCACCGTTGGTAAAATTTACAAGATGGCGGCCAATCAGCACGTACTTATTCGCGAGGCGAAACCAGAAGATTGTGACACTATCATGCAACTTATCCAGGTTAGCATATTTCTTGTCAAACATAAACATATAACAAACATACGTATGCAAGACACACATGTAAGTCTTACTGACGACGCCAATTTGTAAAGCGTGTTTGAGTTAATCCCATCGTTAAATCTCATCAGCAACGCAAAAAAAAGCAACAACCGAGTAACCTTGGACTGACTGGTAGCTTTCCTTCACAGTTCACTAAAGTTAACTGAGAATTACTATTTAGTTGACTGGGTTCGTGAATGTACAAATATTATGTTAATTATTTATTTGATTTTGTATATTTAGTTCTGACTTGGTGAAAATATATTATAAATTATATAAATATAAAATTATAAGTCAGTTGTCATTGTAAATGTTTGTTTTTTCGGAGAGCGAAAAATATTGTTTGCGCTATGCTACAATATATAGTTTTGCTCAATACACAATAATGCAGTTTAAATGTGATAACTGACAACTACATAAAAACCTTCAAGTTTGTTTAAACTAAGTAACCATAAGTTAATATAACTTATAAGCATAAGTCCATTCTACACCGATACGCCAAGTAAGACTAAGGATACGTGAAGGTTTTTATCACAAAAATTTGTAAATAAATATACAAACAAAACAGAGCTAAAAGACTCGGCAACCTAATGGCCCCAAACGAGAGAGCTTATTGAAATAAAACAACCCAAGCGAGGACATATGGCGAGAACAAGTAGATGTTAGTGATTTGTTCGTGCAGTTACTTGTTCAATTGTGCAAGTAAAATAGCTTGCAAAATCATTGGTGCGAAGCATCACAGGTCGCTGGTGACTTTTTGGCCAATTACAAATCGCCGAAACAACAGCAAAACCGTGTTGTTAAAACATAAAATTAAAATGGCATGAAACTTAGTGCGGACATGCCTGACGAATCTACGTGATTTACAGAGGTATTGCAGTTTCCAATCAGAATCTGTTGTTAGTTCATATTTACTACTAACAACTTAATCAAAATAACCCCATTCATCAATGCATTAACATGAATGACTAACGATGTTTCAGCTACCATTCATTAGAAGAGTAATTGTGCGGAAAACATTCTAGTTCTGATTACTATTTGGTCGATTTGTTTATTGGGTTTATCGTCTCACCAACAGTATTTCACTTATCTGGAGACGCTGTACACGTAAAGCAGACATTGTGCTGCCTTGACTGTGTATAGCTTGCCGGGAACGCGTTGCATGATACCACATCCAAGTTACATAATCCTGACACGGGGTCGACAAGTCGTGGAACTACCCTTATATTTGCTTGAGAGCTAGCGAGGGAGCTATACCACTATAATTTTTGTTGTTGTTTTTTTCTGTCGGATATCACCTTTAATCTAAAACTAAAACCTAATTTTATTAAGATATTCTAGAAACCGACATTTCAATTTTAGAAAGCGCCGCGCTTTAGCTGTTTATAGTGTAATATCGCGCCATTAATAAGAAGCTTCAGACATGATAACATCTGGGCGCATGCGCGGCAGCAATTAGACTACCACATTCTAAGAGAGGACCTCGTGACTTCTGTCTCTACTGTTTTAAATATTATTTTGATGCATTTTGTGGACAGAGAAAAAGTCGAAAGTAAAAAGTCGTATTTACTCCAAGAATATACGATTTTCAAGATGATAAACGTTGATGACACATAAGTATTACGTTGGTGTCATAACTGTCAGAGTTCTGGCAATTATTGACATGCAGTACGATTTGTCTACCAGTAAATTTAGTGCTGATTGTCACGCTTAACGTCTGCGTGTGATACTTGGTATGACCCGAATTTATTATCATAATTATTGTATAATTAGTATTTGTTTATTTCTGCAGTATGTACCCATCTTTGTGTCAGCTTAGAAAGACATTGACCTGGTTCGCGATTACAGCTGTGGTCAAATGATCAAAGTTATTCCGTAGTAAATCAAATGTACAACGCATTGGACATTTACAAGCAGGCAAGTCTGCAGCTCCAAATAAACACCTCTTCTAAAATATAGGTTATACATTAGAACAAAAGCTACATCAGAGTCACTAACATCTGATAATAAAAAACACTTTGTTGAACATTCAATACTTTCTACATGATTTCGCATTTTAACTTAAGTAAGGTCTAACATTAACGCTCACACATGCTACCTGATTCGAACAAAATAAACTGAGTTTGAAATTAACTACTACCTCTTATAACCATCTGATCAAAATCTGAAAGTCCCCAATGCGCCAATTCTCTTCGAATGCGTGTGGAAACTTTAGACTGCTCATTTCGACCATTTCCTATAGTCAGTTTGTAATATTCCTACGCGTTGTTCATTCATAAATCTGCATTTCATATATATCTGAATTACACAATAAAATGAAATTCCAGTTTAAACACACAGCAATATTAATGTAATTTAAAGCATGCCTGGACACAATTAACGAGTATAGTCTTCTTAGACATACACATTTGTTCTGTACACGCACTACTTCTTCTCAGGCATGAATGATTAACCGCAAGTAGTCAAGGTCACGTAGGATCAATCCTGTGTGCTTCTGAAAGCCAACTTTCTCATAAGTCTGAACGGTGTCGCAAATGACGTTGGCCAAAAATCAATAATTGGAGTGTCTTCACGCCGCTATAGGATTCATGTATAGAAAACTGTATTAATTGTGTGTATAGGAATATACATGTATGTATAAAACAATATTGTTGAGACCGATGGATAAACCTTTAAGTTTTATGCGGGTTATAGTTACATGTTATTTTAGTTTAAGTACTTGATGTAGTTTGATTTTAAGTACATTTCATTTGCAAAATTTATTAAAATAAAACAACGACAACAACAACAGATTTTAACCAAAGATAATTCCAGTGTCTTTTTGTGTCAAAAAAAAGCAAGTTGCAAAAATGAAATTCAAATCTTTCAGATGTTTATTATTTGCATTTCTTTATCAAGTAAATCTAGATGTACAATATACATAATCAAAATAATTTACTAACATTATGTTTAATATTATGGAAATAAGCTAGATCAGGAAAAATATATAAAGATAAAGCGAAAGAAACATATGCATTGTTTGACATTCACAAATACCCCATTTGTAGCAGAAGGCAATCTTGGATATTTATATCTGGTATGAAAATGCATTATTGTTGTAAACGTCTAACTTCAGATGATTGCATTGGTGTGATTGCAAACAATAAAATTACAACCTTACTACTCACATACATTTGTTCAATCCCTAGTAGTTGTGTTCGATCAATAAAAACAAGAAAACGTCATTCCTGCAACTAAAAGGCAAAAGTAGTTAAATGTTACATTCGAACGATTGATATGGTATTTTTATTAGATTAAATATGTTTTTATTATATATGAATCTTACATTTTTTGTTGGTTTTCTTCATTTTTGTATTGTATTGTCTATGGGCTGCCGTCGGCAGTCGGCATTCAGCCCGCATACACCATCTTAAGACAATATCTGACTTTGTCATATTTCCAGTATGTTTCTTATTGTTAGCTTGATCTCTAATAAAATTTAAGAAAATGCCAATAAACTAACAGAACAACGCACTAGGTTCGAATACCAGTCAATATGAAAACTTGTTAATTTGACGAAATATTTTAACTTATTTTCGGAGCGTTTAATTAAAAGAATTTGACTGCAGTAAAAAGCTGTGTTTAGGGATCTCATGCCAATAAACATATGAAGACTTAACACGTTAGTTTCTTTCAAAAGTTTTACACGCAATGTTCAATGTTGGGCGGATCGGGAGGTCGTGGGTTCGAACCCCGGCCGGGTCATACCAAAGACTTTAAAGTTGGTAGTAGTGGCTTCCCTCCTAACGCTCGGGGCTACGGGGACAGCATTACGCCTGACTCGTCGGTGTCAGTATAATGGACCGGCCGGGTTCAGTCCCTGGGCACCTCATAAGTGCCCCTGTGCTGTAATGATAAAAATGTCGCTGCGCAGTATCGGCAAAAATGCCGGCTAATCCCATCCCATCCCATCCCTGTTCAATGTTGGCACTGTACATTTATAAAAGTATGCATGCCATTTTTATAAACGTTCATTTACCCTATTACTAGGAGCTAGCCGACCATGTACAGATGCCAAATGGACCTAAAATTAACGTCGACACACTCAAGAAGCACGGGTTCGGTCCCGACAAGGTTTTTAACTGCTTCGTGGCCGTGGATACCGAAAAACCCACCAGCGGAAATAGCGAAAGCAGTCCAGGCGGTCCAGACACCACGGATCAAGATGGCGACGGCAACATAGTGGGATATACTATTTATTTCTTCTCATTCTCTACGTGGGAAGGGTTGAGTGTCTATATGGAGGACCTGTATGTACGGCCATCTCATCGGCACCGAGGCCTGGGCGGACGGCTGTGGCGGCGCGTAGCCCAGGTGGCTGTCCAGCGAGGCTCAAACCGGCTCGACTGGGTGGTTCTGGGCTGGAACAAAGGTCCACTGGAAATGTACAAGGCCAAGGGCGCCATTGACCTTACGGCAGATCAAGACTGGCATCTGTGCAGACTAACTGGCGATAAACTGGTCGAGTTTGCTGCTCAAACCGATAACTAGCGTTATGGCTCTGTTAAGAAAACTCAGAAAACAGTGTTAAAGATGGACACCACACATGTAGTTCAGAAAGACCGTTTAAATAATGATACCAAATGCACTGTTAATTGACGGGCGTACCATCACATATTGGGACAAGTCCTGTTTGCAAATCAGAAAGACAATCGACTAATATGTGGAATGTAGAGCAATACCGGGTGCGTCTGTGGCCAAGCGGTAAAATTCGCTAACTTGAAACTTCTCAGCCCTTCACTGAGTGGGTTCCAGTCCCGACTGGGCCGAGAACTTTTTATGTCGGCAGGTTTTCCAGCTTACCTACGGTGCGCCGGTTGTTTTAACTAGACGTAAGTTTTGGGTCTGCCTCCACCAATAATTAGCTGGACGTCGCCAGTATGACCATAATTGTGTCGGTGCGATGTAACAAAAAACAACATCAAAACAGACCAATACCAAGACGCAATGCCTGAAATGAATGTGTCAGAGATCATTATAAACTTAAAATTGTGAGCTTTTTTGTATGTGTTGCACAGTTTCATCTAAGAAAATAATGATGTGGTCTTTTTAAATCGATATGTTAACATAAAAAGGAGCTTAAGTAGCTCTTTTAATTTAATACGTCATATGTTAATACAAATAAGTCATTAAGTACTCAACATATCTTTAAATTGTAAAGGTTATTGCACGAAGTACAACACGTAACAAAAAGACACCCAAGTTTAGGGTGACTAATTAATAATGCATATATTACACGGGACTTTGCAGGTCATCTTAACATTTATAGGTTAATGTATAAATTTGTCGTTAGAGTTTGAATGTTAATAAAAATAATAATAATAATAAAAATAAAAATAATAATTATAAAAGCAATAATAATAATAATAATAATAATAATAATAATAATAATAATAATAATAATAATAATAATAATAAAATAATTGTTAATTTACCTCCAAGCGAGTAAAGAAACACCCCGTCTGGTCCTTCAATATAAACAGGGTAATGGCGGATTGATAATATTGCCGTTTGTATTTCAAAAAGAAGAAATCGTCGTGTTGAAATTAAATGATATGCTAAAATCATAAATCTACCGCCGCTTCTACAATAAGTAAGGCTAGCAATGTAAATTATGGCCAGAAATAAACATTTTACAATGAATAAACACATTGAACGTAATGAAAAATTATTGTGCCACTAAGATATAAATTCGTTCCGAATACTCGAGTTAGATTCGAATACACTTAACAAATATTCGAATATCGTTTTGGGGTTCGACTTACATCCCTATTATTAAGTGATCCAACTGTAATAAAAAACAACAACACTTAAATCAGTTTTCATTTTGAACTATAATTGGTTTAATGACGACCTAATACACGGGAATATATTTTTTATCTGCATCTGTAATGAGTCTAGATGTAGTTCCATGCAAAATTTCACTACAGTCGGCTTAAAAAAAACATGAATGATTCCAGCACGGCTAAAATGACATGACATGTAGTTCATACACACTTTTATTTTATTGCAAAAAAGAGAATATAACACATGTGTATTTTTAGAAACTGTCTAGATATCTTAACAAAAGCGGTTAAAAAGTTTGATCAGTGTTTTAATTTAAATAGATTTGTAGTGGCGTCATCGATAAACTGTTCTGCATCTTGGTACCAAATTTCGCCTTAATTTTAATCAAATTTTACTTTCTTTTCTGGAGTGCTTTTCCAATGTTATTTTATTTCAAACTAAAACCAGTGCTGTCAGTTTTCAGTTTCCATGTAGTCCATTCTGAAGTACAATTGATCACAAATTCGTTGTCTAAAATTGTACGAAACTCGACAGGGCCTCGATTCGTATCATTTCATCCAACTCGTTTAATATTTTCAGTATCTAACTTACACTCTTATCAGATCCTATATATAACTCAATATTTACAACACATTAAAGGTGGTATCCGAAAGTTTGGACCAAAATAATTTTCTCAAATAACCAAGTATGCCATTGTTACCTGTAAAGATCCTACAAAATGCTGCTTATTGATGCCCTAGAACAGTGAAATATAAATCCCTATTCCTCATTGTAAACAGGTATTTCCTATCTGAACCACGCTGCAGAGATAGCTATTTTTAACTAGGAAAACCATGTGACAACTCACTTTTAAGACTATGTTATATCGTCATCCGGGTTATCCTCTCTGACGTCGGTATCTATTTTTAGCAGAGATCAGTCTCGTGCTTATTTATAAATTTAGAATGATTGAACTTTGGAGCGGTTTAATCGCGATTTGTACTGTCTTACAATGTCGGCAGTGTTCAAAACCGTCTTTGCTTATACTAAAGTATGAGTTTATGCAGAAATTATGCCCTAATTCTTCATAGCAGTAGTACGGTATTGTTACAGGAATTTGATATAGGCAAACTGTGGGATACATCCTTTAAACCATTATTAAACTGTTCTGTCAAACAACGCTAGGTTAATTATCCATTTTCATGCTTCAAGTAAGAAATAGATTTAAAGTATACAGAATTAAATGTCCAATATATCATTGCTTTCATTTCAGTTGTATTAATTTATTTACAAAGGCCGTTTGCCCGAGTTATTACATGTAGACATGCATCTAAATGAGAGGCCGTTATATATAATGGCGTTTAAACGCAAAATCTCCAACATATATTTACCCTCTAACATCTTTGTGAAGAAAATAGAAGCATGTTGTAGGATTATTTTTATTAACAAAGACAAGAATAAAAACAGAGTAAGCATAATGTTTTCATGACATCTACATCATACACGATCTCGAACAATAACATTGTGTCAATCAGGTTATCGGGAGCTGAAGTACGTATTAAAGATTCTAATCAGGCAAATATATATAATAATTGAAACATAATCGCGCACACAAAGTCAGCATCCGGAACTCACTTATTATAGGTTTATATCAGAGACAGACGAATGCATTAACACTGTAGTGAGAAGACGAAAAACAGCGTTGAAAACATCAACTCGATTTGGCTAAACTCATGACATTGTTAAACACACGCAACACCGTATGTGTTATTAAACAAGATGGCGTCCAATCAACACGTGCTTATTCGCGAGGCGAAACCAGAAGATTGTGAGGCTATCTGTCGACTGATTCAGGTTGGTAGTTTATTGTCAGATAACACAAGCAAGTGATAAACATACATATGCAACGCACACATATAAGTCATACTAATGACGACTATGTGTGCTAGTGAATCCCGTTAACGCTCAACTAAAGGCGTACATGGTAAACAGAGCCATTTGTATGTCGCTGCCCTCCGAAGGTCACAGAAGTAAGCTGATTAACAATTTCTTTAAAATACATTGCAGCGACAATTTATTATAAATACAGCGACGTCCAGCTCTTAGGTGGAGGAAGACCCCAGACACATGTCTGGGTAGATCCACGGGCGCACCGCATGTCAGCTAGAAGACCTTCTCACATTAAGTCCTTCGCCCCGAACGGGACTCGAACCCACGCGGTGTGAGGCTAAGCAGTCCGAGGAGTTACAAATCGGTGAGTCTACCACTACACCACGGGCGCACCGCATGTCAGCTAGAAGACCTTCTCACATTAAGTCCTTCGCCCCGAACGGGACTCGAACCCACGCGGTGTGAGGCTAAGCAGTCCGAGGAGTTACAAATCGGTGAGTCTACGACTACACCACGGGCGCACCGCATGTCAGCTAGAAGACCTTCTCACATTAAGTCCTTCGCCCCGAACGGGACTCGAACCCACGCGGTGTGAGGCTAAGCAGTCCGAGGAGTTACAAATCGGTGAGTCTACCACTACACCACGGGCGCCCCAGACAATTTTGTATTTACTGGTTATGTAAAAGTATCAAAATTACCTTAATGTACAATAAACTTGTTCTTTAAACACTATTATGGTGTATACAATGAGAATGTACACTGATTTATATGCCAAGAGTGCTTACTTTAACATTTAACAACTTTTATTTGACATTTTACACTCAACAGACTCATTAACACTTTGCAGAAGACAATGACTAGATTAGCCGACCGACCCGTTTTTGTTGGACTTGTTTTAAAAGATATGTCAGAAAGATTATGTCATTTAAAATAGCCGTTAATGTTGTTCCTTTGAGAGAGAATAAAATGCTTTATTTTTTGTGCTATGCTATATATTTTTGCTTTGTACAAAGGAAGGGAGTTTGAATTTGTAAACAGACGTATTAGCACTCATTCGTGTTCGCCTCAACCACCAGTAATTAACCATATGTTGGGTTGAAACAGTTCAGACTCTGCAAACAAATCTATGTTGAAGTCTACAACGATACAAATAAGTCGGAGATACAGTAATGATAAATATCTATGTTTCGTTCACGCTGAAACTGGTATACAGGTACGAAAATAGTATTTTTATAACATTTATCTACGTTATCTTAGCATCTTTAAAAGTTTGAAAGCACTTTTCAAAGTTTGCTCTGTAAATTTATACAATTATATATCGTTGAATACAATTTTATTAACCATAATCTGCCTTAACACTAGGAGCTGGCCAACTATGAAAAGATGCCTGATGGACCCAAAATTAACGCAGAAACTCTCAAGAAACACGGCTTCGGTCCCGAAAAGGTGTTCAGCTGCTTTGTGGCCGTGGATACCGAAAAACCTACCTGCGGAAATAGCGAAAGCAGTGCTGGTGGTCCAGACACCACGGAGCAAGATAGCGATAGCACCATTGTGGGATACGCTATTTATTTCTTCTCATTCTCTACGTGGGAAGGGTTGAGTGTCTATATGGAGGACCTGTATGTACGGCCATCTCATCGGCACCGCGGGCTGGGCGGCCGGCTGTGGCGGCGCGTAGCCCAGGTGGCGGTCCAGCGGGGCTCAAACCGGCTCGACTGGGTGGTTCTGGGCTGGAACAAAGGACCACTGGAGATGTACAAGGCCAAGGGCGCCATTGATCTTACGGCAGATCAGGACTGGCATCTATGCAGACTAACCGGCGATAAACTGGTCGAGTTTGCTGCTCACACCGACGGCTAGCAGGATGGACGAGTTGTATCATCTCGGAAAACGTTTCGTGTCATGTGAATTGATGATAAGTTAACTGTTAATTCTCAGAAGCAACATCAAATATTGGACCCAGATCTGTTTGTAAATCAGAAAGATCACCGGCTTAAAAGAGGAATTATAACTAAAACTATGACGAAAGTGAAACGTATATGGTGTTGTATCTCATATCATTCAGTGATAACAAACGATCGTTTTATAATGAAAGACATAGTTTAATCGATTGTCGTTTTGCACTAAATTTAGTTGAATAACGAATCGATATACATGTATGCTATTTTTACCAGCGGCTCTAACGGCACTTTGCAAGGATCCGACATCCTTCTATTTATAAAGCTTTGTTACAACCAGTAGTATTTACAACACCGTTTTACAATGATTCAAAACGGTTAAAGATAGCATAGCATGCATGTCAGTTCACATGCGATTTTGTTTTTTAATAATAAATCATTTTGAAAAAAAATATGATAACATGTATGATATATTTATTTGTACTCGAAAATGTCAAGATTTGTTAGTTTAAGCAGCGATAAGGTTCAGTAAAAGCATTAATTTAATACGGTTTGTGGTGGCATCGGTTACAAGAGGGTTTCAGTTAAAGTATATTTTTAAATAAACAAAATAAAATGTTATGTTCGAAAGAGATATAAGCTGTTCAATATTATATTTTAAAATCGATGGGTGTTTTCGTTTCTTTGGCAATTTCATTGATATTATATATTTTATTTCCGGTATTTGTCTGGGGAACCAAAACAGATCGGTTAAAAGTCATTTACTTAAATGCGTATTATTTCCTGCGACTGGTTGTGTATTATTGCCATTGTAAAATCTTGCGCCACCTGGTTGAGTATTATTGCCGCTGTTAGTTTCTTTGCCAGGTTGTGTATTATTACCATTGGTTGTTCCTGTGCTCGCCACATGAGGCTCATTAACTATTATTTGTCCTGAATCGTTTAATAATTGTTTGTATTAAATGACAACTCGTGTCAGATGCTCTATAAATCCACATTATTTAAAATATACGAATTTGTCTAAGAAAGATGTAACTATTGGATAGTTAGAACATATTTAAACTGATTAATTTATTTGAACTGTTTTAATATATTTTTTTTTTGTAATTTACTTTAAAGTATTGCCGATGATTCCAAATGTCACACAATATAAGTTCATAAGTATAATATTAACCAAACAAAATGCCAGTATATATAATTTTTCGACCAAATCGGACGGATTTAACCTGTATATCTCAATCATCTGTTACATTGCTTCCAAAGTGGTGACATTTACTATAGAGTAAAAAACAAATTCATTTAGTTTCGTGTAACCTTAAACGTTGATCCTCTGTATTTGCAGCTCTGTACACCATGACGTAGGCGATATCGGCCTCAATGACAATGCATAATTGGTCGATGCACTCATTCTCTTGCTTCAGTCTCAAAAAACACAGTCATTCGAATATTTACATACAAAAATACAACCACCTCCGCAACAGGGAAACTTTATGAATGATTGTGTTCTTTGAGCGTTTCATAATATAGCAAAATCATGATAATAATTTTTTTTTATTAAATTGGAAATGACTGACAGCACGCAGAAAAATCAGATACTGGTTAAGTATGTACTCCCTACAGTGGAAATACTTCAGCAATGTCTGAAGCTTGGCAGCACTTTTTATGCAGTAAACATTTATCGAAGACTGCAAAACTAACTGGTTAGTGGGAATCGTTATCGCACTGAATACAACCAAAGCGCTGAAAAACGCTGTTGGGGCGGTGTAAGGTTTTGCTTATAAGCGATTAAAAGTATGTAAATTATAAGCTCCACAAACCAGGTTAAAGCACCACAGTCGGTCCTTTGCTGATTGACCGTTACAAGTCGGTAACTTTTTTTTCTTTTTGTGTTCAATATCACATCACCGTGTTTTCAAGTATACATTTTCTCTAATGTTGTCATCTAATTAATCCGATCAGGATTGTGTATATTTCCTTTTGACTTACCGTGGACATTGGTTCATTTTACTTGAATTGTTTGTGAGAAAGAAATTAAAATTTAGATATCAGTGGTATTTCAACTAGGACCTTTTCATATTTTCCTAATCACTTTAAATTTACCCGTGGTAAATCGATTGCGCAAAGCATTGGATAAAAGATAAGTCTTAAGCTGCAAAACAGCAGCTTCTTCTTAATATTAGTGATATTTTGATATCTAGAGATCTTATCAAAAGCATTTATAAAGTTTGATCAGTGTTTTAATTTAAATAGATTTGTAGTGGCGTCATCGATAGGCTGTTCTGCATCTTATTACCAAATTTCGCCTTAATTTTAATCAAATTTTACTTTCTTTTCTGGAGTGCTTTTCCAATGTTATTTTATTTTAAACTAAAACCAGTGCTGTCAG
The DNA here is from genome assembly GCA_007844125.1 of Sinonovacula constricta. Classification (NCBI taxonomy): domain Eukaryota; kingdom Metazoa; phylum Mollusca; class Bivalvia; order Cardiida; family Solecurtidae; genus Sinonovacula; species Sinonovacula constricta. The sequence continues at coordinate 37,954,485 of CM017566.1, forward strand.
TTTTCAGTTTCCATGTAGTCCATTCTGAAGTACAATTTATCACAAATTCGTTGTCTAAAATTGTACGAAACTCGACAGGGCCTCGCTTCGTATCATTTCATCCAACTCGTTTAATATTTTCAGTATCTAATTAACACTCTTATCAGATCCTATATATAACTCAATATTTACAACACATTAAAGGTGGTATCCGAAAGTTTGGACCAAAATAATTTTCTCAAATAACCAAGTATGCCATTGTTACCTGTAAAGATCCTACAAAATGCTGCTTATTGATGCCCTAGAACAGTGAAATATAAATCCCCATTCCTCATTGTAAACAGTATTTCCTATCTGAACCACGCTGCAGAGATAGCTATTTTTAACTAGCAAAACCATGTGACAACTCACTTTTGAGATTATGTTATATCGTAATCCGGGTTATCCTCTCTGACGTCGGTATCTATTTTTAGCAGAGATCAGTATCGTGCTTATTTATAGATTTGGAATGATTGAAATAAGGAGTGGTTTAATCGCAATTTGTACAGTCTAACAACATAGGCAGTGTTGAAACCCTTCTTTGCTTACGCAAAAGTACGAGTTTATGTTGAAATTATCCGCTAATTCTCCAAAGCAGTGTTAAGGTATTGTTACAGGAATTTGATATAGGCAAACCGCCTTTAAACCATTATTAAACTGTTCTGTCAGACAACGCCAAGTTAATTATCTCTTTTCATGCTTAAAGTCGGATATAGATTTTAAGTATACATGATTTAATAACCAATTTATCACTACTTTCATTTCAGTTGTATTGATTTAATTAGAAAGACCGTTATTACATATATATCTTTTTGCATCTAAATGAGAGGCCGTTATATGTAATGGCGTTTAAGCGCAAAATGTACCAACATATATTTACCATCTTTGTGAAAAAAAAGAAGTATGTTGTAGGATTCTTTTGTGGCGAGATAACTTGGCTGTTATCTCTTATGGCTTTTAAAGTTTTAGATTATCATGGCTATTTAAGTTTTAGATTTCACTCCATAATCGCATCTTAGATGAATATATATTTCGAATAAACAGCATCAAAAACAACACAAAAACAAGTGTTACAGTCAGTATTGAGAAAATTATCCAATATTTAATTACAATTGATCAAAACCATACCATGGGGTAATGTGACTGGGAGTGCTACCATTCTAGGTGTTCCCGGCATGCTATACACACAGTGAAGGCGGCAATATATCCGCTTCCGGTGGACACCGTCTCCAGATAACTGAAATACTGTTGGTGGGACGATAAACCTAATAAACAAACAAACAAATAAACAAACAAACAAGAAGTAAAGATACAGATGTGCATGCGATGTACACTGGAAGTCTTACAAACGTCGACGATGCTAAAAATGTGTATAAGCTACCATATCGGTAAAACTCCTGTGTACGTCACTGCCCTTTACAGGTCACTAGCGTTAATTGATACATAATTTTGGATTTACTGGCTATGGAAAAGTACCAAGATAACGTAAATGTACGTTTAATAGACCGTATGACCACTGTTGCGTTGTATACAACGATAATGTACGATGATTATTATGCCAATGGGGTTTAGTTTAACATTAATCGAGTTTTACATTTTACACTTAGCATACTCATTGACACTTTGTAGTAGACAAGAACTAGTATAGCCCACTGACCTGTCGTTATGGGACTTATCAATATGATTGTATGATTAACAAAGACAGGAAAAAAACAGAGTCAGCAGAATGTTTTCATGACATCTACATCATACACGATATCGAAAAATAACAATGTGTCAATCAAGTTATCGGGAGCTGAAGTACATATTAAAGATTCTAATCAGGCAAATAATTATAATAATTGAAACAAAATCGCCCACATAAAGTCAGCATCCGGAATTCACTTATTATAGGTTTATATCATAGACAGACGAATGCATCAACACTGTAGTGAGAAGACGAAAACAACGTTGAAAACATCAACTCGATTTGGCTAAACTCATGACATTGTTAAACACACGCAACACCGTATGTGTTATTAAACAAGATGACGTCCAATCAACACGTGCTAATTCGAGAGGTGAAACCAGAAGATTGTGAGGCTATCTGTCGACTGATTCAGGTTGGTAGTTTATTTGTCAGATAACACAAACAGGTGATAAACATACACATGCACCGCACACATAAAAGTCTTACTAATGACAACTATGTATGCTAGTAAAACTCACCACTACAGGGCTATATGGTTAAAGGTGACATTTATAGGTCGCTGCCCTCTGCAGGTCACAAAAGTTAACTGATAGATTTTGTATTTACTGGATATGTAAAAGTACAAAGATTACTTTAAAGTACGTTTTACAGACCGTTATACACTGTTATGGTGTATAAAGTGAGAAAATTACAATGGTTCATATGCGAAGAGTGATAATTTTTACTGGAGATTTTACACTCAACATACTCATTAACACTTTGCAGAAGACAAGGATAAGATTAGCCGACCAAACCGTTTTTGTTGGACTTGTGTAAATATATATATGTCAGAAAAAACTATGACATTTGAAATAGCTGTTAATGTTGTTCCTTTGAGAGATAATGAAATGTCTTTTTTTTTGTGCCATGCTTTTTATTTTTGCTTTTTACAAATAAAGGGAATTTAAATTTGTAAACATACGACTATATGCTTCGTGTTCGCTTCAACCACCAGTAATTAACCATAAGTAAAGTCAAAACAGTCCAGACTCTGCAAACACATATGTGTTGAGTTCTACTACGATACAAATAAGTCTGAGATACAGTTTGGATAAATATCTATGATTTGTCCACGCTGATACTGGTATACAGGTACGAAAATATTATTATTATAGTATTTATCTACCGTATCTTAGTATCTTTAAAAGTTTGAAACGCAATTTTCAATGTTGGCACTGTAAATTTATAATAATATATATCGTTGCATACGATTTTATTTACAATCAAACACTAGGAGCTGGCCGACTATGAAAAGATGCCTAATGGACCCAAAATTAACGCCGAAACTCTCAAGAAACACGGGTTCGGTCCCGACAAGGTGTTCAGCTGCTTTGTGGCCGTGGATACCGAGAAACCAACCTGCGGAAATAGCGAAAGCAGTCCTGGCGGTCCAGAAACCACGGAGCAAGATAGAGACGGCACCATTGTTGGATATGCTATATATTTCTTCTCATTCTCTACGTGGGAAGGGTTGAGTGTCTATATGGAGGACCTGTATGTACGGCCATCTCATCGGCACCGAGGGCTGGGTGGCCGGCTGTGGCGGCGCGTAGCCCAGGTGGCGGTCCAGCAGGGCTCAAACCGGCTCGACTGGGTGGTTCTGGGCTGGAACAAAGGACCACTGGAGATGTACAAGGCCAAGGGCGCCATTGATCTTACGGCAGATCAGGACCGGCATCTGTGCAGACTAACCGGCGATAAACTGGTCGAGTTTGCTGCTCAAACCGACGGGTAGCAGCATGGACGAGTTGTATTAACTCGGAAAACGTTTCCGATGACTTGTTAATTGACGATAAGTAAACTGTTAATTGCCAGAAGCAACAACAAATATTGGACCCAGAGCTGTTTGTAAAAAAATAACCGGCTTAAAAGACGAATTATAAGTAAACCTAAGAGAAACGTATATGGTGTTTTATCTCAATTATCATTTAATGATAACAAACGATCGTTTTATAATGAAAGATATATTTTAATCGATTGTCATTTTTAACTAAATTGAGGTGAATAACGAATCGATATACATGTATGTTTTTTTTACTAGCGGCTCTAACGGCACTTTGCAAGGATTCGCCATCCTTATATTTGTAAAGCTTTGTTACAACCAGTATAATTTCAACATTATTAAAATTATTAAAAACGGTTAAAGATAGCATAGCATATGTCAGTTCACATGCGATTTTGTTTTTTATGATTACAAACCATTTTGAAAAAGATATATGATCTAATGTATGATATATTTATTTGTACTTGAAAATGTCAAGATCTCTTAGTTAAAGCAACGATGGGGTTTAGTATTAATTTAATACGATCTAATACGATTTGTGGTAGCATCGGTAAGCAATGCGTTTTCAATTAAAATACATTTCTTTTTTAATAAATAAAATATTTTCTTTTCAGAATTTGTTTTTTAACGATGGTGTTCTTTAGTTTCTTTGGCAATTTCATTGATATTACATAACTATTATGTATAATAAATATTATATTTATGTGTTTTTTGAATGTGTTTTAACAATAAATGTACCGTTCAATTCTAGTTTAAAACGAATATCATTGCGTTTCTTTGTAGATTTTCATATGTATATATATATATATATATATATATATATATATGTGTGTGTGTGTGTGTATGTGTGTGTGTGTGTGTGTGTGTGTGTGTATGTGTGTGTGTGTAATAATAATGATATTAATAATAATAATAAGAGTTTTCCGATAAATCTCACTGAGATATTTTTCCTTAATCAATGCGACGTAAAAGAAAGCATTTAGTTTCCCGGCAAATGTAATCGGGTTGGTTTTAGAGCACCTCTTGTTCCTCTCTTAATCAAATGATATAAGAAGAATCATAAAAAGATTTTTTTCTGATTAGTTGCTATCATAAAAGATACCAGTTTGTCAATTGACATATCTAAGGCGTATATCTATTGGCATCATAATCTAACTCCGGTATTTGTCAGGGGAACAAACAGAGATCGGTTAAAAGTTATTTACTTAAATGTGTTAGAAAACAAACACAATGAGAGCTTACACGAGCGTTTTTAAATCGTGTCCATAGTGGTCTTAAACTGTTGTTAAATTTCAAAAATAGTGTAAATTAGACATGACAATACCGATCTATGAAGTGAGAGATTTCAATATTAAATTTTATACGGACGGACCCAGTTGGCGAGTGTATTCCGGTTGTTGAATTTACAACAGCATTCAAATGACTATGCCAATACGAATAGTTCTTATGCTGAAATTTGTCAAACAACGATATACATGCGGCGTATACTTGTGTTTATCATACTAGTGCTCTATAAAATAATGTACAGATCTTCCCGTTGTTTCTATCCGGAGTTGACAAAGATAATATTAATTAATTTACTGTTAAGACAAGAAGCGATACAACAAGGGGCTATTTTAAGATGTTAATGTATGGTCATTAAAAAACTATGTTTCCCATTACCAATTTCAAGAAGTTTTCTTACATATTTGTAGCTAGGCGATGTGCCGTAGCACCACACCTAGGTCTTCATTGCTTAGTATGCATGCTTGCAATAACCTTCTCCATTGCACACATAAATAAAAACGCCAAAATTTTACCAAATTTCAAAGGTGTTGGTATTGTTTTTTTTTTTTAGTAATTTTGTTCAAAGAATCATCAATGTTTGTGTTCCTTTGTTTATATTTGTTTGAAGCTATAGTTTCCGCTTATTGCAATATGGCTAACTTTCGCTGCTTTCCATTTATGGTCAATACAATTCTAGTCTGTAAACTTAATACAATTGGGGCAGAAATATTTAAGACAACATACGAAAAGCAGTTATTTATTAATGATTTTATTTAAAAACAGGTATCTTGGGCAATCATATCGATATGTATGCTGCTACTACTTCTACTACTACTACTACTACTTCTACTACTACTACCACTACTACTACTACTACTACTACTACTTCTACTACTACTACTACTACTACTACTACTCCTCCTCCTCATTCTCATCCTCCTCCTACTACTACTACAACTACTACTACTACTACTGCTACTACTACTACTACTCCTCCTCCTCCTCCTTCTTCTACTACTACTACTACTACTACTACTACTACTACTACTACTACTACTCCTCCTCTTCCTTCTTCTACTACTACTACTACTACTACTACTACTCCTCCTCCTCCTCCTCCTTCTTCTACTACTACTACTACTACTACTACTACTCCTCCTCCTCCTCCTCCTTCTTCTACTACTACTACTACTCCTCCTCCTCCTTCTTCTACTACTACTACAACTACTACTACTACTACTACTACTACTACTACTACTACTACTACTACTCCTCCTCCTTCTTCTACTACTACTACTACTACTACTACTACTACTACTACTACTTTTACTACTACTCCTCCTCCTACTACTACTTCTACTAATACTAATACTAATACCACTGAAAATAACAATAAATCCATATTTCATCAGTCAGTAACATTCTAAAATGGCAAAACATAATTCACATAAAATACTAGCGTAAATATATAAAGCACACATAAGAGCATATATATGTACACAAAGAGACATAAGTATGATTTAACAAGAAGATTATGCACAGTTTTATACTAATTGTATGTATGAATGTTTGTAAAAAAAAGCTACATTCATATTTAACCAGTATGTAACATACAATTATAGACTGCTAACAGCTTGAATACATGGTGTGATATGCATAGAAATAATCAATAAAGCTCTATATTTAGGAATTATTATTAAACTGTTGCATTTTAAGTAAATATGCAAAAGCTAATAGTATAGTCACATTTTTCGCTTATGAGACCAACCATAAACTCGGCATGATATCCAAACGCCTTTCAGACGCCTTAGCAAATAATATTACTTCTTTTTGTGTGGTATAAAACATTCAACATTAAATGAAAATGAAATGCTATCTCAAATATATACCACTTTAAACATTTTTATTCCTAACAGTAATTATATTTTGCCATTTACAAAATAATAATACTTAACATGTTTAAGACAAATAAAAAAAATACAAATACATAAACTTAATAATTTGAATGATGATTAAAATAATAATAATAAAAACATTCCACGGTTTACTTTGATTGTATTTTAATAAAACATTTAAGGCGAATTACCGAAATGTGTTATATAGATTGTTTTGCAATAAAATAGCAATAAAGTGGATAAAGCTCAAAGACTTAAAACAACAACAACAAACTAACTATGCAATTGCGCACCTAAAGACAACGATGTGCATAATTCTGCGCTATATTACCAAAACCAATTTTTCTTCTTTATTATTATATTTTATCATCTTACATATTCAGAGCCTGTACATGTACACATCAGTAACGAGTTGGTAATACTATGTTTATATTAGCTGTAGATAGGTATTGCAAAACAAATAATTAAGCACTTATTTTCTAATTAAACATCCGATTTTTTGCATAAGTGAAGGATAATTTTGTTCCAAAAAATCATGACATTCGACCAATCCATCGCATAATGTACTGATTTTAATAACGTTCGGTTGAGTGCTTACATTTACTTTAAATGTGTCCAACAAATAACTGGGTTGTTCTGACATGCAGTCAGTGTGTTTCAGTTCTAGAAGACCAAATTAACAATTCAATTACTTTAAGTTAAAGCTGTCTACTGGACGTCGGTTGTTCTCATTTTGGTGAATACTTATAGCGTTTGTTGTCATGGTGATGTGTCTACTGAATTATTTTTTTACATACACTGAAGTGTACTGACGCCAAGAACGGTTGCCTTGGGTAGATATAGACCTTTAGATGACGTCAAGACTATGGACGACTAGTAGAATTTATTTGTTCTGATCGATGGTCGACGTATCTCGAACTACAAAGGAAACAGAAGAAAACAGAAGAAAACGTGAGCTATTACTAAAAAGTAAAAGAAAATACCACCCTTATTTCCTTAATTTTGGAAGTAAATGATTTAACCTTGAATAATGATCGTGACTTTTAAGCTACCATTTAAGTTTTTACTTGCACTTTTTCTTTAAAAAATAAACGATTATTTAAAGTAAAACTGAACTGTTTAAAAGAGCACTTTCAAGCAAACTTTGATTGTTTATTTTTACCAGCGAAGTTGACCTTCACTTTCTAGTTCGTGGTTTTGTATGTGACATTTTGTGTTAATAATGCAACCAATTGTGCCAAGTTACTTTTATACCAATTGATTCCTTGGAAACCTGGACAAATTCCTAGTTATTCCTGACATTTAGCACACGAGTATGACCTTGACCGTTGAGCTTGTTATGTTTTTCAATTCAAATTCTATCAAGATCTAGCTTTTGATTGACGATTCTATGTGACATTGTTTTCTTTAAAAAATAACCTACATCATATTTTAGTAATTCTAAGATGATAAGCACTGTTGACCGATATTTTTTCTACTGCGTCGTCAACAGCGGAGAAGTGATCTGTCAATGCAGGGCTTTATGAACGGCTACCAGAAATCATCAGTAAGGACAATACAATACACAGACACAAGTATATAAACAATTACCTACAAAAATATACATACCTTCATTGTCGTATCGATCGCATCGTAGAAACAGGTCCTGCTAAGATTGGATGAAGACTTTCGAAGAGCCTGATAGTCGGTCGTGTGCATTTCCGGGTATCTCAGATCCTCAGAATAGCGGGTTTCACCCGGAGAGGGATGGTCTCCAAAGTAAGGTTGGTCACGTGGGGAGGGGTAGACATAGTCCTGAATAGATCGATCGACGATAAAATTAGCACTGCTAGATAGCCTTAATGGAGTGAATGAAGTTATGGTAGGAGTAGTAAATGTAATGAAAGTGATTGAACAATAGTTGCAACAACAAAATGAAAAGAAGAAGCAATAATCAAAATGCAATAGATTGATTGTAAGTAAAGCTCTAGAAGAAAGATAGTGAAGAATAATTATCACTTTCCTCTTTTGCCATATGAATACTTAAAAGGCCGAAAAGAGCCTTTTCAAACTATTAAAATATTGTTTCATAAGACTACAAGATTGAACCGATCAGAGTAATTAAGGCATATAGTTTTCACTACAGACATTGTCAATGACGAGTCAAAACATCTGTCTTGCTTTGAGATAATTGTTTTCTTAAACTAGCAACCGACAAATGCAGTTACGTTTCTTAGTAGCAACAACAACAAACGCCTCATCCTTGATATATATTCTTAAGAGACAAATTTAAGATCATGATACGCAACGTAGATGTGGTAAGTGAGCCAGGCCAACGCATCATGGAAGAGTATATATTGTATAAATACCCTCATTACGGAACTTCATGGTTTTACTTATTGAAAATACGTGGAAAGTATCTAAATCACCCAAAAGGCTCACAACTTCTAATGTCATAGATCAAACAAAGCTATTTGCACTTTTATCAAAACATAATTATGCTAAAAAAGACACGTAGCATGTTGCTAGCAGCCTTTCAAACCACGTGATTACGAAATGCCCATGTACGTTTGCAAAATGACAGGTTAATTTCGTAGCGCCTTAGAAGATGTTGTATATGGACCCTTTTAAAACAGAATGCAGGCTTTCAATTTGAAAATGGGCAAAATATTACATTGTTTTATATATACACATGTGCGGCAAAATGTCATTGATTACAGGAAATATCCTTTTTACATGTTCTATTTCTTCTCACTGCTGTCATGGTTTGAACAACTCTGACAACCTTCAAATGATCTAAGTACATTGGAAGGTATGCACTTAATTTATTAGTTTGTTGATTTGTGTCAGAAATGATAAAATACGCGTACACATGCAATAATGGTAGTATCCGTAGTACAAGTTTCGTTAATGAACATGCATTCCTAAGGTTGAAAATAAACATTCATCTTTGCAACAAAGGTAGTTGGAAAATTGAAATATCTCATAACTACTGCAACTGAACGGTTATTTTTTTCGGCTAGTGTTCCCAATGCGTTAAACCTGCATTTGTGGATGAACTAACGATCGAAGGAACCTTTCCAAGAAATTTCAGAATACGACACAAAATTGGCACACATTAAATTGCAAGCTTGACCAGAAAACGCGATCCGTTTTCAAAACAATAAAAAATAGACAACACCAGAATCAAATCCCTGTTAGATAATAGCATCGGCAGTGGTCGATCCCTCTAAACGTGGGTAGTTACCCTTCCATATGCCATTGTTGTCGTCGAAATAAAAATGGCGTGTGTAGTTAGATTAACTATATTTATAGAAAGGGCACAGGAAGCCGAGTTAGTGACACTACCAAGATCAAGGAGAGAAATGTAAAGCCAACAGTTAGAGAACTAAGAAGCTGGAAAACATAAATTACATTGATAAAGCTAGTTATTTCCATGGAAATCGTGATGCAAGATTCTTACAGGAGTTTATGCATTTGGTCAATATGTTTACTATAAAATAATATTACGTACGGAGTTAAAATCATTAACACAACTAAAACAATATATCAATGAACATAAGTTATAACATGTGTTTTGATATAAGATTTAAAGAGATAAATAGAAGAAAATAATTTAGATATAATGTTTGTTTGTCAAAAGAAACTAATTAAAATAAATGTTTTCGTAGTGTTGCTTAAATTGCATGTGATTCCCAATGACAGCAAGACCTCGATGACCCATCTACACCCGCCAAAAAGATCCGCCAAAAAGATCATGCCCAATGTAACGGTGATATTAACCTTTGCGCCACTGATCCTAAAATCATAGACGTCATGAGCTCATCAGGACCAATGTAATCAATCGGAATATCGATAGGAATTTAAGTGATATACCGATCTGCCGATAATAAAATACCAACCAACAGACAGACCGAACGGCACTTTCGAAACAATTGGCCCATCTTTTGTTTATTGTTTATTGGGTTTATCGTCCCACCAACAGTATTTCAGTTATCTTGAGACGGTCCATCTTTTGTATTATTTACCTTGTCGCCATCAGGTATATAATTAGGCGACTGCCTCTGTCCGTTGTAATAGGACCCGTTTGCAACACCTTGCCACTTTCGGCCCAAATTGTCTCCTCTGTGCAGCCCTGACTCGGACACATACTCGTTTCTCTTTTCATCTGAGGGAACCTCAGGGTAGAGTCTCTTCATCGGCATCTGATCTTGGTCAAAGGTCGAACCTTCGTCTCTGAAACAAATGTTACCTTATCTGCATTGGAAATGTCCTTCTTTAGAGTATCCCATTCTAAAGATAAATCCATGCTGTGAGATTACAGCTGGAACAAGTACTTTGTGTATGACACACATATGACATGGGGAAAAGGTCGCCAAACTAGACACACTTGATGCAATTGACAGGCTTACTACACTGCAACTGGTAAGCAGTCCCAACTTCTTTCTTGATATTAATGCAGTCCGAGTCTGTCTCCACACACCACCATTAACCACTTTCGTCCGTAAGAAGGCTACATTCTAAAAGCCAATTCCTTAAGAGGTATACATTTAATATTGCTTATGCCTGTTAAGAAGAGAATATGCTGTGATGTAAAACGGGCATCACTTTTAGTTATTCCTATGTCTTTGTATTGACTATCACAAGTCCATGGTGTTGGTTTTGTAAAGCAGAGTAGGAAATGTAAAACTAATTGATAGTTCCCATGTGATGTCATAGACACTGCTAAGACAGCTTAAGGCAGCCATCTTTGAAGGCAGAAGCTATTGCAGGCCGAAATCTGGAAATATGTGATGTATTAAACTCACCACTGTGTTTTTATTTTTCAGTCTATATTTTGAATTTTATATCAAATTAAACAGATTATATGAAGTATTTTAAATATCAAAATTATATTTTGATAGTTTAAAAAGTAAAAAAGAACATCCAAAAAGAAATACCCAGTTCATTTTGTTTAAGGATTAGCCAATAATTTTAATTTCTGTGTATAATTTCTTTGTGCATTAATCAATTTTAAAAATATTGTATTCTAAAAATATGAATTTCAAGAGCTTTCCAATGGTGTATAGCTTTTAATTTTTGGACATCAAATGAATAAAAAAAATTACGCTTCTATATAATTCATCTGAAAATCCCCTGAAGTTACATTCAAAGATTGCTGCCAAGATAAGGGATCTTTTCTAATTTGGAAACTATTTTATACAACAGACCAATGCTCATTGTATTTTAAGTTTGTATGAGAATTTGAACATAGCATTAAAGTTTAACTAGATCTTGATGTAGATGCAATAACAAAAATTAAAATTTTCAGAGACAAAAATGGCGGCAGGACAAACAAGTGAGAAAAACATAAAAAAAGAAATAACTACATTGAAACTGCTACATGTAGTAGGCAACAGTGCTTAATATGATAAAATAGGGCTGAACCCGCGAACTGCCTTAATGCTTTTTTTTATACAAACAACATAAAAAATCACACTTTTAAAAACAGTAGGCATTTTGTCTCAAGCTTACCCTTTGGTATTTAATGAAATATCGTTTATACGTTCTTACATAAAATCATAACACAACTCTTATAGTACTCACCCGGATTTGGCTTTAGATTTCAGCTTTTTATTGCGAACAATTAAAACTACGATGACAGTCATGAAAATTGCCACTACAACGCCGCTGGATGCCGCTGCTATGGTGATTATTTCAGATGATGAAAGTGGAAGAATTTCGACACGTCTGGTGCAGTCAGGACCGCCAAACATAGCGTCTTCACTCCATTTACAACTACAAACAAACTAGAAGACTTAGTTGCTGGTATTTTGTGAACTGTAATACAAGAATCCAATACAAAGATAACTTGCGTTGGTGGAAATCAAGATACAAGTCATATAATCCTCGATTTTAAAGTAAATGTTAACGTAACATTGTGGAACAAATGCATATATTTCATAAATGTCTGTCGGTTTTACACATGCATGTGCCTAAACCATTGGTGTTTTCTTTTACCTGCATCCAAGTCTTCCCAGAACGGTGTCATAGTAACATTCTTTATTTTCCCCACACACGAGTTTGCTTCTTTTGCACGTGTCTATACACTCTATACCGTCACTTGTCTGTTTACATTCTTTCTCTCCACCACACGGGTCTTCTATAATCTCGCATAAGTTTCTTGACGTTGCCTCTGTGAGAAAGCCAAAGCCATATTTAATTACTTCTTTTTACAACCAGTGACTAGTTAAGATTAGAAATTTAGAATACCACTTTTAAAAGCAGAACCTTTTTATTGCAAACATGAAAGGACATGAATGAAAGAGCATTTTAAATATGTTATTGCTCTTTATCTATACCTTTTTAAAAGTTGATCACATACACATTTATACTACATGTCTGTATGAACTTGCGCTATGTAACTATCTCTTACATTTTTGCATGAAATGATAATGGTCTGTAGCCAGTGGTTATTACTGTTTCAAAATACACTCACATGTTCGTAATTATTATTTGATACTTAATAGTTGTTATGTGGGTTTATTGGTGGTTTCAAAATAACATAATAATGGAATCTACAAGTAATATGCTAATACTCAGGCAATTACAAAAAATAAATTGTTGTACTTGTGTTTAATGCTTCCGCTGATGCATTCATATCGACATCTAAGTTGTTCACTTTTATAATGCTATTCCTGATATGAGACACGACCGCCGTCAAATTCACTGTGGCTTTGAAATGGACCTTGTAGTGGCATATCGTACTTCCTTCGCTGAAACAGCAACACATACAAATTACTACATCACACCACACATAACCATACTACATCACACCACACATACACCATACTACATCACACCACACATACACCATACTACATCACACCACACATAACCATACTACATCACACCACACACATACTATATCACACCACACATAACCATACTACATCACACCACACATAACCATACTACATCACACCACACATACACAATACTACATCACACCACACATAACCATACTACATCATACCACACATACACCATACTACATCACACCACACATACACCATACTACATCACACCACACATAACCATACTACATCACACCACACATACACCATACTACATCACACCACACATAACCATACTACATCACACCACACATACACCATACTACATCACACCACACATACACCATACTACATCACACCACACATACACCAAACTACATCACACAACACATAACCATACTACATCACACCACACATACACCATACTACATCACACCACACATACACCATACTACATCACACCACACATAACCATACTACATCACACCACACATACACCATACTACATCACACCACACATACACCATACTACATCACACCACACATAACCATACTACATCACACCACACATAACCATACTACATCACACCACACATAACCATACTACATCACACCACACATAACCATACTACATCACACCACACATACACCATACTACATCACACCACACATAACCATACTACATCACACCACACATACACCATACTATATCACACCACACATAACCATACTCACACACCACACATAACCATACTACATCACACCACACATACACCATACTATATCACACCACACATAACCATACTACATCACACCACACATACACCATACTACATCACACCACACATACACCATACTACATCACACCACACATAACCATACTACATCACACCACACATAACCATACTACATCACACCACACATACACCATACTACATCACACACACCACACATACCATACTACATCACACCACACACACCATACTTATCACACCACACATAACCATACTACATCACACCACACATAACCATACTACATCACACCACACATACACCTACTATATCACACACACACCATAACCATACTACATCACACCACCATAACCATACTACAATCACACCACACATACACCATACTACATCACACCACACATACACCATACTACATCACACCACACATAACCATACTACATCACACCACACATCACCATACTACATCACACCACACATACACCATACTATATCACACTACACATACACCATACTACATAACACCACACATACACCATACTACATCACACCACACATAACCATACTACATCACACCACACATAACCATACTGCATCACACCACACATACACCATACTACATCACACCACACATAACCATCACACACATACTATATCACACACATATACACATAACTACATCTCATCGCACACATACTATATCACACCACACTTACACATAACTACATAGCATCACACACATATTACATCACACCACACAAATACATAACTACATCGCATTACACACATACTACATCACACCATACATACACATAACTTCTTCACATCACACACATACTACATCACACCATACATACACATAACTACATCGCATCGCACACATACTATATCACAACACACATACACATAACTACATCGCATCGCACACATACTACACACACCACACATGCACATTACTACATCACATCGCACACATACTACATCACACCACACATACACATAACTTAATCACATCACACACATACTATATCACACCACACATACACATTACTTCTTCACATCACACACATATCCATAACTTCTTCACATCACACATATACTATATCACACCACACATACACATAACTACATCGCATCGCACACATACTATATCACACCACACATACACATGAGTACATTGCATCACACACATACTATATCACACCACACATACACATTACTTCTTCACATCACACACATATCCATAACTTCTTCACATCACATACATACTATATCACACCACACATACACATAACTACATCGCATCGCACACATACTATATCACACCACACATACACATGAGTACATTGCATCACACACATACTACATCACACCACACATACACATGACTGCATCGCATCACACACATACTAAATCACACCACACATACACATAACTACATCGCATCACACACATACTACATAACACCACACATACACATGACTGCATCGCATCACACACATACTACATCACACTATGCATACACATAACTATATCGCATCACACACATACTACATCACACTATACATACACATAACTATATCGCATCACACACATACTACATCACACCACACATACACATAACTACATTCTATCGCACACATTCTACATCACACCACACATACACATTACTACATCGCATCACACACATACTATATCACACACACATACACATTACTACATCGCATCACACACATACTACATAACACCACACATACACATGACTGCATCGCATCACACACATACGATATCACACCACACATACACATTACTACATCGCATCACACACATACTACATCACACAACACATACACATTACTACATCGCATCACACACATACTATATCATACCACACATACACATAACTTCATCACATCACACACACATACTATATCACACACACATACACATAACTTCATCACATCACACACATACTATATCACACACACACACATACACATGACAACATCGCATCACACACATACTACACCACACATACACATAACTACATCACATCACACACATACTACACCACACCACACATACACATAACTACATCACATCACACACATACTACACCACAACACACATACACATAACTACATCGCATCGCACACATACTATATCACAACACACATACAGATAACTACATCGCATCGCACACATACTACACACACCACACATGCACATTACTACATCACATCGCACACATACTACATCACACCACACATACACATAACTTAATCACATCACACACATACTATATCACACCACACATACACATTACTTCTTCACATCACACACATATCCATAACTTCTTCACATCACACATATACTATATCACACCACACATACACATAACTACATCGCATCGCACACATACTATATCACACCACACATACACATGAGTACATTGCATCACACACATACTATATCACACCACACATACACATTACTTCTTCACATCAACACACATATCCATAACTTCTTCACATCACACACATACTATATCACACCACACATACACATAACTACATCGCATCGCACACATACTATATCACACCACACATACACATGAGTACATCGCATCACACACATACTACATCACACTATACATACACATAACTATATCGCATCACACACATACTACATCACACTATACATACACATAACTACATTCCATCGCACACATTCTACATCACACCACACATACACATAACTACATCGCATCACACACATACTATATCACACCACACATACACATTACTACATCGCATCACACACATACTACATCACACCACACATACACATTACTACATCGCATCACACACATACTACATCACACCACACATACACATTACTACATCGCATCACACACATACTACATCACACCACACATACACATTACTACATCGCATCACACACATACTATATCACACCACACATACACATAACTACATTCCATCGCACACATTCTACATCACACCACACATACACATAACTACATCGCATCACACACATACTATATCACACCACACATACACATTACTACATCGCATCACACACATTCTACATCACACCACACATACACATAACTACATCGCATCACACACATACTACATCACACCACACATACACATTACTACATCGCATCACACACATACTACATCACACCACACATACACATTACTACATCGCATCACACACATACTATATCACACCACACATACACATTACTACATCGCATCACACACATACTATATCACACCACACATACACATAACTACATCGCATCACACACATACTACATCACACCACACATACACATTACTACATCGCATCACACACATACTATATCACACCACACATACACATAACTACATTCCATCGCACACATTCTACATCACACCACACATACACATAACTACATCGCATCACACACATACTATATCACACCACACATACACATTACTACATCGCATCACACACATACTACATCACACCACACATACACATTACTACATCGCATCACACACATACGATATCACACCACACATACACATTACTACATCGCATCACACACATACTACATCACACCACACATACACATTACTACATCGCATCACACACATACTATATCACACCACACATACACATAACTTCATCACATCACACACACATACTATATCACACACACATACACATAACTTCATCACATCACACACATACTATATCACACACACATACACATAACAACATCGCATCACACACATACTACACCACACCACACATACACATAACTTCGTCACAACACACACATACCCATAACTACATCACACACATACTACATCACACCACACATACACATTACTACATCGCATCACACACATACTACATCACACCACACATACACATTACTACATCGCATCACACACATACTACATCACACCACACATACACATTACTACATCACATCACACACATACTACATCACACCACACATACACATAACTACATCGCATCACACACATACTACATCACACCATACATTCACATAACTACATCGCATCACACACATACTACATCACACCATACATACACATAACTACATCGCATCACACACATAATACATCAAACCACATATACACATAACTTCTTAAACCACACACATACTTTATCACACTACACATACACATAACTACATCGCATCACTCTCATACTATATCATGAAACACATACATATAACTACATCGCATCACTCTCATACTATATCATGAAACACATACATATAACTACATCGCATCACTCACATACTACATCACACCACATATGCACCAGCTACATCACACCACACATACACCATACTACATTACACGACACATACACCCCATACCCCACACCATACTACATCACACCACACACCATACTACATTACATTACACGACACATAGACCCCACACCCCACACCATACCACATCACGCATCACACCTCACACACAATACCATACCATAACATACCACAATACACAATACACTAGAACACACCGCACCATACCATATTACACCATACCATACCACACCATATTACACCATATCATACCATACCACACCATGCAATAATCCAATGTCACTTACCTGAATCCGAGTATTTCAATGTCATCGAATTCGTCGATTTTGTTATATAATTTTTTCAACTGAAAAAGTAAAACATAAAATACAACCTACATGTCAATTGAGTCCTGCTTTGACATTTCATTGGAATATAAAATGTCTTTTATATTTATCATAAGTTTTAACAAATAATTACACCTTAATTAGAACAGTATGCATTGCATTGTTAAGTCAGATTGCCTTTAAGAACAGGTTGAAAAAGTTCTTTGCAAAAACCAATGGACTTGTACGGTTCATTTTAATCGGAAGAGGAATACCAATAATGTTTCAGCCTAAACTTCCCTTACATTTGATACATGTTTTGCAATATTAAAGGTAAATAAACATTGTTCATACCTGAACGCTGAACTCATATGAAAGGTTTATGTATTTTTCGCTGGATTTATTGTTCAGTTCGTCTGTGAATTCTAGCGCAATGGAAACACTGGCTTCAACCTTCACTGTTAGGTTAGCTGTAATAATCGATATCTTTACACATATGTATATATTTATATATCTGCCTAGGGAACAAAGTACTCAGGTTACTATATATTGGGCGGCGCAGTTTTTAAACAATTGGAATTTGGAGCTAAGTAAAAACATTTCTGAATGGGTTGGCATGACAACCACAAGGCCGCCAGTAATTGTAATTTTCTGTTCACGAAAGGATAAAACAATGACAGATGTTTTTGCCATGCACGACGAAGAACAGGCATATAAAATAAAGGAAGTGCCTACGTGAACACACCCGCAGTGCTAAAGCACCGGTTGTCGAGCGGTTACTATCCTAGATTTAATATGGCTTTTTGTGGGGCGAAGACTGTGTATGTTCAAAGATGGAACATTTCATGTTCAGTTGGTGTTTACGTTGTTTCTTGTTCTGCACACATATATGATTCAATTCATACAATATCAGAAAGTTTTTTAAGTTATTAAGTACCAGTCCCATATTTATGCCGAATATGATGCCAGTATTTTTATGATGAGAGGTTGCCTGTTTTTGCGACGATTCAACAATGTAAGTTTTTTCATGGCGAATAAGCAAATACATAGATGTCCGGCATCTGATTAGGCGAAAAGTAAAATAGACAATAGTAAGTAAGGATTGAATAAAAACATAATGTTTCATTAAAACACAAGAACAGGATATCATCCAGCGGCATAGGTTCGTATTTACAACGTTCACCTTGTTTAAATAACTGGTTAACAATCGTTACTACCTGGCCTTTGTAAACAATACAACAATAGCAAAACATATATAAATGCATTAGCCTGAAAGTTTGATGAAGGGAATAAATATATGTATTCAATAAAATGGTAGGGCACCTCTCACATCTAGGGACAATTATCACAACTGGTAACAAATCCCACAAGTTGTGACCCACAACAACAATCGTACAGCAACAAATAAAACAATACGTTTTTAAAACGTAAACACGGATAAATTTATTAAGGATATGTTCATTATTTTTGTGAAGTTCGTGTGATTTTTTTTCTTTATGTTAAACATTATTGAACAAGATTAGGAAGTATGGAATCTCGTATCGTCTAGGTATGGCTGTTAAATTATTTTATCGGTACTGGGACAGTTTAAAGGTTAAATAACAATACTATACAATCGGTGTACTGATTAACAGACCACAATATATTTATTTAAAAATATTTTGTTGGGGGGTCGCAATTTAACCTGTTTTAGTGTGTCACTGTAAATCGATGTTTAAAAGTGTGCCTAATTGTTTTCCGAGGTTAAACTGGTTTAAGTCATGTTTATCATTCGACAATTTAAACGTATTATGAATGAATAACGTTCACTCTTCCAGAAGTAAGAACATAATCATGTACCAAACTCCAAGAAACATTTCATTACTAGTGATGAAAATCGAATTCTAAAACGATATTCGAGTATTCGTTAAGTGTAATTGAATCAAAATTGAACATTCGGAACAAATTTATATTATAGCGGCAGATTACGAGACAATTTTTTATTACGTTAAGTGTATGTTTCATTGTAAAAATGTTTTATTTCTGGCCATAATTGACATTTCTTTCCTTACTTAATGAAGAAGCCGTGATAGATTTATGATTTTATCATGGCTTTTAATTTTAAAAAGACGATTACTTCTTTTGAAATACAAACTCTAATATTATCAATCTATCATAAACCTGTTTATAAAGACAGACCAGCCAGAAAGAATGTTCCTTAACTCGGTCTGTGGCAATTTGCAAGAGAATACTGTCATGGACGAATGCTAGTATATGTGTGAACAATGGCATCGTTCCTTAACAAATATTAGTTTAATAAACATTTAAACGCTTATGACAAAACCACACAGTAAGCAAATAATAAAAATATATAACTAAGTCATACGTTTCGACGACCTGCAAAGAACCGTATAATTGACGCATTATTTATTAGTCACCATAAAATTGAGTGTATTTTTGTTACGTGTTATACTTCGTATAATATCTTTTTTACAGTTCAAAGATTTGTTGCGTAACTTGTTAAATTAAAGGAGCTACTTTAAGCTCCTGTTAATGTTGTCGTATCGACGTAATAAGACCACATTTTAATCATAATTTTATTGGATGAAATTGTAAAACATCTACAAAATAACTCACACTTTTAATATTTTACTCTACTAAACGCAAACAATATATAACCACGAACAGTCAGTTATATTCTATGACCTTATCTTATAAATTACATTAATATGTCAAGAAAGCATTTTCAAAAAGACAAGATGTGGATGATACTGGATCGACAGTAAAAATAGGCAAAAGTACGTTGGTTTTATTAAGTGAAATTGTTCAAGTGTACAGCCAAAAATTGTCTTGATTGGTTGGTGGCCGGATTGATGTTAAATTGTTTTTGGCTGATTATCGCTAAAATATCACCTGGGCGTTAAACCGAAGCCATAGCATGTCAGATAGGGACACCATACAGCACACCCCACACCCCACACCATACTAAATCACGCCTCACACCTGACACACAATACCATATCATAACTAGCGTCAAAATTACCTGACTGTCGATTAACTAAGAAATACCAACCAAGATATATATTTATAAAGACTGTTTAAAAATTGTAAGCTCGTTAAGTTTAAGTCTGTAAAGTAAATTTGTAAGGAATAATTAAAAACAGTCTGCAGATCTGCATTTTTGTAACTAGGAGAGGAAGAAGCAAACACGCAGAACTGAAAATCGTGGTGACAGAAAATAACAGATGTCGCGGTGTTGTATAGGAATAAAAAACATTTATGAAATAGAGTAACGAAAGCAGAACAGTAATAACAATTAAAGTTTGCTTGGCAGTGATTTAGTTGTGCTTTCCAAAAAGAAAAAAAATAATATAGCCTTATACAGTATTTTGCATTTATTACACATGATCCCGACCGGAGCTTGGTAGAGTCAGCCTTACGTTATTGCTGCAGCTAAATGCCACAGCATTGAACTGACATGCGTGTTTGTTGTACGTTGGAAACTGTTTCCACAGCTGTATGCGTGATGTGACTGGGTCTAGGTGAGAATGGGAGAAGAGAAGGGGCTTTGCGCGGTAAAGTGAGTTCATGTTGTAAACCTGAATTCATTATCCTAGACATGTCACCCACCACCACTCTCTGTTCTAGAGCGAGCGCAATTACATATCGCGTCTTAAGTGGTTAGGAGACAATACGATCAACTAGAGAAATGCCCTTTCAATTTTACTTTAAACTTAACAAAAGAGATTAAGAAAGATAAAATATTCACAAGATTCACAAGAACTCTATTCGAATACCGACTTGATACCCAAATATTCGAATATTTGTTAACATCCCTACTTATTACTAAATCAAAACTGTCCCAATTTTGAGAAGTCTTAAGACATTCTGCCTAAGTTAAGAGAATTAAAGATTGAGCTGGTATGTCCAAGTAGTGGCAATGTTTTGAGGAAACTGTGGTCTAGTTGTAGGAATGTCTTACGGACTTAAACGATAGTTGGGACAGTTAATGAAATTTTAACGTTAGTTTTGACTATTTAATTAA
Organism: Sinonovacula constricta; assembly: GCA_007844125.1. Taxonomy (NCBI): domain Eukaryota; kingdom Metazoa; phylum Mollusca; class Bivalvia; order Cardiida; family Solecurtidae; genus Sinonovacula; species Sinonovacula constricta. Next base: position 37,977,457 of record CM017566.1, read on the forward strand.
AGACAACAACACAAACTACTACACAATCAGGCAAATATATAGAAATCCTCCCTTGTTTAAGGATATCTTGATGAAACCATTATTATTTGTAGCAGTATTCCCATTTGTGAGAAACCTATCTGTATTTAAAGCCTATAGTAATGGTATCTGTAGGAATGACCAAAACCATAAGTGTAAACTATGCGACTTTAATATATAGGTTGTTTTTATAAGCAAGCTTGTAAAAAAATAAATAAAAATATCGTACCTTTTCCATAAGAAATGGGATAACCTCCTGGTTTTTGAGATGTCATGGAATGTGTCGAAGTCGTTGTGATAGTCGATGTCGTTGAAGGTGTCGAAGTCGATTTGATAGTCAATATTGTTGAAGGTATCGAAGTAGTTGTGGATGTTGATGTCGTTGAAGGCGTCGGAGTCGTTGTGGAAGGTGATGTTGTTGAAGGCGTCGAAGTCATTGTGGAAGTCGATGTCGTTGAAGGTGTTGATATCGTTGTAGAATTCGATGTCGTTGAAGGTGTCGTAGTCGTTGTGGAAGTCGATGATGTTGAAGGTGTCGATGTCGTTGTAGAATCCGATGTCGTTGAAGGCTTCGTTGTAATTGTAAAAGTTGATTTTGTTGAAGGCATCGAAGTCGTTATGTTAGTGGGGTCCTTTGAAAGTGTCCAAGTCGTAGTGGAATTCGATGTCATTGAAGGTGTCAACGTCGTTGTTGAAGGCGATGTTAAAGGTGTCAAAGTCGTTGTGGAAGTAGATGTCGGTGCAGGTGTCGAAGTCTTTGTAGAATCCGATCTCGTTGAGGCCGTCGATGTCATTATAGAATCCGATGTCGTTGAAGGCGTCGAAGTCGATGTGGAAGTCAATGTTGTTGAAGGCGTCGAACTCGATGTTGAAGTCAATGTTGTTGAAAATGTCAAAGTCGTTATGTTAGTCGGTGTCATTGAAAGTGTCAAAGGCGTTTTGTAAGTCGAATTCAATGAAGTTGTCAAAGTCGTTGTTGAAGTCGATGTTAATGGCCCTAAAGTCGATCTGGAATTCGATGTCGTTGAAGGTGTCAAAGTCGTTGAAGAATCCGATGTCGTTGAAGCCGCCGTAGTCATTGTAGAAGTCGATGTTGTTGAAGGCGTTGAAGACGTTGTGTAAGTCGATGTCGTTGAAGGTGTCGAAGTCGTTGTGAAATTCGATTTCGTTGAAGGCATGTTAGTAGTTGTGGATGCTACTTTTACTGCAAAAAATACAATTAACAACTTATTGTACTGAACATGAGGCATATAAGCTTGTTAGTGGTGTCTTTTTATTTTTAAATGCAATTATATATAAATTTACATATTGAGAGGCCAAAATGCACTATTTCACTGAGTCACATATTGCCATTATTATTTGCCATGACAGTTAACATACATATAGCTTGCTTCAAAAGGGAAATAAAGAAAACTGTCGTAAAATGGGAGTTCTTAAACCTTTTCTATACTAAATGAGGCTTTAAAGTTATTTACATTACTTTTAATTCATAATTTAAAGCAATATACTGCTAGAAAAATAGTTTGATGAAAGAAACAAATACATTATATACATTTTTTATGACAATGATACTTCACCATGTTGCGATATTAACAAAAGCTGAGAAATTACATTAACTTACTATGCCAATGCACTTTTTATTCATTAAATACAATTATCTTTTTTAACTTATTAAACATAGTTGTGCATCATGATACGTGTGACATAACAGTGTTGCAATGCTCATAAGACCTTGTCATAAATTTCTTTAATTCATGATAATAACAATGTTACCTGTGCAGTGCGGCGGTCGTAAAAAAATCTCCCCGTGCATGTAATTTATGTTGTCATTTATTTCATCCTATAAGGATTGTTACCTGCATTTACTTTGAGTTCCTCAATTCCATTTTCACACGAGCATGATGCTACAATCATTTACACTTCTCTTGTATTTTTCTTTTCTTTAGTCAAAAAAATAATTTCAATCACAATTAACAATTTTGTGTTGTTCTTCTAACAGAAATGATGCCTATCTCTCTTTTAAATTCTATGAGGACATTATTTTTGATGACGTCACTACTTTCATCATAAGATATCAAGGTGACTTGTTTTCCCTCAACAAGAAATAAAGACTCAATGTGCTGTAAATGTCGTTACTTAATCATTCTAGGTTAAGACTGATAAGCGAACAACAACTAAGCAAGACAACCCAATCTTATTATCACGTCATATCGACGAAACAAGGTGCTTATACAAAGCCTACCATCGTTTTCACATACCTCCCAGCTGAACAGGTCATATGAAGTCATATCTGAATGTTTATGTTGTAAGTCGTTCCGACTTAATTAAAGGTTTTTGTCAAATACGCTATGTCCGACAGTTTAGATCAATGTTTTTTTTCGTTCAACCAAATACGTTATTACTTCCGGAAAAGATCCTGCGAAATGATGTAAGTTCTCTACATCCTTGTTAAAAGTAAAGCAAAACAGTCCACTTGACATTACAGAAATATATATCTAATCCGACCCACGTTGCACATTAAGAGTTTGTTTCGTCGATACTAAGACAGTAGGCTATTGTTAAATTAAGATGACCACCTGACTACATTTCAGGATCACATGGCATGATCATAGGAGTCATCAGCTCTGACATCTATTTTAGCTGAAATTCCTATATGTAATCCGATATATTTCACGATTTGTACTGCCCTACCATTGTGATAATGTTATAAATAGCCTATACTAAGTCTAACGTTTAAGTGTATACAGCACGTATGTACATATGCCACAGAAGAAGGTTAAGATGTTGTTACATATATTTAATACAGGAAAGTTGTCGGACAACACCTTTAAAAGACGTGATTTATTTTAAAGGTCCTGCTTAACGTTGTTAGTGTACTAGATTTGCTCAAATTAATGACAACATAGATTTTGAATGAGTAACAGGCGTCTATGATAAGGATTGGTAGACTTTAAACTAAAAAAACAACTGTAGAGAACATGCAATTTATTGATAAGATAAGACTAATCTACAAATATTTGCAACTAAACGCACCGGGCAAGGAGACTTACACAATATCACAGATTTCACCAAGCAATGAAACTATTACAACATCACTGACTTCACTGACCAATGAAAATTGCACAACATCATCTCCCTCACCCAGCAATTACACTCCACTATTGTCACTAACTTCACCGAGCATTGAGACTCACCCAACATCACCGACCGACTTCACCGAGTATTGAGACTCATCCAATATCGCCGAACGACTTCACCGAGCATAAAGACTCACCCAATATTACCGACTTCAATGAACAATGAGACGAACTCAGCATCACCGACTTCACAGAGTATTGTAACTAAAACCATACCGCCGACTTCATCGAACAATTGGACTAACCCAAAATCACCGGCTTCACTAAACAATGAGACTAACCCAACATCACAGACTTCACCGAATAATAAGACAAACCCAACACCACCGGCTTCACTGAGCAGTGGAACTAACCCAAAATCACCGCCTCCGCTGAATAATGAGACAAACCCAACACCACCGGCTTCACTGAGCAGTGGAACTAACCCAAAATCACCGACTCCGCTGAATAATGAGACAAACCCAACATCACCGGCTTCATTTAGCAGCGGAACTAACCCAAAATCACCGACTTCGCTGAATAATGAGACTAACCCATCATCACCGACTTCATTTAGCAGTGGAACTAACCCAAAATCTCCGACTCCGCTGAACAATGAGACTAACCCATCATCACCGACTTCATTTAGCAGTGAAACTAACCCAAAATCACCGACTTCGCTGAATAATGAGACTAACCCATCATCACCGACTTCATTTAGCAGTGGAACTTACCCAAAATCACCGACTCCGCTGAATAATGAGACAAACCCATCATCACCGACTTCATTTAGCAGTGAAACTAACCTAAAATCACCGACTTCACTGAATAATGAGACTAACCCATCATCACCGACTTCATTTAGCAGTGGAACTTACCCAAAATCACCGACTCCGCTGAATAATGAGACTAACCCATCATCACCGACTTCATTTAGCAGTGAAACTAACCCAAAATCACCGACTTCGCTGAATAATGAGACTAACCCATCATCACCGACTTCATTTAGCAGTGGAACTTACCCAAAATCACCGACTCCGCTGAATAATGAGACTAACCCATCATCACCGACTTCATTTAGCAGTGGAACTAACCCAAAATCACCGACTCCGCTGAATAATGAGACTAACCCATCATCACCGACTTCATTTAGCAGTGGAACTAACCCAAAATCACCGACTCCGCTGAATAATGAGACAAACCCAACATCACCGGCTTCACTGAGCAGCGGAACTAACCTAAAATCACCGACTCCGCGCTGAATAATGAGACTAACCCATCATCATCGACTTCATTTAGCAGTGGAACTAACCCAAAATCACCGACTCCGCTGAATAATGAGACAAACCCAACATCACCGGCTTCATTTAGCAGTGGAACTAACCCAAAATCACCGACTCCGCTGAATAATGAGACTAACCCATCATCACCGTCTTCATTTAGCAGTGGAACTAACCCAAAATCACCGACTTCGCTGAATAATGAGACTAACCCATCATCACCGACTTCATTTAGCAGTAGAACTAACCCAAAATCTGCGACTCCGCTGAATAATGAGACAAACCCAACATCACCGGCTTCATTTAGCAGTGGAACTAACCCAAAATCACCGACTCCGCTGAATAATGAGACTAACCCATCATCACCGACTACATTTAGCAGTGGAACTAACCCAAAATCACCGACTCCGCTGAATAATGAGACAAACCCAACATCACCGACTTCATTTAGCAGTGGAACTAACCCAAAATCACCGACTCCGCTGAATAATGAGACTAACCCATCATCACCGACTTCATTTAGCAGTGGAACTAACCTAAAATCACCGACTCCGCGCTGAATAATGAGACTAACCCATCATCACCGACTTCATTTAGCAGTGGAACTAACCCAAAATCACCGACTCCGCTGAATAATGAGACAAACCCAACATCACCGACTTCATTTAGCAGTGGAACTAACCCAAAATCACCGACTCCGCTGAATAATGAGACTAACCCATCATCACCGACTTCATTTAGCAGTGGAACTAACCCAAAATCACCGACTCCGCTGAATAATGAGACTAACCCATCATCACCGACTTCATTTAGCAGTGGAACTAACCCAAAATCACCGACTCCGCTGAATAATGAGACTAACCCATCATCACCGACTTCATTTAGCAGTGGAACTAACCCAAAATCACCGACTCCGCTGAATAATGAGACTAACCCATCATCACCGGCTTCATTTAGCAGTGGAACTAACCCAAAATCACCGACTCCGCTGAATAATGAGACAAACCCAACATCACCGACTTCATTTAGCAGTGGAACTAACCCAAAATCACCGACTCCGCTGAATAATGAGACTAACCCATCATCACCGTCTTCATTGAGCACTGGAACTAAAACAAAATCACCGATTTCGCGGAACAATGAAACTAACCCAATATCACCGACTTCATTGAGCATTCGAACTAGCCCCATATCGCCGAACTCATCGAACAATGAGACTAAGCCTTCATATGCGTACATACCAAATTTCGAAATATGGACATGAAATATCAATTGTGCATGTATTAACTTGTGTAGGAGACCATATGATAAATAAACGCATTGTTTTCATAAGTGATATTAATTAGCTCCTTATTATGTTGTACTTTAACGACCCTCTTCTTTTGCAAAGAAGTTTAAAATTAGACAAGATCAACAACGTTTGGCATATGTGTGAAAAGTTCGCAGGATAACCCGGAGTCGTAACTTTGTCGCCCCAAACCTTAAAACATAGTAACGCGCCTAGTACACAGTGAACCAGCCATTTAGTGCACAGGATAAATAAATACACACACAAAACATTTGAATTGTAAACGCGAAAATATCCCCATTGCATAGTTATTTACGAAGATGGCCATAATGGGTTATATTTAGGTATAATTTGTTGAGAAAACATCCGTCCATTAATATTTATTCAAAGGGCTTATAATAACAATGGATATAATGAACTAATAGACACAAGGCAAACTAATAAAAGAACAAAACTGATTACTAAACACACAAGACAAACTATAAAAGGACAAAGTGGCCTACTGAACACACAAGACAAACATTAACAGGATAAAGAGGCCTACTGAACACACAAGACAAACTATAAAAGAACAAAACGGACTACTGAACACACAAGACAAACTATAAAAGGACCACACGGACTACTGACCACACACGACAGACTACAAAAGGACCAAACGGACTACTGACAACACAACAAACTACAAAAGGACCAAACGGACTACTGAACACACACACAACAAACTACAAAAGGATCAAACGGACTACTGAACACACAAGACAAACTATAAAAGGACAAAACGGACTACTGAACACACAAGACAAACTTTAAAAGGACAAAACGGACTACTGAACACACACGACAGACTACAAAAGGACCAAACGGACTACTGAACACACACAACAAACTACAAAAGGATTAAACGGACTACTGAACACACAAGACAAACTATAAAAGGACAAAACGGACTACTGAACACACAAGACCAACTATTAAAGGACCACACGGACTACTGACCACACACGACAGACTACAAAAGGACCAAACGGACTACTGACCACACACAACAAACTACAAAAGGACCAAACGGACTACTGAACACACACAACAAACTACAAAAAGATCAAACGGACTACTGAACACACGAGATAAATTACAAAAGAACAGAACTGATTACTGAACACAAAAGATAAAGTATAAAAGGACAAAATGGAATACTGAACACACAAAACTAACTACAGGGGCGGATCCAGGATTTCAGAATAGGGGGGGGGGGGGGCGAGGGAGTAACATTCGGCCGCAGGCCGGAGCTGATCGCGCCGCAGGCGCGATATCCGCGGCGGGGGGTCTGGAGGGGGCTCCCCAAGAAAATTTTGAATTCTAGATGCGCTGAGATGCGATTTCCAAGCATCCGTGGGGCATAATTTCCTTATCTATTTGCTCACTTTTAAGGGCAAAATATCCACTGACTTGGACATCTTAAGGTTACTGAAAAGAAACCTATTATCGTAAGAACACTACAATAACCAAGACACTGTCAGTGTATAGTAAAATGAACGTCATGAATGTGAATAACTATCACTTTATCTGTAAAAAAAAGATAAATGCAAGGATATTCCTAGCATTTGCTATTTTTAGGCATATAGAGCATAGAAATGATATATTTACATTGCCAGTCATTCTAAAGCACGAGTTAAAGAATATGAGAGCATTATGAAGTATATATAAAGTGAAGAAACACCAGTCATCAACGTTCAATGGATAATAAAATCTGTCACATATCGAATTAATCCGACAATGGATGGGCAAAGAGCATCTGTCTTGGATGTTTCCGAGCATATATATCAATTACTTTTCCATAGTCAAGTGGAATTTCCTTGTGTGCGTAGAGGAGGACCAGAGCATTGAACCTATCTTCACCCATAGTGGACCTGTAGGCATTCTTCACGAATCTCAGAGCTGAATAGGTTCGCTCTACAGTGGCACTGGTCGCAGAGAAGGTGAGTACAATGCGAAGAATGGTGACAATATTTGGATATAGTTTCTCGACACCTTCCACTTTCAACTTTTTCAAAGTGTCCGAAATACTTGCTGGAAGGTCTTCATCTTTTGTCGAAGTCCAATATCGCCGCCAAATCCGAAGTTCTTGCTTGAATTCATCAGGGCTGGGTAAATCCTCCGCGAAGTATGAGGCTGTCGTATTTTCAGTATCAGCCACCAGCTGGTATATTGGCGCCATGGTGTAGGGCGTGGCGGCTTTTGCTGGGCTACACACTCAGTAAAGGCCGTCGTTTCCATTAGAGCATTTTTGCAAAAAGACTAGAGCTATATTCAAGAAAACATTTAACATGACAACAGAAGTAGGCTCGTCGCCGCAGAAATATGCGTGACAAAGCTCTAGTGGAAACGGGCCTTAAGAGGCGTAGCCCTTTGAAAACCTTCGCGTTAAAAAACTAAAAAAATAACACTTTTTTTTTTGTTAATCGTCGAAAAATAGGGGGGCCGCGGCCCCTTCGGCCCCCCTCTGGATCCACCCCCTGAACTATAAAATGGACACACCAAACTTCCAAACGCACAAGGCAAAAACTAGCTGATGATAAATACTCCGATGTCCGGCTGTCAGCATTAAGTAAATAGAGTTGGCATCAAATGTGGAACCTAAGTTTAATAGCAGCTTGGTTAAGTCTGTGGTGACTTTAATGTTGATGCAAATTACGATTGTATTATTTTATGCGGAACATATAAACAAATCAAAGGTTATTCACTATTCAGTTGCACGACTACAGGCACAGACTCATTTATAATATAAATATGTTATGTTATATGTGTTATGTGTAAAATATTCCAAACTAGTGTTGTAACATTTTACAAACGATTTTGCAAATGGGGCGGTATTAGCCTTTGAATATTTATATTGTTTTGCGTAATTTGTGATGTGTTGTTTAATTTTAATGCCCTATCGGCTAATTAAATTTGTTGTAAAAACAATAATTTCGTGTTTAATATGGCCACACTCTATATATAAAAATAATAAAAAACAACATAAACACATCGATTCAAAATGTAATTCTTCTGATCAACATTGAAAAAATCCGCAGATATGTATATGAAACGATTAAGTATCCTTTTTATATAATCAATAACCGAAAAGTAGGTCATAGAATGAGGTATGTTGCTTATAATTTTGATTGCTAATTTCAACAGTTAAAGTCGCACGGCTTAACGGTTTTAATTCTTGTCTGAGAGGGCAGTAACAAGACATTAACATTCAGCAAACTATTAAACAGCAAGAGCTCATTTGGTTTAAATATAGCGACGCATTTCATATTAAAGTAGTGCGAACTATTGGCACTTATGTTATTCCTCCAAGTGAGCTAATCTTTAAATTCCATTAATTGAAGACAACATTAACTGCTTTAATTGCAATGATAAAAATATTCAATGGACCAATGTTTTTATGCCAGCTTTTGGTACTATTAAAATACACGATCAACCAATTTAAATGTACCATCAGCAATTTTTAGATTTAACAAACAAGTAAATAAAAAGAACAATACTCACATACTATAAGGGTGATTAAAATGGTGGTTTTATTCATTTTCCCTCTACAATAACTAGCCATCCAAACCTACAGTTGCAGCGTCAGGGTTTTGATTGACTAAAGACACACACATACACACAGATATGTATATGTTAACCTATCACTTAATCTGGATGAAACAAATTTTTACCGATATAAGTGTCATTACGACGGTTATCAAGATTCAGTTGTTGATAGTAATTGGTGTTGTAACGAGTATTCCTTTGGTCATATCTAGTCAATTCAAGTTATGCTTGTTTGTTTAGTTGTAATCTAAGTTGCCCCCGACACAATCAAAGGCAGTGGTAAACACATTGTAACAGGCGATATACGCGTTCTGCCTGTTGATGTCCTAGATCGTTGATTGTATCACTGTGGACCAACAAACAAGCAAACAACAAATAAACAATAAAAAATATAAATAAATTGAAAGAAATAAATTATTAAATAAATAAATAAATAAATAAATAAATAAATAAATAAATAAATAAATAAATAAAGGTAAATTTATGTACCTTTTACAAACCTCCTATATTTTTAAAGATATATATTTCTTTATTGTAACGGGTTTGACAGACTGTAGCACTCTCTTTCTATGATGAATAAAGTTGAAAAATAATGACATAACACCCCATCTTGTTGAAAGATTATTCCAGCATTTGATGAGAAGTAGTAGATTAAACTTTCCTTTAGACTGCTAATCGGCACATACTTACAAGTCAAAGCAACCTGAATCTCCAGTACGTGATAACAAAGGTTCCATGAACTTCTGTTAAAATTTACATTTAAACTCTTGACAAGTAATACTCCCCACCATAGAAGTTATTTATTGTTTTTTTTTTATTAAGTTACTATAATTATGTTCAATGTGTTGAATGATTTGGATAATGATTATTTAATGTCGGCTTAGTGATTTAAGTTTATTTAATTAATGGTTTTTGAGCAAGCTGCGTGTTTGTCGATTTATAAACATGATTAAGATTGTAGCCCTATTATTTTATTGCTGGCATTTATATGTGCACATAAGATGCAAAAAAACATCTATTAAAAAGGAGGTCACCATCTTCATTAATGCAAATAATCATTTTATAAGAATAGTTAACCATTTATTTGAACCAACAGCTGTAGTAGCCCAGGTTATAGGGTAGATCGTATATACAAGGTAATGTGTTCTGTCATGTTATTATTTTCTGGTTAGAATACGAGTTAAATAAACAAAACACGTTTCTTATTTTTTCCAAGTATTTTATTCGTATAACATTTACTTAGACCCTAAGACGAGTAAATCTTTCTGAAACGTCATATCCTATTGTATGTTTTTCATAATTATCCAATGATGCGTCAAAGGCCTCTAGGGAGGACGCGCTGTATGCAAGTTGTTATAAAATGCATCATTTGTTGAATTGACATTGATATCCTTTTCATTTTGCCACATTCTTAGTCATGAAGTACATAGTAAAAATCGTATACATATTGATTACAAAAAGTTCATAATACATTTACTTCCGTTGTCACAGATTATACTAGTGAATACCAAAGAGCGCATGTCGGATGTTTCCCTACAATGTATACAAAAGTAAAACGAAAAAACATTTTGTTTTGATTCGGCCACATTTACATTTATCTTTCAATTTTAAGTTTTAAAAGGCGCCTTTAAATCAAATTAAATCTATTAAAATAATCTTCAAATTTGAAGTAAAACACATATTTATGACAATATACTGTCAAAGAACCGACAATTGATCATCATATTTGCATTACAAATAAGAATACGAATAATGATAAAGTTTACCCACAGTGCGATAAAAATGTGCTTGTTCATTTTTCCGCTCGATGCATATAATTTAATTTACAGCCATTTATGTTCAAGATTGGTGGAAGCAATAACACCCTATGCCAAGATAAATTAAGATAAGATAAGATAAAGGTATGCAACTTACCGCTCTTAGGTTGGCATATTCATACCAAATTAATATCAACAGGATCAACAATAGAGGTGAATAGTGCACAAAATTGCTTGAGGTGATTGCGGTAAATCACACTTATTGGAGGCGTTTCTATTATAGCTTTTCTAGCATGTCTTCATGACAAAGTTTTAAAAAAGTAAATCAAAAATGATAAAACAACCTCCTTGTCACTGCATGTACATCCTGTCGATCTTGTCAACGACAAAAACAAACGGTCACATGACACGTGCACACTCAAAACACAGGTACAACGTGTTTTACCTGCCTTAGAAATGTGGAATAAAAATCCAAACAGGCACTTCGAATAGATTACAGAAAAACACATTTGACGCTTTATTGGTGTATGGTCCTAGACAAATGTCAAAGTTAATTTTATATCACAATGTATTTACTAAGATGATCGTTTTGCTGTTTTACTTTGCTAAACTTCGTGGATATAATTTGATTTATTTTAGTTTATTTGACAAAATTCCCCTGTATCTGTGTTTTATTTTCCATTAAGGACTTTATTGTTTTCCCATATGAACACTATCGTAATTATGCTTCATAACCGTGACAATTCAGGAGAGTTTACGATGATCAATATGAACATATTACTTTAGTTAACGGGTAAACAGATTTATGTGTTTTATATAGAACTTTAATAAGTAAGTAATTAAATACAAATATGTTACAAACTTAAAGCAGATATTATGTTTATTAAGTACCACTGAGTATGTAGAGTAGTAATCAGTAGAATACACATATACATACATTGGAAATATTTAACAGTAAGATTATGCAACCCTTATCATGCAAATTTATCTAAAATGAGTGATTATAAAACATCCCTATCGATACAGAAAGAACAACTCTAAAAAGACAAACAAATCTTTTCGCAAGGGTAAAATTAATGTTAATATAAACAAATATAAATCATAACAACTACACCTGTTAAGTAATTTATGAGAATGTTATGTTTACAAAATGTTATGTGCGGGCTCGAAGAAAACGAGTGGGTTTCAACAGAGGAATTATATATGTTCATTTTACACAATGAATTATTTGAAACATTAAGGTGAAAATCATACAACTTTGGAAAGTTGGAAGGTAAGGGAAGACAAACAAAAGCAGTCAAAGTACAAAAAACTATGGGTGTCATTAATGGAAAAGTGGTGCATACGGTGTATATATCTATCGGCAGTTATTCCAAGAAGAGATTCCTGCATAGTGAAACTCTGTGGATTTGTCCGAAGTCAACCGAATAAACTATGGTATTTACAGAATGAGTACAAGTGAAATAAAATAAAACTTGTACCATGGAGTACGACAATTCCATTATACTATTCCATTTGTTGCGATAACGATATTGTCCATTAAAAATAAAAAAAGACTACTTTTGGTTTTATTCGGTCCCAGAATTTTTATCTCTCGTTAAATGTTTTAAAAAGAATCCATAATACCTGGCATCCTATTAACATGCTAAATTTGCTTTTGGTATTGCTTTTCTTGGTGATGATGTAAAGGTTGACGTTAGAGCTATGACTCTAAAAGTATTGCAGCTTCATTTAGAATGGTTTGCACACAAGAAAAACATGTCCTCATACACATATTGAATAGTGTTACGTACTATTGGTATCATAAATTACTATGCATTCATTCGATTGGAAACTGGAATGTCTTTGTGTGAGTATATAAATTATAATGATTCATTAAGAGGGAACCGGTGTTGTGAAGAGAGTACCAATATACTTATAGACCGTAACGCGGTGAAAACTTACAGTGGGCACACAATCACACACGTGTATATACCACATCTTACTGCAACATGTAATTGGTGTAACGATTGTTCTACCAGATAATGCGAATTTTGTTTTCATTTTTTCAAGGACTATAGATTTCAGAAAAGATAAAGTATAGCAGGTATACAGGACGAACTGGAGCAACATTTTAAACTACAATATAAAATTGAATAATAACAGAATTACAATGCATGAATGCATTATAATGCACTGCTTCACTTGATTAAAGAACAATAAGGTGCCATCCATAGGCCTTTTCCAGGAACGATTACATAAAGACGTTGAGATCAAGCGCAGCGACAATGAAATCGGCTTTGATAATATACAGGGTAAGGAAATTAAGATAATCTTTCTCCTTCATGGCTGTTGACTTTGAGCTTTTTTTAATGTTCCAATTGGCTACGGCGGCTTATGGAAGATAAGTCGGGACAAACGACAAAGGGGCATTCTGTGTTGAAAGAGGAAATCTCAGATCATTTCCGCCTTAAATTCAAGTAACTTAGAAAACGATTCGTGTTTAAAAATTCCAAACAGACATTGTCTCAAAGGATGAAATTCCGGGGTTTACCGGCTATATTACTAACAAACCTTCTGACCAACTACTTTGAAATTTAAACCTCCCAGCTAATAGACATGACACATGCCTGAATGTTCTAATTCTCTATTTTATTTTAAGTCATCATTTCTTTCTTTTGGAGTGCCTCAACTTGCTTTATCAACATCTACTTAATGTTCCCCTCCTATATTATTTAATCATTTAACCTAAATTAAATACATAATGACAAGAAGCTGATCCAAACTATGGAAACGCATAGTTTCTTTCCAATTAACCTAACATCGACACAGGAAAATGTAAACGATGTGGTAAGGAAACCTTTTGCTTTATGCCTAAGTGAATAATATGGTTTGAAAGGTTAGTGACTATGACGGCTTATACAAGAAGTAAGACGAAAATGCTGACATGTTTTCTAAATGAGTCATGATTAAGGTCTTAAAAGGGTCTACTATAAATGATGTCATCAGTCACCTTACATCTATACATATCAAGAACTCTTCTGTCATTAATAACACTTGCACACACTCACAGACAAAAGCACGAACAAACACACACACACTCTCTCACACATAGAGAGAATGGCAATGGCAAAAAGACACATGCTACACAGATAGAGAAGAAGAGACATGCACAAAGACAAACAGAGACAAACATATATAAGATAGAGACACAGAGACGCAGACAGATACAGTTAGACGACTATCAATAGAACAACGAACTTAAACACATGAAATAATTGACCACGAAAGACATTGTCAAAGTTGTCCAGTATAAATAAAAAGCAACATGATGATTTCGGATGTAGATTGCAAGTTAACGACGTTACCTTTTGACAATTTTGGCTAATATAAAATTAAAGCTATAAGGAAGGACAATAAAGGGATTCATTTCCAAGAAAGACGTATTAAGAAATGAAGACAGCTAAAACTACTGACATTAACACCTCATCGGCCTCTTCATATATCCAAGCAAACTGATAAGCACGTGTTGAAACATTTTCAAAATCATGGCTTACACTCCTTCCTTGCTTCCAGACATGGATCTCGCATAATGGTGTATAGTGTATGGTTTGTTCATTGTTAATATACAATTGTTTGGCTTTTATGTTATTGAAAACAATATGCCCAACACAGCTTTTAAACTATATCACTACCATTATGTGCTAAAATGATTAAAACAACTCTAATATTTTCCGACAGACACTACCGACAACAAATGAATGTCCATCTTTTGTTGCCAAACAATGAAACATGTACACATAGTGTATGAAATAAACGAGTGTTGCTTTTATGAAAAATTTCCTCAAAGTTATAAGTAAATAGTAAATAAATTTTAATTAAATGTAAGGGTCTATGACGTAACCAAAAGTCGAAATATAACGACATATTCCGAAACATTTTGTAAGCATACGCTAATTTGAAGAACATATTCAAAATGCGAAAATATCATTTCAGATGTAGCTGTGTCATACAATACAAAAAGAAATGTAGTAACTTATTATGATCTTTTAGATGTGCCAATTAGTAATAACGGGGTTGGGTAAACTAAATACGTTGGGATGTAATATAGATAGTCTAGACATAACGACTTGCGGCTTAAATTTAAACCTAGATTATACAGATAAATTACCTTCGTTCCTAGGACAATATGCAATATAACGAAATATTTCGATACTTAAATGTCAGACAAGACTTTCATGAAATCTCTTATCTGGAGGCTCTTTTAAATAAGTAAACAAACAGTGGGCAATATGCTGACCTTAATGTTTTGTTTGCTTTGCACTTTGCTGGGCCTTAGTTAAGCGCACAATCGCAAAACATGATTGTCACTTTAATCAGATAACTTTAAGTGTATTGATTAAGTAACATCCATTAGTTATGTTGAATAACCCAATTGTGAGTTATCAAACTATTAAACTGTTAGGGTGACGCAATGGTTAATTATTTTCATCAATTATTGGTTGTGAGATAAAAACAACGCCAAAAATATTTTTATTTAATATAGAAACTAGTAAATTGCTTAGATGAAACAATACGAAACTTTGGCATAGCCTCGTTTTATCCAAATTGTTTAACCTTAATACTTTTTCATTGACCACTTTTGTCAGATGATCCTCAATTTCTTATGATGCATGCAAGGATAATAAAGCATTTTAATGATAATTGATTAACCGTACAAGACAAAACTAATCACTAGCACTAGAAAATGGTTGTATTTTAACAAACATTGGGAACATGTTAACAATAGTGTTGAATGCAAATACATGTCGATTAAATCTTACTCTGAACGGAAAATGTTTATTCTTTTTTTCTATGTATAACATATGTAACCCGTTTAAATGTTTTTAATATTCTAAGAAAACAGTACAATTAAAATATTCATTCTTTTATTTTTATCTAAAATACTTTAAGCAGACTTGCACTTTTAACTCCTGTTGATATACTAAAACACTACATGTAGAATTGTCCATCATTTGCATATACATTTACTGAACACAATACACGTAAGTTTTACAGTACATGTAGATGTGTATATTTATGTACATTTAAGGAAAACACTACGTATAGATTTGTTAATTTTCATGAATATTAAATCAGAATGTTAGGTTCTATGATACATTTTATCGATCCTGACATCGGAGCATTGTATCCCCCCTATCCTAGATGTAAGATTTATTTAAGCATTTATTTAAATCATAAGTCGTAATAGCTAATGTAGCAACGTTGTATTATCATAACATTGCTGGCTAGTTTGAATCTTTTTCAAACGAACGTTTCGCATTTATTGTCACAAGTATTCTATAACTTTATATTAGCATTTAAATTGTTTCCACAACGGGGTATCCTTTTTTTAAAATTTTACAATGTTCCTACGAAAGCTGCTAGGTAAGACAAGATGTCTATAAAGAGAAATTTGTGTTGTTTGCACATTCTTTTACAGTTGACAAGACAGTATGTCTTAATGGTCTGCTAATCAACGATTACCTTGTGTTTCAAAATGTCCGCTATATCTCACCATTACGGCGATTATACTTCTGAAAAACAATGTTACCAGACAATATTCATTTCAAAATCTCGATTGGTTCTGCTATTTATTATCATTTTTTATTTTTTTTTTAGAATAATAATTTTATTATATTATATGCTATCAAATTTAGAAACAAAATAAACAAGTTCACTTTAAGAGTCACAAACAGCTTCTGAGTCTGCACTTCCAAATAAGAAAGAAATATATACTTATGAAGCATACGTATATACTCAGGTGAAGCTGTCTCATAAAGTAAAATAACTCTGACAGCTGGAGAACAAGTCTACAAATAGAAAAATCGTCAAATTTTGAAACTTAATTTACTTAACCTCTTAAAAAAGAATCTTGTCGAGTTAACAATCTTTGCTTAAAAGCCAACAATTAATTATTATATTATGTACTATAAATAAAAAAAATGATTAAGCATACTCACATACTAACAGTGCAATTAAAATGACGTGTTGATTCATTTTCCTTTTCGATTCCTACAGATTCGATACATATAGTTTGAAGTAACAGCCGTTTATGCTAAGATTTGTGGACCTTAAACTGAAAAAAGGCTACGCAAAACCCATTGTCGAGATAACATTCATCAATAATGCTCTGAAACTAAGCGCACATAGCTTAGCTTATTAAATCAATTTATCTATTGAATTATTCTATTTTAGGAGTGCCCGTTTAGAGTCACCGAGTTGTAGGTTCGCGGCGTTAAAGGGGGTATCCAACAGTTTGCCTATATCTTATATATGTATCAATATCAGTAAATAAGAACGATTGGGATTCCTGCTAAAATAGACATCGACGTCACAGCGGATGAAGTGGATGAACTGAAACATAAGTGGTCACATGGTTTTCTTGGTTTAAAAATATCTAACTCTGAAGCGTGGCTCCGATAGGAAATATATGTTTGTAATGACGATTGTGGCGTTATGGTTCACTTTTCCGACAAGTGTAGGACATCAATAAACATCAATTTACGACCTCTTTATATAACAATGCTTTACTAAGGTGTATAATAAAAATATTTTTGGTCCAAACTGTCGGATAGCACCTTTAAGGCGGTTCAGTCCTTTTAGGGACAAAACATTGTTAACCAATTAATGACGGAAAATAATTTTAAAATATGTTCTAGGTTGAAAGAATCAAAAGCTTTGCGACACTCTCTTTTAAAATAGTTGAACTTAAAGACATTGTCTATATCCGAACTGCACAATCGCTTATACGCGCCATGTTTACACATTATTCATAACATTACACTTATTGGTTCGATAGTTACCTAAATGTTTAAACAATTACTTGTGCGGAACCTTTCGTTTCGATGTATCATGCACTGAAGCTGTGACCAAGCCGCCTATATACATGTAAGACTAGCTGATATACACTAGATGTAACAAAGTCTGCCCAAAGATCATTATATTCCGTGAGTGCTCGTATTTTACTTCTGAAAATGTCTACTTACTTCCATTAAAGTCTAAGGCTAACAAAAATCAAAGCCGATAGCCTGAGGTGATTGAAGTAAATATCGATCAGAGAAGTCATTTATTATCATAGTTTGACAAGGCATTCCTCAATTGTATAAATAATGTCGTGCCAAGAATGCCAAAGCCAATCGCTTTGTATTTGCTCAAATTGTTTTGTTTGAAACATGTCTTCATTACACACTTTTAAAAAAAGGAAATCAGAAATGATAAAACGAACAGCTTGTCACGTCAAGGCAATGCGTTTACACATCTTATCGACCTTGCCAACGACACAAACAAACACTTACATTACACGCGCGCACACTAAAAACAGACAGGTAAAAGTATACAAAGTGTTAACATGGTTTGCTTTATAAGTTGATTAAAGTGACAAAAACTGTACATCGAATAGATTACAGAATAATTTGACGCTTTATTGATATATGGTCCTAGGCTAAGTTGCTTTTATATCACTGTGCATTTTGTACGATGATCATTGTGACCTCTTACTATACTAAACAGTTGATCGACGGATAATATTTGCTTTTTTTTGTATTTCATGCTTTATAAAAACAAAAATAACAAACAAACCAAAAACCTCCGGCATCTTTTTTCCGTTTTACATTCCATATAAGACGTTACTGACTTTAAAGATATACATTTTCGCATTTTTGCTTCGAAACAATGACAATTAAGGAAAAGTTTACGATGCCCAAACTTATGTTGCAATTAATAGAATTTAGAACAAGGTTCCTTCATTTTTCATAGAAGCCTTTTTTTGCTTCGTGTTCAACGCATGTATGGTAAAACATGCAGTAATGCAGATAACAAAGCGGTTAATATTAAGATTAGATTGCTAATGTCATTACTTTATAACTTTTCTTATCTGTATTCAATTTTAAACTACATTTAGAGCTGTATTATCTTCAGCCGTTTCTTGCTATAGGATAAACACAGCATTCGACAGTATATGAAGCTCAAACTCAACATCGCCAACTTCACCGAGCAATGGGACTAGCAGAACAGCACTGATTGTGTATACACAATGTTTAGTAGTTAGTGTAATTTACATATGGGAAATTCATTATGTCCATTTTATACTTCTTTATGTAGTGATTAAGACGTTTGTTTTCGGATCAGATGTAACCGCGTTCGAACCCCATGACTGATCGCAATCAGAGGTTTGTAGGCAATACTACTAAATGCACCAAGTTCCAGGTAGTTTCAACGTGAAAACTGATTCTAATCCAAAGTGGGTATTGGCGGGGGGTAATTTAAGTTAAGATAAAATATTTGCCAAACGACTATACACCTTTATACTTAACTAAGATATGTGTAACGAGAAAATGTAGTTCTTGAACTCTATCTTTAAAAAGAAAAGAAGCAAGTAAGTAAAGTTTTCCCCCATTTCTGGTTGTGCGTCATTTTAAGTAATGTTCCTATATATATGCGTTATATACATTTACAATACACACTGCTTATATATTGCCTAAATGCCATATTTTAAAATATGAACATAAAAATATAAATGTGTATTAATTCTTTTATACGATACCACTAATCCATATGGTAAAGATCAAGCAAGGGTCCTGCCAGTAGTACTTTGATCAGCTTAATTCGCCCGCCCTAATCTGACCACAAAAATATATAACATAGTATTGTTATTCTTCTTTTCCGGGGGTGGGGAACAAAAAAGTATAAGTGATATAAGTTCCTTAATATATTGTATTTGAACCTCTCTCTCACTTTGCAAAGATGTTTAAGATAAGACAATATAAAAACGTTGTTCATTTGACATATGTGTAAAGAATTCCCAGGATAACCCGTGGTCGGCATTATTCAAATGAAGATTTCGTTACGATATCAAGATGCAACATTGTCTAATAGAGCAGTTTAGGCGTACATAAACATCCATTTTAATTAGCAAAAAAAACTTGTCACATTAAATGACAGGCACCAATCACGTACAATACTAAAGATTATTAATTAACACAACATATGTGCAATTTGTACCAGTTAATATTGACTTTAAGTGTCTAAATTATGTTAGATTATATGGATCATTTAAATATTTAATTACTTACCCGAAACGAATTTCTGGATCTTTATTTAACTTGCATGATTAAATGCTGTTGCTATTTTTAATATATTAATGCTCTTATCTATCTTCCATCATACCTTTGATTGCCAGGGATGTTGTTGTTTGTTTGTCACCTCAATAAATGGTGAAGCAATGGCTTTCAGATTTTCTATGCCACCAGTATTGTAAATTAAAAGGTGCTAAAATGTTGTTCTACATGAGTCCTGTATGGAAAATACATTTAAATATTAAATCCCAAAGTTGCCTTAAATCTGGTATCTTGTATCTAATACATTTTACAACATCTTATCCGTGTCCTGTGGAAAGCGTATCGCTTTAAGTTTTTATTTATTTCCAATTCTATAAAGAAGCCCGACGGGAATTTCATCAAAAATAGATATCGACATTAGAGCTGATTACCCAGACAATCATTTAACATGACCATAAAAATATGTGATCACGCATTTTTTTTTCAGTTTAAAAGACTTTCCAGGGTGGCTTGGATAGAAAATCTATTTTTGTAATGATAAATGGGGTGTTATGCTCCACTTTTTGTCAGAGAAGTAGAACATTAGTACAAAGCATTCTGAGGGATCCTTTTAGGTTAAATAAATGTTGTTGTTTTTTTTCAGAAAAAATCTGCTCCAAACTGACAGATACCACTTTTAAAATACAATAACAATGTGGTACACGAAAACCTATCTATTCAATGCGAAATTGCATTTGTCAGTGGTAAAGACTTACATCAATTAAAGCACACTTATTCTAATTTCGCAAACAGTTACTTAGCAGTTAAACAAGTGACGTTAAGTAATGAACTCGAGATTAAGTAAATAATCTTTTCTTATTTAATTTACTTAAGGAGTTTCCATGGAAGCAGGGTATAACTGTTGGAGAAGTAATTACACATTTAATGATGTTACATATAATATACAATTGCTGATATAAGTTAACAGATCTTACTTTTATAGTATAAACTTTATGCTCATTTCACCTGTACACAGACACGTAACAGATCTAGAGTGTCGAACTCGACTGCACCGACCTTCACCTCGTCAAAGACACTGCTAAAGTTAGATGTTGTCTATTCCAGATTTGACAGTTTAAATTCCTGGAGGCATATCTAGATTGCTGCATTCGTTTTGTTTTCAGTTTTGAAACTGATGACTACCAAGTAGTTTTGCTTACGAATAGAATAAAAACTCGTCTAAAATGGTCTTATATCTCGAATCCATGGACATTATACACTTATACCAGCAATTCTATGACTCTTGCTATGTATGTTTTTATAAAAACAATAAAATTAATTAGGAACATTTATAAGGCGCGAAAATGGAGACAAATCTTGTTTTATTTGTCCTGGTGTAATGTCCACATTTTAGTTAAAATGTACATTTGAAAATATTTATAGTTTACTTCAGAGCTAATCACCGAGGAAAAATGTTTATACTTGTAAATCCTTTAATAAGTATTAATATGACATATACTGACCCTTTTAGAAAATGAGTTCTTTAGCCAGTTGTTAGATTTTATGAAATATTTGGAAGAAAACAAAAGAAAGAGTTACTGTTAACTCTTTCGGGTGTCTGTTTATCTGTTTCTGTTGATTATCTAAGAAATATTTCATTCGCATTTATAACATTAATATGTTGAACAATAGGCGCGTCCGAGCAATTGTCTTATTAAGTTTGACTGTGAGGAGTTCGTCAGAGTATTATCTGTCAGTGGCAAATAACAGTCTTAACTGTAACTATATATTGCAAACACTACTCAGAAAAAAACCCATATAGAATGGTTTGGCCACAGTTGTGCGTATCTTCTAAATCTACTTTGTTAAATTCCTATCAAGCTAAATGCATTTAAAACGTTTTAGTCTAAGATTTAATTGTTGGCTTTGCTCTATTTGTTTAATGTCTCAAATCACAGATTCGTTATCACTTTTACATTTTGCTTTCATGTTTATGTGTCCTTTTGTGTTCTGTGTCTTTTCAAATTTTAGTATATGTTGCAATGCTCATAAGACATTGTCATATTGAAAAGTTGCTTAAACAACAACACCCAAAACAAATTGTTTTCTTATTCATGAAAACAAACAAAAAACAAAACAAACAAAACAAACAAAACAACAAACAAACAACAACGGTTCGACGTACAAAAAAGCAACAATATCAAGCACAAATCTTTTTCACAATTTATTTTACAATTTTTTTATAGGCATTTCTTTCACGACAAACACTTTATCATTAGTTAACACTATAATTTCGTTCAAATATTTTTGCTATTTTTACACAATTAATCAGAATCAATGCTAAGCCCGACAATTTTACAGGTATTTATGATTATATATGCTATGTAGATTTTCATAATCAGAATAAAGGTAGAAAATGAGATTGAAAATTTATTGAAATTTTGATAAATTGAGTCCGCATATTAACGTAAATAAATTATCAATTCATACATACACACCTACCACATAACACTAAATATAATCGCTTACACTATTCTCACGTTTGAATGTTTATTTATCTTAACCATACGTAAGTTTAGATATATATGTACTTGGTACCCATAATTTTAAATAAATAATATTAATTTGAAATAGTCTCACAGTACATGTTTTGTTCGATGTATGATTACAATTGTCCACTTGCGACATGTACTAGTTATCAATTATAAGGGTAGGAATTGTCATATACATTCTATCGGAAAACTTCTTAATTTCATTTCATTTTTATTTAGATTTTTTAAATCGTAATGCTCAGCCGTTACACGTATTCATCTTTCATACAAAAATATAATTTATATGAATGTTTCAGTCTAAACATTTTTTTTAAAATAAAAAATGGAAAATAAAATAACTAAATAAATAATGATAATTAAAAAATGTGATTTCTACAGTAACTAGATACCAAAATACCTGCCATAAAAAGTTGACAGAAGTTCATTTTAAAAGTAGTAAAGTTACATAGCTTTCAAAGTGAATTGTTCACAGTATATAAAATTTACTATTTTTTATTATTATGTTTTGCTTCAAAAAGACAACACCTACTTAACAACAAAGAATAATACAATACAGTGTTTTGATACATCTGACCACTTTATCATATGTGAAATGCTGCCCTTCAAAACTTGTGTTAAGGTTGGAAAAAAAAAAGTGTTGCAACATTTGTTTCTAGTTTTTTAACCGTACTGAGCTCAAACACTAAACTAGCTCATCTTCAAACTGTGGATGCAATAATAGTCATTAATTGTGTATGTCAATAATAAACAATATGTTGAGTGAGTCAATAGTGATGTTGTAACATAAAGACGCAGATCAGTGGATGTATGTGACATGTTCCTACACTAAACTGTGACCAAGTTGCTTTAAGATGACTTAATTAGCAGATGGCTGCAACTTTGCATCTAAACAATAATACATGATGTTGATAGTGTACATGTATCGGGATAAAAAATGCTTCATTGATTAATGAACCACCTTAATTCAGATAAAATCAGAAGAAAGACCTTTCTCAACTTAAATTTCCCTTGAATATCAAGTATACCCACATGATGGCTTTTTAGTCGACAACAATGGTATAATAACAACAGATTGTCAAAAAATCGAAC
Organism: Sinonovacula constricta; assembly: GCA_007844125.1. Lineage (NCBI taxonomy): Eukaryota > Metazoa > Mollusca > Bivalvia > Cardiida > Solecurtidae > Sinonovacula > Sinonovacula constricta. The sequence continues at coordinate 38,001,201 of CM017566.1, forward strand.
ATTGACATATTGGGTTTGAGCCTCAATTGGTTTAAAAACTTTCATGAAGGAAAGTAAAAAGACCTGTAATGTTTACCAAGTATTTGTGTTAGATGTTTCTCCATTTATAACAACTGGACTGTCATACTCTTCCCAAACTGAATGTTTTCATCAAAATAATGAACAAAGAACTAGGGTTTGTCCATAGACAAGGAGCCAATTGGACCATGGCCTATCACCACGTGGGTTCAACTTCCAGTTCGGGTAACGGACTTGAAGGGAAAAAGTTTTCAAACTGACCTCAGTTGCACCAGTGGTACTACCAAAACATTTTCTGGGGTCTTCATCCATCATCGCTACTATGGGCATACTTTCTTCCTTCAAGATATTTCTAAAAACAACAACAACAACAATAAACCTCTTACTGTGAATTGTTCTGAAATACTGGATCAAGGAGCATCCGCTCAAATGACTTAAGCATTTGTCATCACTTCTGGAATATCCTGGTTAAGCAATCAAGTGAATTTTTCTGTCTACCAAACACCTCATTCCAGTGATATGCTGATTCCCTTAGGCATGGCACTTAGTAATCTTTACATGTAAATAAAATATTAACAGATTTGTTCTATGCTATCTGCAAAACTAACCAATTGCATTGACACTTAAATGATCCAACATATAGCTATTAATGATGGAGGAAGAACACACATAAATAGTAGGTAGAACATGTTAGCTGTATTTGCAGTTATATTAATAATTATAGTAACACCCAGCTATTCACAAATGACCGGGTAGAACCACTGCCAAACCAGTCCACTGGCATGTTTGTCACCATTTCCCCTATAAAACGAAGCAATGCCAATACGCAAGGTGTCATAATTTATGTCATGTCGGAAAGAAAGGCCCTACGGTCGAAGGATAAGCACCTTGTGGCAAATGTTGCTCAGTTTTTAGAGAATTCTAATGGGCAGTCCTTTTCTCGCCAATTCTAACTGACAGTTCCTTTATTTGTGTACAAAAATATAATCATTTTATAGGTTATGGTCTTTACTTTTGAAAAAAGTGAAAATAGAAGATAGTGAGCACTTGTGTGTATTTTTTGTAAACATCTACGCTTTTTCCGACCAAGTGGTACACTATGTCCTGCTTTGAAATTCACTTGCCTGTATGTGGCATATTTCTCAAATAAACAAGCTAACACAATTTTTAAAATTGATTTTAATATAATTTTATTAGTAAAATGGGCACTGTAGCATAAAGAGCATAAAAAATAAATTCAGCAAATCAATAAAAAAATGAAATATTTCAACTCAGCTAAGTTAACCTATCACCATAATAAGTCTTTATTAAAATAAGTTTATTTAAATACAATGCAACTAGTTATACCTTTTTGTGTTTAACTGGTGCAGCAGACAATGTTGTTGAAGTGTCTGTTTATTGCTGTGAAGTTACTGTTCTTGGTAAGAATCCAGGTGTAGATCTTAGTTTTCTTTTCTTTTTTTCTGGGCCTGTCATCTTTTCTTAAGCTAAAAAGCAGCAGAACTAATTTTTGTTATTGGCGATGTTGAAATAAATTAAGTAGTAGTTCTATGAGATTCCCAAAGCTAACAGCACATGTAAGATTCGATAAAAGCATCTAAAAATCACGGTACGGTAGCTGCGCATGTATTCACTTCTTTCTATCTTCAACTCCGAAAATGTTGGTCGTCTTGCTTTGTTCGCCATGTTGGAATTTTCGGCCAATGAGATTCAAGAAAATAGTACCCCCAATGCATTACGCGTGTTACGTAGTGTTATGTTTGTTAACATTGTCGAGGTGTTTGAGTTACGAACTTTTTTAAATGTAAACACCACTTTGTCGGCTTATCACTGATATACTCCCGGACTGAAGGGTAGATGTAATCGTTCCTGGAAAATTCATATGGACGGAGCCATGTCGTACAAAATGCGGTGATTTTGGCATTAGAATTGCGGTCATTATTTATGGTTGTTGATGAATGTCTTAATTGAATGAGCGAGACTGTTTAGTTTAAAATGTAGCTGCATCACTTGAAATTGTTAAAGCGCCTTATGTGATATGTTAAAATTGCATTTATTACGATGGTGTACTCTGTTACTGCTTAATTTAGTTTGTGACAATTTTGATTTTATTTAAAGAGCATTCTTATTAAGAACCTTATGAAGTAGTGTCTTGTGGAAAGAAAGCACGTGTAGTGATTATTTTTGTTTTGTTCTTTTGTTTAGTTGTATCGTCCCCAAAACAATTAATGGATTGCAAACCTCTTTCATAGTCAGAATTATTGTTTTTGCAAGATGATAATTCATTTACGTTCACAGAGCTTTTAAAAATTAATACTTATTTGTAGTAGATGATGTGTTATTAGTTAAAATATACCATTGCTGAACAATAGCTCGACGGCAACCTTTGATGCTTCGAATAAAGCTATCTTGTCCCATAATATAACGACATGGTTTGAATACTCATGTGATAAAATAGTCGTATATCCTGGCAATTGTAACTTGTCGTTGCATCGTCCGATGAAATTCGTCATTATACTTGTCAAGTTTATTTACACTTCGACAAGCATAAGGCGTGGATTTGCTATTATCTGGTCAGTGTTCTTGCAGTTTGCTTTTTCCCTTAATCGCTTATTTATAATTATAATAATGTACGGACAAAAGTTTGGTTTAAAGACATTGCTGGACCTTTTTTTGTCTCCAAAATACTATGTGTTACCCTTTATGAACTTGTGTGAATGTTTATTATTCACATTAGTCAATATATATATATATATATATATATATATATATATATATATATATATATATATATATATATATATATATATATAATTTTATGCTTGTTATATTGACTCATTTGAAACAAGGTTAACAATTATGGAAAACTATATAATGCTTTTGAAACGTTTCTTGCACCAAATCTGATGATGAAATTCCTTACCATATATAACTTAAGAGCAATACAAGTTATTTATATTGAAAATACACGTTTTAATAAAAGAGTACCTGTCTGGTTTATATAGTAAAATGTCTTCACTCTTTGTCACCGAAAGTGTTGCTGCTGAGAGGTATTGATATGCAAAGGTCATAACTGATGCTATGTTAAAATACCCTAAATAAAATATTATTTCATATCAACACAACTTTGTTTTTATTCAAATAGCTTTCCATTTCTTGCATTTGAGAAACCCATCAGGAAGTGCGAGATTAGAGTTCTGTTAATCCGGTTTAAGCACCCCAATCGGTCCATATTGCCGACTGACCGTTCCAAGGCGATAACTGTCGGGTTTCCTCTTTTTGTTGAATGACTCATCACAGATCTCTTCTTACTTTTACATTTGGCTTGCATGTCAATGCGTTTGTCTTGTGTCTTTTCATATTTTGGTATATGTTGTAATGCTCATAGGACTTTGCTATATATTCTTATTAATAATATCTAAATCTTATCATTGTACATAATCAAAGTGATGATAACTATTGTTGAATTAGAAGAAGTAGGAGAACATACACGCATACACGGTGAAGATCTGAACATATTTAATATTCTCATATGAATCAGATAAGTTGTAAATAATACCAGTCGTGCATTAGCTTTAAATTTGCTTAAGCGTAAGCAAGTGCGCTATGCCACTACTATTTTAACGACTTCGGTATTTCGCAGACCGAGATCGAAACCGGGGCATTCCGTACCTGGAGCCGACGCTTGAAGATACATTTATCTATTTATTCCGAAATAGTATCGAACTCTTGACCAAATTTACAAAACGATATACACTCAACAAAGCGATATACTCCTAAACAACATTTGGCGTAGGCAGAGACAACTTGCTGCAGAGAGGTGTTGCTCTGGAGAGGTCGCGAATGATGGAAGCTTAAAATACCTTATGTAAAACATTAAAAATGTTATTTAATATTCACATTATGGTTAACATTGATAAAAAAGAAGTAAATATAACTATACAAAGAGTAAGAAAAAATTTAACACAGTTATCTTTACTGGTTGGACCAGATTTATTTTAAATGGTACTAACTTAAATAAACTAAACAGTCGCAAAACGAGCACTAAAAAAGAATGAATATACATGTCTCAACATTTAGATGTGTATATTTAATTTGAGAAAGAACAACACCTCTAATCAAACTCAACATTATACTATATTTTTATTTTTATTAGCACAATTTTAACCCATATCTGGTTATCTATCAAACAGACATTGGATAAGCATCTCAGCTGAATCAGTCAACCACGATTCCTTATCAGTGTGCACAACCTGGCAAGTTCATTGTACACAACTATGAACTGTGACATGTTCAGTGTACACAACTGTGAACTGTGACAAGTTCAGTGTACACAACTGTGACAAGTTCAGTGTACACAACTGTGAACTGTGACAAGTTCAGTGTACACAACTTGGCAAGTTCAGCATACACAACTGTGAACTATGACAAATTCAGTGTACACACCTGTGAACTGTGACAAGCTCAGTGTACACAACTATGAACCTGAGTGAAGGTCAGTGTACACAAATGTGAACTATGACAAGTTCAGTATACACAGCTATGAACTGTGACAAATTAAATGTACACAACTGTGAAGTATGAAAAGTTCAGAGTACACAACTATGAACTGTAGCAAATTCAGTGTACACAACTGTGAACTATGACAAGTTTAGTGTACACAACTGTGATCTGTGACAAGTTCAGTGTACACAACTGTGAACTGTGACATGTCCAGTGTACACAAGTGTGAACTGTGACAAGGTCAGTGTACACAACTATGAACAGTGACAAATTCAGTGTACAAAACTGTGAACTGTGACAAGTAATTTCTAGGTGGTCCTCAGCAGAGATAATTACGATATCTGGGAACATATTTGCAGGTGGTGCTCATCAGAGGTTACTATGGCATAGGGGAGAATATATGCAGGTGGTGCTCAGCAAAGGCTATTTCAGTATCAAGAAACATATTTGCAGGTGGTGCTCATCAGAGGTTACTATGTCATAGAAGAGAATATTTGCAGATGGTGCTCATCAGAGGTTACTATGTCATAGAGGAGAATATTTGCAGATGGTGCTCATCAGAGGTTACTATGTCATAGAGGATAATATTTGCAGACGGTGCTCATCAGAGGTTACTATGTCATAGAGGAGAATATTTGCAGATGGTGCTCATCAGAGGTTACTATGTCATAGAGGAGAATATTTGCAGGTGGTGCTCAGCAGAGGTTACTATGTCATAGAGGAGAATATTTGCAGGTGGTGCTCATCAGAGGTTACTATGTCATAGAGGAGAATATTTGCAGATGGTGCTCATCAGAGGTAACTATGTCATAGAGGAGAATATTTGCAGGTGGTGCTCATCAGAGGTTACTATGTCATAGAGGAGAATATTTGCAGGTGGTGCTCAGCAGAGGTTACTATGTCATAGAGGAGAATATTTGCAGATGGGGCTCAGCAGAGGTTACTATGTCATAGAGGAGAATATTTGCAGGTGGAGCTCAGCAGAGGTTACTATGTCATAGAGGAGAATATTTGCAGGTGGTGCTCATCAGAGGTTACTATGTCATAGAGGAGAATATTTGCAGGTGGTGCTCATCAGAGGTAACTATGTCATAGAGGAGAATATTTGCAGGTGGTGCTCATCAGAGGTTACTATGTCATAGAGGAGAATATTTGCAAATGGTGCTCATCAGAGGTTACTATGTCATAGAGGAGAATATTTGCAGATGGGGCTCAGCAGAGGTTACTATGTGATAGAGGAGAATATTTGCAGATGGTGCTCATCAGAGGTTACTATGTGATAGAGGAGAATATTTGCAGGTGGTGCTCATCAGAGGTTACTATGTCATAGAGGAGAATATTTGCAGGTGGTGCTCATCAGAGGTTACTATGTCATAGAGGAGAATATTTGCAGGTGGTGCTCATCAGAGGTAACTATGTCATAGAGGAGAATATTTGCAGGTGGTGCTCATCAGAGGTTACTATGTCATAGAGGAGAATATTTGCAAATGGTGCTCATCAGAGGTTACTATGTCATAGAGGAGAATATTTGCAGATGGGGCTCAGCAGAGGTTACTATGTGATAGAGGAGAATATTTGCAGATGGTGCTCATCAGAGGTTACTATGTGATAGAGGAGAATATTTGCAGATGGTGCTCAGCAGAGGTTACTATGGCATCCGTGAGAATATATGCAGGTTGTGCTCAGCAAAGGTTATTACAGTATCAGGGAAAATTCATGCATGTTCTGCTCAGCAGAGGTGATTATGTCATAGGGGAGAATATATGTAGGTGGTGCTCAGCAAAGGCTATTATGGCAAAGGGGATAATAAATGCAGGTTTTGCTAAACGGCATCAACATATTTGCACGTACGTTTACCTGCACTAAGAGATGTTGCTGCGTAAAGGTTAAAATGCACTAAAAACTTAAATGGGAATAACAAATGGTGATGTTAAGAAGTTGCTGCCGCTCACAGGGGAAAGATTTTACTGTATATACATAAATATGGTTTAGTTATAATTATGCGTCCTGTATTTTTCGTCCTGTTAAATGTTCCTTCATCGTAAAATACAGGTAGTTTTTTTCGTTTAACTGAACCTTTATTGAAATCAGCATAGTTAATTTTTTGCCTATTAAAAAGCGAAAAAGTCAACGAAGCTTTCAAATCATTTTAGCAAGAATAACACCTTTAATTCTCTTTCTCATTCTAATAATATTCGAATATTCGGAACAAATTTAAATCAGAGTGGCATATTACAAGATATTTTTATTACATTTATTGTGTTTTGTCATTGTGAAATAAATTATTTCTGTGATAAACAAATGCTCTCTTTACATTTTTGTAAACGTTCAAGGGGGCTGACATATAAGAAAACACCAGCTATATGTCACATTTCAGCTAGAGTGTGTAGTAAATGGGATAAGTTTAATTTAAAAAAATGAAACTATATACCCGTCCGACCAAAATTTCGGTTCCAGCTGTTAGGCGCCATCTTGAATTTCGGTGTAACCATACAAATTACCAGCGAGTGAGGATCATAATTACAATAGTCTTGATGCAAGAAGAGTTTTGGAGCATAATTTCTTCATAAACAAATTCAACAGTCAAACAACAATGGGTAATAAATCGTTTTTTAAATTAATGGGAAAGGAATCTCATGCGATGATTATAAAAGCAGAATTACAAAAGTTAAATGTGAAGTTTAGCAGCTATTTTCTCTGAATTGATTAAAGTGTAAAAAGCGGTTCTGAGCGAGCCCAGTATGAAGAATTACAACTATCACGATTCTCTTCCTTAAAGTTATCAACCTTAATATTACATTTTCATCTAGTTGTTTGATAAACTCAAAGGAAGTAACAGGATTTAAAAAAATAATGACACATATTGAAGAGCAATATTTTCAACCAAAAAATGTACTTCATGACGCTATCTTAAGAAACCTTTAAAAACTACACATAGTAAATAGTAAGATTGATAAAACCCCGTGAAAGACTGTTGGTGGGAAGATAAACCCAATAAACAAACGCACGTGATAAAAGTATTGACAAGAAAACGGGTTGTGATATTTTTTTTCTTAAAGAACCCACACTAACATTTTCGGCAAATTGCAATTTTCAAGAGTTAAACACAAACAATTCTCTCTTTACATATTTGCAAACGTTCATTGGCGCTGCCATATTAGAAAAAAAACCCAGGTTATGTGCATTACACCTGGGTAAAACTCTGCAGGTATGGCACCAGTGTATTGTCGTATAATTTGAGAACAGAATAAAAGGGTCACTATCGTACAAGTTCTGATAATACCAACGCATAATTTTAAAATATTGGCATTTAAATCGACAAGATCGCTCGAAAGTTAAGGCAGGTCCTTTCAACGAATTAGTATTAGTTTTTTTAACATTTTCTAGCTGTTTTCTAAAACTTAAGGCGAGTTATTAATTTACAAAACCGGTTACCTTTGTGTTTCTTTTTTTCTATTTTCAATGTTGCGACATAGACGACCAGCGACTGGCCTTGAAGACATCTTTTAAGAGTACATAAGTACAATATATAATAAAGGACAAAATAGAAAAAGGCATATGTGTGTGTATGTGTGTGTGCGTGCATGCGGGTGGGGGCGGGGGCGGGGGCGGGGGCGGGGTCGTTGCGGGTGTCGTCAAATCATTTACGTACTTAAAAGACGTTAGTTCATAAACCATCTTAGACTAAAACGTTTTAAAAGGATATAACAAAATTCATGCATGTATAATTGTCGCAACATTGTTATCTTTATCCGAATAAAAGTTAGTCTGCCTTTTTAGCAGAGTAAAACCGCCCCTTCCCCGCTCCTGACTATAGCTAAATACTTTTTGTCTTGCGTCAACTGGTGATATAAATTACCAGTTTGTAGAATGTTACTTCTACAACAAACACCAAAAGGTAATGAAATAGGTTATGTGTGCATAGAACTTAATGTGGGCTTGACTTCCAGCTGACCTGCAGTGCGCCAGTGGATGTAACCAGAACTGTGTATGGGGTCTTCCTCAGCCAAAATGGACAAACAAGTCGTTATATTGACAATCATTGTGTTGCATGTATTTATAAAACACACACGCACACACAGACGCACGCACACGCACACACACACGCATGCACAAACATGCTTGTACAGGTCAAATTATTATCAATGTCATTGGAACTTGAAATTTAATCTAGTCATTATAATTGGCTTTATTACTATCATGCTTGTCCAATGTTGCCTATCTACCTATTGAATTATTTAGTTAAATTGTTTAAACAGGATCGTGTACTTTTTAAAAAAAATTCAACATAAGCTACAAAATAGTAAGGAGAGTGTAATTTTCGGTTAGGCATCAGTGGTTTACAATAAAAAGAATCGGTTCGGTTTTTGTGTGTCAAAGTATCGGAATTTAAATTTTCCACTGTTAGTAAAACATGGATAAATACAGACACTGAGGTATATGGCAATTTGCACGAATTTGTAGAGGTATGTACATATCGCATCTCCTTTGGCAGTGACGTATACATAACTTTTCTTTTTCATTTGACAAGTTACGCAAATAAATGCTAGTCACGTGATTGTGCGAACTCCTTTGTGACTAATCAAAAGCGGTTCTGACGGTGAGGGCATGGTATTCCCCGGATGCCGCTACTTGTAGAGAGTCAAAACCCTCTAAAAGTAGTCCCCTGATTGCCGTGGCGATCCAGTATCACAATGACGAGGGGAGCCTGGAGGCTGAGACATTTGTTGGCTTGTCAGAATAGGACATAAAAGCTAACTTTGATCAGCACACTACTTTGGCCCTTAGTTGGTGTGTAGACCGGCGGTTATATTGGTCCGGTATATCCAATCGGCTGAACGCGTTTTTCAAGTGCTACTCTCATTTGTTGTACGTAACCTGCTTGGTCTTTATACTTTCCACTTTTATTTCTGTTTTTTCTTTTTAAACCATACCGCAAACTAGAGGGCATAGTCCTCTTAATACCCGGAAGAAGAATGTACCGGTCCAACTTTCAACATAGTTTGGATGTCTGATGGAGACAGATTCTCCACCAGACGAAGACAAAGTTCCAAGATCGCCCGTAAAAGTTCTGAAATAATAGTGTTAGAATTCTATTTTATTTACTCTCTGAATAACAACAAAAGTATATTGGTATTGTCGAGGTCTTTAGGCTAATTTTTTATAAAGTTTTACTTTAAACCCATATGTGCTGTGCCTTCAAGAGACTTTCCTGAAGGGGAACGACAAAATTGGCGTTAAACGTTATTCTGCTTAAAATTCTATTCATACAAATTCTTCTCAAAATTCATTCATGGCATAGCGGAAAGTTGTATTTCTAAGACCAGGACAAAGTCAAAGAGTAACAAAGCTTGGTTTAATAATGAGTGCAAAGAGTCAATAACTAAACGTAGAGCGGCACTTAAGAAATTTAATATTCAACCTACAATTACGAATTTAGATAACGTCAAAAATGAAAGAGCATTGAGTAGGCAAATAACTAAACGAATCAAAAGAACATCTTGGCAGAAATTTGTTTCATGTAACTAGTCAGACATAATACAAGGCTGCTTCAGCAATAGTGAATTTAAAATTTACTGCTTTAAGCAGAATATAACTCGAAAGAATTTCAAAATGTGAAGTTCTCTTTAGGAGAACGTAGAGAAGCACTGAATAAATCCCATGATACCGCTGCAGGACCTGATTATATTTCCTATAAATTTCTAAAACATCTGCCGGGTACATCCTTAAATGTACTATTGTGTATTTATAATGAAATTATATATAATTTGGCTTTAGGGAGAAGTACCAAATTCATGGAAAAATGCATTTGTCATTCTAATACCTTAACAAGGAAAGGATCCAAGAGATCCTTCCAGTTACAGACCAGTTGCTTTGACGAGTTGTAATTGAAAAACGTTAGAACGGATGATAAATAATTGACTTATTTGGTATCTTGAATCAAGTAATTTACTCACCGAATTTCAAAGTGGGTTCAGAAACCAACGCAGTACAGTCGATCATCTCGTTCGATTTTAAACTTTTATATGAGATGCCTTTACCGAGACAGAACATCTAGTAGCGGTATTTTATGACCTTGAAAAGGCATACGGTGCTACATGAAAACATGGGATTTTAAAAGATTTACGTGACCTTGGTCTCAATAGTCGTTTACCCACATGTAATAACAGTTTTTATATGATAGAATTGTTCAAGTTAAAATAGGTCTACTTTGTCTTCTTCTTATAAACAGGAACAAGGTTTTCCTCAGGGTAGTATATTGTCAGTTAGCCTCTTTATCATCAAAATCACAACACTATAAAAACTCTTAACAACGGAGTAGATTGATCGCTATATGTGGACGATATCCGTATATGCTATCGCTCCAAAAATATTAACACTTTAGGATGGCAACAGTGTCTCAACAAATTACAAACCTGGTGTAAGAACAATGGTTTTAAATTGTCACACACCCAAGCAAAGTACATAAATTTCTGTCAGAAAAGAAGTTTGCACAACGATCCTGAATTATTTCGATCTAGTAAATTTCTTTGTGCTATATTGACAGCAAATGAACTTTTATACATGATATAAAACATTAAAACTAAATGTCTTAAATCTCTTAACCTTGACGTTTCTATCCCATACCGTCTGGGGAGCTGATAGAAAAGTTTGTAGATCACTGGTAAAATCAAAATTATATTATGGCAGCATCGCTGACGGCTTTGCCAGGAGATCATATCTCCAGTTGCTAGACGGTGTCCACATCCGAGGACGCCGACATTTTACATATAATTAATCAAACATACACACTCTGTACTACGCTCAAACTTTCGCGAACTGCGCAACAAGAAAAACTTTAACTACCTCCAAGTATACACTGACGTCTTAAAAGCAACGTCACATTTCGGCTGTGCTCTCCGTAAGTAAAATTTATTGTATTAAACAGAAATTACCCCCGAATCGTCCATTTTTACAGCGGAAATTCAGGCTGTTAACCTCTCTTTTGCTTTCATTTCAATCATCCTGGCAATGAATTTGTAGTGTTAACTATCTCTTTGTCAGTTTTACAGTCAATTAAAATATAAATTTGTTTAATCCAAACATAAGTAAACAACATTGGAAACTTAATAAACTTTCTGTTGGCTACCTAATCATGTAGACACCCGAGGAAACGAGAACGCAGATAACAGTGCTTAAAACATTCTTAATAAGTTATAAATTTTAAAACAGTTTATTATGCTAACGTTATACATTTTAATTGTTAAATAAGTTAATAAATATGTCAATTAAAAATCACATTTTTTTACCGTATAGATTTCTATTTCTAGTCACATATTTTAATTTTATGATGATTATAACAAATTCACGCCGTATGACCTATCAAATGTCGGTGGGTCGTAAACCAAAAAATACAAATATACAAAAATACTAACCTAAATACATCGGAATACAAACATAACAGTTTATGACTAGATGGTAGTTTGTTATAAAAGAAACATTACTTACATGATTTTAAATTGAACCTTTTGAGATTATGTAAATAATAGACAACACGCGGCAATGTACTTCTAAAAATTAATTGAAACAGTATTTTTTAATAATTTGATGTTGATCCCGCAGTCCTTCCCGCACAAGGATGTAATGAAAAACATCCGAATATTTTGTATCAAAATACACAGTTTAGTAATGAATAGTAATCTCAAAATAAATACTGATGGTTATGAAAAAAGCAAAATGAGTGATACTCACATATTATCAGGGCGATCAAGATGGTGTTTATGTTCATTTTCCTCTTCGAAATCTAAAGATTTGCTGTAAAATATTAGGAAACAGCCGTTCCTGCTGAAATTATTTAAAACTGCCCAAAAGGAAAACTTTGAAAACAATGTCCCATCGTCAAGATTTGAGACTTCATATAGATAACGCTTATCAGCAATGCGTTGCAGCTGAGCGTCCCTGGACGAGCACACTGATTGACCCGGTATGTATTTTAAAGTTCTGTGGTGCTCGCGGCCGAGTAGCTAGAGTCACCGGCTTGTTTCTGCTCAGCACCTTATCAATCGAAAGAAAAGAATACCCTGAAGGTCGGTGCGCCGGGGATTCTTACCAGATATTTTTTATGGATTCTTCTTTCACCTCCTTTAGTCTTTCGTTGGTTGATGAAAGTAAAATCAACATATGTACAATATGTACAGTAGATAAAAGCCTGCATTTGGAACGGCTGTGATATATAAACACCAACACCTGTCATAAGTAGCACTGCAGAATACATATAACAGTTGTTTAATTAAGCTCCTAAATGTTTTCTGTCGTGCTTAACGGGGTCGGTAATATTATGGAACATACATGCTAAAGAGGTGTCGCATTTTTAAGATACTGTAGATTCCAGATACAGGAACTTCGAGTAAAAGTGGCTTCTATGACACAACTGATGTCTGTGCGGCTTTAAAAATGGTGTCCGACATTTTGCCTATATATGTAAGGAATGCAATATTATTATCTTTGGTGATTTGAAAATGAAAATGATCATTAGTACTACAAAAGCTAACGATTACTTGAATAATTAGATAGGATTCGACATCATACTTTTAAATCATCATGATTGTAATGTTATAGGCACCCACAAACCTGATGTCAATAAGAAGCTTTTGGCAAGACCTTTCAAATAATGGCTATCTAGTTTGCAATTTCTTTGATGTTATTTTTACCTCTGAGGGTCAGCTCCCACCTTTTTCAGCCGAAGGAGAATGGTAAGTACTGTGGTATTTTTTTCTCTTGTCTTGGGTTGACTTATGGAAGTTAATGCTTTTATCTAAAGTTTAGTGTTCAGAAGGGCTGACTGACTGGTATATCGCACTTGAGTTTTCACGGACCTGGCTGACTTGTATTTCTAACTTCAGTTTCAGGGAGGACTTGTTGGCTGGTATAACGCACGTGAGTGTTCAGGGCCATAGCTGACTGGTATATTTAAAGTCTTATCTCATCTTGGAGAGCTTGTCCTTATCTCAAACCGAGACTATGTAGGAGTTCAAGTCATAACACAAATCACAAAATGGTCACTGATCGTGTAGGTTATGCTGACACTCTTTTATAGGACTGGATAACGTTATCTGCTTACCGTTCATTTGCTCAAAATCTGTGTCTGAATCGACAAGTGACATCATGCATTCTACAATCTGCATTTATACGCGAAACATAACTGTTCCATTTTTTTTCGTCGTGCCATGCTAAAAAGTACAAAGTTTGATGGTTAACTTTCTGAGGATGCGGAGTAAATGGCGATGAGTTTCTGAATGGTTAGTGATGTATCTCATGTGCCTACTTCCTTGCTAAAACCAGTACTCAGATAGCAACCCCACTAGGTAATAAATAGTCAATAGTAAAGACAAACATCTTGTGGCTATTCTGGTGTTCGAACTCGGGCCTCATGTGGCCAGGAGTACGAAAACTTTAATCACTAGACCACGCAATTCAAAATACAAATTATGTTTATATGTATTATTGTTCTACGCGAAACCAAACAATGCACGCCTTCCATTTAACATGTCGCTATCTAAATCTCCAGCATGTTATCTTTAAAATGACACATCTAGCTTATCACTACTATAAAGCAAAGAAAGCTAATGCCTAAATGTAGTTCATATGACACTTTTTTACATAAAGATCATCATTTCGAAAGGTACTGCTAAGGTTCCTTTTGATATATATGTTACAATTTGTCCCTTTCAATTCTTTTATCAGTTTTTGACCGTATTATTTAATACATAACAGTGCAAAATATCAAAAAGGGGAAAACTATAAGGAAGTAAAGTTGTACAGCAAGAATAGAGTGGACCTTCATATTTAATGTGTTCATAATGTTCTTTTATAGAAATACATCTACTAGGGATGCCAACGAATGCCATTTTTGCTATCCGTATAACCTAAAATACTACCGGAATAGTGTCCGGTTAACCGGATACTACGTCTACATATTCATGTTTACGATTATATAAAAAGACAAGTGCCTTTATTTAATTACATTGTTTTGTCGTTATATTAAGAATTTGACGTGTAAATAAAAACTGGGACAGTAAGGTTTTTAAGTGTTTGAATTGTGTACACGAAAACGTGTGAGAAATGTCGGGAAAACCATCAGGTGAAAAGAATCACAATATTCAGAGGGAAGAGGTAAACTATTTATATTAATGAAAGAAAGAAGCTGACTGTATGATTGTTTTAAGATAATGATTACTTACCGTTATTTGAAAAATTCTATTTCTGATTAACTGTATTAAAACAGTATATGAAACTGACTTGTTTAATCATTTACACGCTATCATGATTGGCACATAACACATCTTAGAAGAGATAGATAGTGACTGTCTTACTTAATTGAACTAGGTTATCATACTAAAAATAGCCTGACGAAGCGGAAAAAGTTGTCGGAAAAAGGTTTTGAGGATGACCACAAAATGATAGAGTCGGAAACCAAAGTTAGCAAAGTCCGACATTTGATATTTTTTATTTCATTTATGTGCATTTTATAAGGTTGACTGGATAGCGAATTGATATCCGGATACACGTGCTATATCCGGTTATCTGGCTAACCGTTGACATCGTTATCTACATTTCATTATGTTATATTATTCTGGTTTAAAGCTGCTCAATAGTTGCTTTTTTCACTTTATTATAGTATAGAAAGTTTTTAATTTGCAGCAGACTCATACAATTCTTCCAATATTTTGTAGTTTTATTAAACGTCAGTCTGCAAGTTGTTTGCTTATGACACAATCCAGAAGAAATGTAATACTTTTTCCCTATTTGTTCACAAATGTGCATATATCATCTATTTGATTACTCATAACAGAAGACAAGTAGTGCATAATATTTTATTTTGTATTGAAGCAAAATAAGCTATTTTCTTTTTTTGAGAGTTTTATACATATCTTTACATAGTGTGTTAATGTCTGCTTTGTAAAAACTCAATTTCATTATTTGTCGAGATGTTTTAACGTACCTTTATACATTTCAAAACAGCTTTTATCATTTTAATAGTAACACTAAAGTAAATGGCAATGTTGGTTACTGTTGAAAATTTATAAAATGCTTGCACAAAACATATACTTTTAAGATTTGGTCTAAGTTTTCATTTTTAATTAATTTTTTTTTGCATTTTACGATGGCGTTTAAAAGACACATTTTGTATCAATTATTATTATAAATGTAAAATTAAGTTTAAAAAAATAACGCTCCAATTATTGTTTGGTCCATTCATTAAATAAATCCGTAGAATTATTAAGCCTGACCCTCTTTTGAACAGACGCACTTGTTATGGTTATTTTCGGCAGAAGTGGTGAGCTGATGAGATAATTAGAACGGATATAACACAAACTTGTAATATATCATACCTACCTATACAATAAAGATTAGCAGCTACAGTTTGGATTGTGTGAGAAATATAATGTCGATATATATATATATATATATATATATATATATATATATATATATATATATATATATATATATATATATATATATATATATATATATATATATATATATATAGTTCGGTGTGATAACAACAGAGTGAGACCGGCCGCAATAGCTCAGATGGTAGAGCGTCGGTTTGCGGATCGGGAGGTCGTGGGTTCGAACCCCGGCCGGGTCATACCAAAGACTTTAAAGTTGGTAGTAGTGGCTTCCCTCCTAACGCTCGGGGCTACGGGGACAGCATTACGCCTGACTCGTCGGTGTCAGTATAATGGACCGGCCGGGTTCAGTCCCTGGGCACCTCAAAAGTGCCTCTGTGCTATAATGATAGAAATGTCGCTACACAGTATCGGCAAAAATGCCGGCTAATCCCAAGCCCAATCCCACAACAGAGTGATAAACCTGTCAAACGCATCCAGATGGACTACTTTTGGATGCATGATTCCATGCTCCACTTGATGTCCCATGCGTCATCAAGTCGTATATATTTAGATTTTAAAGGGCGCAAAAGCTTGTGATAAAAATATAAAAGTTTTGAAAGATTTAAATCCCTTTGTTTTTATTATTGTCATTTGACGTCACATGTGGTGACACAAATTTCTTCGAAACTCTATGTCATGTATGTGTGCCAGTTTGTAAACACGGGCTTATAAAGAATTAAACCTCGTGTTGTTCATATAAAAAGATAAATATGTGCATGTAAAATTTCGACTTAAGATAGTACGATGATAGAATGTACAATTGTATTAGTTTGTCGTCGAGTTCGGTCGATTCGGAGAATATGGTAAAATGAGGCACAATCCACTGGTCCTAACGAAACGTAAATCTGTTGACTCTTAACCACACCTATTATGGTGGTTTATTTTGAGACTGTTTGTTTTTGTTTGTTAATTGTCCCACCAACTTTAATTCACTTATCATGAGACGGTGTCCTCTTGAAGCAGATATAGTGCTGCTTTCACTGTACAAAGCATACCGTGAACACCTGGCATGATACCACACCCAGTCACATTATCCTGACACCGGGTCAACAAACCTTGAAACAACCCTTTTATTGGTTTGAGCGTTAGCAAGGGAGCTTTACCATTATCATTTTAACGACTTAAAACTTTTAATGTCGCGGCCCGGGATCGTATCCGGGCCCAACCGCACCTGGAGCCGATGCTCTACCGATTGCGCTATCAAGTACGGTAATTTCTGGCTGATGATACGGTGATGTACCTACTATGAAGTTTTAGTGACTCTGGCTCCAAGTAACATTTACTTTTTTCACGTTGCTTACGGATCATATTTCATGTATGATTAAACTACACGTTTGTCTTTTTTATCTGTAATGACATGCAAACATTCTGAACAAAATGAGCACTTACATGTATACGTGAAACATAGTTCTCAATTAGTCTAATAATTTGTTGTCATTGTATGCAATTACACATCAATATTCTCTGAGGTATAAGTAAGAACGCATATAATTTGTAAAAGACAGTTAAAGGTTGAACAAGGTAACTTGCAAATACATATTTACATAATAAGAATATATGATAAAGTCATGAGAAAAGAAATGTTTCAAGTAAAAAATAACCAGAGAAGAGTAAATGTGAACATGAGCATCCTGTTCATGTGAAGATGGAAATGAGGAACCAAAGTCCAATGTCCATCAAAGGACAACACGTAACAATCCTTACATGATGAATAACATTACAACATAGACTGCATGCACGGGAAGATGTTTTACGACCGCCACATTGCACAAGTAACATTCTTGTGATCATGAATAAGAATATATGACAAATAAGTCAAATAAGCATTGCAACATATACCAAAATTTGAAAATGCACAGAAAAAAAGGTATTCACATGCAATCCAAAGGTAAAACTAAGAAGTAATATGTTATGATTCATTTAGACGATTCAAATAGAGAAAAGCCGACAGTTAACGCCTTGGAACGGTCAGTCGGCAATATGGACCGACTGGGGTCGGTTTTAAACCGGTTTTACGGAGCTCTAGCATCGCACTTTCTGATGGTTTATCAATTACAAGCAATGAATAGAAAACTAATCTATTTTAATAACAAATGCCCAAGCGCTGACTTCTTCTTTGATACGAGTAGTGACGTCGTTGAAAAATAATGTGTTTGAAAAGAGAGCGGTATTATTTCGATTAGAAGAACTACAAAAACACTGTTGATTGTAAATGAAATCAACATTTTTTTTAATCACGAACAAATGCATTAGTCAGCCTTTCAGTCTAAGCGAGGTAACATACAACAAGCACCTAAATCGGGAACTGCTATTGGAACAATGGACATCTCTTTCTCAAGGAATGTCTACATAGGAACACAAGGTGAATATGCCGGCATAAAAATAGCTTCCAGTGTTGACATAAACTATCACTCTTATTAAGAAAAAGGTAAAGGAAAATATTAAAAAGAGGTGTAGGGAAAACTTTGGACGAAGAAAAGGTAAATACGAAAAGGTCCTAAACACAGATATTTGAATCTTAACTACCTCTAGACTTAGGCAAACTAGACAAATGTAAAAGTAACAAAAACACACTGACGAGACATAATACACACACAAAAATATAGAGCAGATATCGCTTTGGAACAGTCAGTCGGCAAAAGGACCGACTGGGTTGCTTAAACGTGGTTTGGGGAGCGCTCCAGTCTGCCAATTCCTGAAGGGTTTTCTATTGGACAAAATGTGTAAATAAAAGTATCCATTTAAAGTGAGACAACTGACAGTAAGCACCTGCATCGGGAGTAAAAAAAACTGATCAAATGAACTTATATACTGACAAAATAACTAGCAATATAATAAACAATCAACGTTTGTACAAAATGTAAAGTAAATAAAAGCCTCGGAAACCTAAAAGTTGCAAATGAGAGAGTAGTTCGAAATAAAACAGCCTAAGCGATGATGTATAATAATAACACTTTAATGACGTCATACAATACAAATAAAACATGACGTCATATGTCAGATGTGTCAAATGTGAATTAAAACAAACACGAAAGATTTACTTTAAACTATTCAGGTAACAAAAAGAATACTCCATTCAGGAAATTTTTACTTTGTTCAAGTACAATGAAAGAATGAAGAGTGTAAATTTATCTTTAAAGGCATTTTTTGCAAACAGGCAAATAATATCCTAGATAATACCTCACGTTACCGACAGCGACGACTACAATGCATCCCACTCGGGAATCAAGGTTATCTTCATGAAACGATTAATCTTGACGCTATTGCTATGCTCATTTTTGTTTTTCATTCAGTTTACCAAAGCCACGGTTCTACAGGAACATGCTGTTACTCTCTATTCATTTGCATCAAACAGCGGAGGAAAATGAACAAACACATCATTTTAATCGTTCTGATAGTTTGTGAGTATATTTGTTGTTGTTGTTTTTAGTTAGTATTGCGTGTTATCGAACCACATGTCGATATTATAAGAGTTTATCTTCAGATTTTGTCCAATATAATAATATAAATTTGAATATATTGTATAATTCTGTAACATATGTTGTAAGCTTCTCTTCAGACTGTCTCCAATAAAATAATAATGATGATGATAATAATAATAATAATTATAATAATAATAATAATAATAATAATAATAATAATAATAAAAAATAATAATAATAAAAATAAAAATAATGATAATAGTAATAATGATAATAATAATAATAATAATAAAATAATAATAATAATAATAATAATAATAATAATAATAATAATAAAATAATAATAATAATAATAATAACAATAATAATAATCATACTAAAAAGTTTAATACGATCACTGGTTGACTAGATTCAAACGCAGAATTAAAATATAGTAAACGGTTCTAAGTCAATATCAGCTAAATTAATGGGGAATTATAACAATCCCAAATTCATTATCTATACATTTTATATCAGTATTTATTTAAACAATATATTTATTTTATTGTTGGAGGACAACCACAAAAGAAAGTTACCGATAAGAAACAGAACCTTCGATTTGTCCTTGAAGAAACCAAATAGATTATAATATCCAAGTGAGAGAAAGGGTGAATGTACAGAAAACTGACCAGGTAGATAAGTTGTTGATTAATTTATGCCACACCCGCGAGTGAAGTCGTAACACAAATTCACCAAATGTTTTCTTTTACTACAATGATCGTCTTAAAACACTACTCGCATGAAAAAACTTCCAAGCTTAAAGTTTAACCCAAACTGTACATACCGGCTAAATGTAAGGAGTATATCTGAAAAAAAGCTGTAAACTGTAAGCATTTTTTTATTATTTCCATGGTCTATGGACCGGTGTAACTCGTGTTTTCGCTTATAAAGTATAACGACTGTTTTACTGGTTTTACTTTATCTTATTTAAGGTACACAAAGAATTTATATACAATCATTGTAAACAACATGTGTATAGTTTACGGTAATGTAATATCTGAAAGTCTGTATCTATCTAACTATCTTCCAATAATGCCAAACCCCTGATGGGGACCTAGACATTTGCGCGTCAAGCTGCAGAGAAAGTTAGAAGAACTGAACAAGATAAAAGAATTAAAGATATAAAGATGTATAAGCACGTTCATGGTGAAATAGAATATTTTTATTATCATCACTTTTTGCAGACATATATTTTGGTCAAAATAAAAAGACATAAATATTTGAATAACATTGATTGAATCACTTTTCTGAAATATTTAAACATGTTTCATTATTGTATCTTTTTAAAACAATTTCTGTATTCTGTATTTGTGTTTTATTGTAACGTACTTTAGATGAATTAGGACGTTATATTGTCAATTTTATGCGCACAGTATTGTCTTCTTTTATATGCAGACATTTAATGACAAAAGGGTTGAGCAGCAAGATCTTCAACTCTGTGTCTCATCTCTTTAATAAAACACAACATTTATTGGTAGACACAAAATTGTAATTTTCATGGAAACAATTTTGTGACATGGTTTGCATATGAAGAAATACTGTTCAACAGTTTCGGATATTTGATAGAATACACCAAATATATATTTTACTTATATTAGTTCATACATTGAAATATTTGACATTATTGTTATAAACTTGCCAAATAATAAAAGAAATGCATAAATGATAAATTGATAAAAAATGAAACCTCTATGTGTTCCTGCAGCAGCAGTGAAAAATAAAAAAGAATAAATTAAAAAGAAATCACGCTTCTCGTACTTGGTAGAAAGACTTCTAAGACTAAGAATTTAAAAGCAGTAAAGTCTTTTATAAAATCGTTTAAGCAGGATTCAAAGCAGGTTTTGTGTAATTTATGTAATTATACCCCGTTGTATGTTATCGTCCCACCAACCTTATTTCAATTATCTGGAGACAGATAGCCCATTGTATATAAGAACGAATACCACCTGAGCTATTTAGTCTCCGTATTCTTATAATATTTTCAAGTTATGCATGTATCACTTTAATTTGAAAGACACCCAGTTTGTGTAGATTTTTTTTCCGCACTCATATGAATACGCTTAAGTGTCAGTTGCCATTTACCACCTCAACAAACTTAATCAAACTTGTTTACCGACCCAGAGGCTACAGAAGAAAAAAACCCAAATAGAAATTAAATGCGGTGCACCTGAATGCCCGGCCGGCATCTTGTCAACAACACTTAATCAAATTTATCATTTTTACAACGTGCAGATATTGGAAATGGCTGCAGATAACGTGGTGGATAATAAGACCTTCACATAAAAACTTTCTCCAAAGTTTAATTACATTTCAAAGGACGGTTTCTCCATACTTAACTGCTTGATTTAACGAAAAAAATGAGATAAAACGAAAATTTTGTTAAGACCATACATATCATCATAGTATAAAAGAACATCAGCGTTTTCTGTTTTAATAAATCCTTAATTTAAAATGAAGCAAACTTAAGGCATGCTGTCTGCATTCAACATTAAGCGTATAAAATAAAGATAAAGGTATAAAAGTTTCATATGAAAGCGAACGTAATAGATAGGTGTACAGTTTAAAGGAAGAAAGTGCTTACAGAAGTAAAATAACGAATAATAATACCATCTTTTATAGTAATGTTCGCATTAAATATTTACGTGATATTAAGATTTACAAAGATTTATAAAGTGATTAAAATGTGAAGGGTTTAGTCAACGCGTTTACTCGATCTATTAAATAATGGCGAAAGCCCGATTAAGGCATGTTTTCAAAATTAAAGTTTGATAAGATCTAGTCAAAATCCGTCCCCTTGAGAATGCATAGTAAAGTCTTTGTCAAAAGCTGTAAGTAAACAAAGGCGAATCAGCATGAAACCAATTTCAACGAAATCTGATAATAAATGAAAAATTAATTGTATTTTAATGTAATATTATCTTCATTGCACCTTTTCTTTATTATACCAATTTTTTTATATATTTAAGCAAACAGATTGTAGAAGGAGGGTGTATGTTACTGAAATAAGAAAGAAGTGTCTATCTTTCAGTACATTGAATGTGCATTTCGAGACTTTTAGGGATATTTACTTATTACCACTTTATAATTAAACAATTTCTAAGACAGTTTACGTATTTAATTGCGTACTAAAAGGTATATACACACATGTATATCTATATTGTCCAAATTGGAGCATGGACCATTCTTCATAACGAAACCATGACAGTATCATTTATAAAAATAATAAACAAGACATTATGTATTTAAGTTATACCCATCAGGAAGTGTGAGGTTAGAGCTCTGTAAAACCGGTTAAAGCACCCCAGTCGGTCCATATTGCCGTCGGGTTTGCTCTTTTTGTTAAATGACTCCTCCCAGATTTGTTTTTACTTTTACATTTGGCTTGCATGTGAATACCTTTTTTCTTGTGCCTTTTCAAACTTTGGTGTATGTTGCTATGCTTATAGGAATTTGTCATAAATTCTTACAATTTGTAAATATATGAATCCTATGATAATTAAAACGGAAAGTGCCGATTACAATGTGAACTAATTTATATAAGTATTGTCAGTTAGTCGATTTTTCAAAATTCTTTCTCTTTTATGCTCTTCTTCGAGAAAACCCTTTTTGACACCCTAGTCCGATTGATTGATCAAAGACAGTTGTTATTGGTGTTCTTCCTTTTGTGTGAAATGTATTCTATGTTGTCATGCTAGTCATCTTATAAATTTGGCGTTCATAGGACAATTGTATATCCATCCAATCGATCTCAGCATAGACAAGCTACAACAAGCCATTACACCTCGTCTGTGGTGTTATTATATCTAGTTTAAGGCAACGATTTCTGAGACAATGTAGTATTTTGACCCCTACCCCACTCAGTAAACAACAAATTGAAACATAATTCAGTTAAATACAGCACTTATTTTTAAGTCATCGATTTTGTTTAAGTGAATGTCTTTTAAACTATTTTTCATCTAAATTAATACGTTTTCTTTCCACTGTTTGTCTTCTTATTTAACTTTCATGAAATGCGAACTTACAGTGCTATTAACTCGTATCATCACAACAGGATGTCCTTTTGCCGACTCCAAGACGGTAACTTTTTTTTTCCATGCTTAACATGAAATATTTTTCTTGCATTTGTATACATTTGTTTTATTATATTATCTAATTATATTGTGTAATTATAGCGTGTAATCTTCATAAAGCTTTTTATATATTCGATTCTTTAGCAACTATTGATAACAATGCTTACTAGCATTGTTTTTTTAAATATATACACATATATGAAATAAGTAATTGTCCATAAACAATTATTGTTAAGATATTGCATTATTGGTTCGCCAATATTATCATTTGTACCATATTTATTTTAGTACTATATATGTGTATATATTTGTGCTCTTGTTTAATCTATTCTCTTGGTTTTTCATTTCTTTTAAGTTATGTATCCAATGCTCATTTAAAATTCAAAGAAATACAATATTTAAACTTGTTAAACATATCAATCACATCAAATCTCATTAATTTCTTATATTAAATTCATTTAAAATGTTTAAGCCCGCAGCATATGGCGTTATCTCCATGCGATCGTTATCAAAGTTCAGTCTGTTGACATCTGTCATGCTTGATACCTTTCTCACTGGAGGGAGCTGGAAGTCTTTTCGACCTCTTGCCAACGTTGATTGACAGTTGGAAATGTTCCCTGTTTGCATATTGTCCAGGGCTGGCATCTTTATTCGGTGACTGGTGATTTAGTGTAGGCATTAAGGCGAACAATAATGGATTGTTTGATGTCACCTGCCGAGAAGATTGACCCGGAAGTTATTTTCAGTTGAAATTCGGCATAAATGACATCTGGCTAACCTTATTCATAACATTCATAATGTCTGTTAAAGGTACATACGCTGGTAAAAATGAATTAATAATATATGTACAGCTTTCTTTAGCTTATAATTTAGAAATTAAGTCAGCATGTTTTATGTTTTATCTTCAGCAATCTTGCTCAAGAATGAGAACATTACAGTTTGTAAGATGCCTTAAACAAAGTAACCGGTTCGAATTTGTGTTTATTCTACCACTTACGCTTTAATGGCTACTGACTCCAAAAAGTGGAATACAGCTCAGAAGGAAAGTCGTCAAAATAGAGGGATCTACTCCATGTTTCGCTCAAGTGGAAACTAAGAAATCAATTCGCGTGAAAATAGAGTGCATGAAATCACTTCACGTATGGAGGAAAATTGAGTCACTTCGCGGGAGTAAAGTCGACTCACTTCGTGTCAATTTACATTCACTAAAAACGTTTAAACGGACGAACTGACTCCTTGCCCTAATCCCTTCAGATTTAACCAAAGCGGACATAATCCCTCACGATGTATGTTTGTTTATTTATTGGGTTTATCGTCCCACCAAAAGTCTTTAAGTCCTGAAGTATGTTCAGGGCGGCTATGTGCATGGTAATGCATGTTTTGTTTACAAGCAACGTATTGAAACTGGTCTCTTTTTATGTAATCGTTTTCATGTCTAAAAATGATAATATATATCGCATTTAATTCTACTATACAAATTACAAGTATTTTAATTATTACAACGAAACTGTTTTGTACGATGAAATACTTAAAAATCCTGTCCTTAATGGACGTTTCCTCATATGGGCTAAAGCCATGCCTACCTTTGCGATGAATTTAGTAGTTGGTATCGTTAACATTGAAACGTATGGAAGATGTAGTACGTATTTTGTGAATGGTTTTACGATGCTTTAACGTGTCCAGTCGGATTGACACATATATATAACGAAAGGACGATGTCTGCATTGTGTTATAGAGAATAATTATTTAGAAAATCCGTCAGGCTTCTCCGTGATAGTAACCTTCACGGGTTCTTTTCGAGAGAATTTTCTCAGATTTTAGTTTAATAATGTGTAGAAACGGGTAAAATATCGATACATTGGGAATGAATGGGAAAAAAGAAAAGGCCATATAAAAAAGATGTACACAGATTTTATATCTGATCTACCTCTAGACAAAGGCAAAATGAACCACAGTTTAGGTGTGTCAAAAGAAAATAATGGTAACTTTTCTGCCAGGATGAATAAGATGACAGCATAGGTTACATAAATATAAAAAGGCTTAACGTCAGTGGCACGAATATCCGTGCAAAAAAAGTAAATGCCATTGTGTGTCAAGCGTCACATTCTGTGTATACGAGATTCCTTTGTATTGATTTAAAAGTTTTTTTTTTTGTTTTGATTGGCTTTTTAATATTTTATTATTGAAAGGACAAGCGTGATGTTAGTGCTTGTTTTATATATTATTTCACGACATACTATTACCACATCTATAATATTTTATATAGATGTCAACGATTATTCGAGTACCCGAGTACTCGATCGGAATATTATACTCGAATATTAAACTCACTATTCTAGTAATCGGTAAAATGGGGAAGTAGAATTAAATTTACAATATTAACATGAAAAAAACCCACCAACAAACACTCGGGAAACTTGACCCTTGCCAACTGCTGCAAGTCGCATGACCCAGTTCCTCACTACCACCGGATTGCTTTATCGATCATGGATGCTCATTTTATAGTCCTATCAAGCATCCCATTGTCTGTCACTTAATAAACTGGTCACTTCTTTGCTCTTTCATTCCCTGTCAACTTACCCTCATTTCTCTGTGGAATTTGTGACATGTTAATTATACGTTGATTGACATTTCTCAGCACCACCCACCAATTGTTCTGATTGGCTGGTAAATAGCTAATCAACTACTACATGTAATTAGTCGTTACTCTGAGCTCCTATCGGACACGAAATGCATTTGGCAACTCCTGCTTATCATATGACGTAAGACGGCGCCAAATAAAGCCAACAGACCGATCGGCAACTGTTATTTCACTGCCGTCTTTCGTGTACACCAAGCAAGACTATGCTGATTTGTCTAATCTGCGACCACTGTGGATGGCTGGGATTACTTCCTGGTGATATTTAATCGTTTTATAAATCGTCTATTTTATCACAGTTTAAATAATGGTGGTTTAATGAAAAAGATAAAATAATTAGTTTCCTGATTGGCTAAAAATAGATGTGGCCATTTTGTTCATAGATCCGTCGCGGTATCTGTTTGTTTGTTGTCATGTTTTTTCCCAATCTTTCCTTGTCACTTTTAAATTCTGTATGTTTGTAACTATGTTTATTTGTTGCTTAAATGTTAGTTTAATAGTTGGTATTTTCATGAAAGTGTATCACATTTTCGCAAAATTACGTCGCCCTCATGCAGTCTCTAGAGCCAGTGTATTAAAAACCCTTGAAGAAAGTTAGGTTAGAATCTCACAAAATAATAGTAAAAGCCTAAGACAGCCTATAAATATCTAATAAATAGTAACACAAGATTTGTGAGGTGAAAGTACCAAAAGATTAAAACTTCCACCAGAAGGCCAGAGGACTGCAGGATTGACTGACCTATTACCTCTGTCGCCACGTGAAACAGTCAATTACACAGAAGCCCATATAGTTATTGCACCATACTAACACAACAATTATATTATCAACAAATATATTATCAACAAAGAATCGACTTGTCTTGTGTAACATACAATTTTATAGCAATTCGCATAGAAAAATGCTGAAGTTCAGTTCAAAACAAGTGACTCAAATAAAATATGTATACAATGAGGTCTTAAATATGAGGAACAAGTTTCAGATATTTAAAACAATGTATAGATACATATTATTGAAGGACCCTCAAAAGGATTCTCATAATACTTTAAAATAAATATGCGGTACAGGTGGACAGTTGGTCTTCATGAAAATAAAAATTACTTGTTTGAAATCAATATTACATAAATCTTCAAAAACATGTTACAAGTGCAAACTGTGTATTTACGTAGGAGTGCATTTGTGGGAAAAGGTAGTATGTTTTCCTTTGTTGCAGACAAGGTATTTACGCTGATCAATTTGTTTTCTAAAAAGATAACAGTTTGATCCTCAAGGTGAAAACGTGTATAAAACAGAACAATTATTACAAAGCATTTTCTCCTAAATACCTTCGTAACCAAACCACTGGCTTTGTTATTTGAATTATCCTTTTGATAATTTTGCTGCACATTTTGAGTATTGAAATGTATTTTTGGGTTTACAGTAGGGAGCTAGAAGAAGAAACACGACGACGACTTTTATCGCTTGGTTGCCAGAGACTATAATCTCATGAGGCCTACTTGTTTGTCATTTTGCTCACCAAATGACGCTCAGTTTAAACGCTTTGTTTATAAATTTTGCCATTATGGAAGTAGTTATACTTAATGTCAGACAATATTAACAAAGTATAGAACAGGTCACGGAACATGACCTTAAAGTTGCTCTAATAATAATTTTAATTTAAGAAATAAACAGGTAACGGCAATGATAATTAAAACTATTGAAACACAACAATTTCTATAGGTATATGCCAAAGTGTTATGAACCGGTACAATTCTTTGTTAGAAGCGAACAATATTTGAAATATAATTCTTGGGAAAATTTACATATTAGCAGCATTGTTTTCTTCTTTACATCAACATTTGATTTGGCAACAACACATATGTTTCGTTTTTGTTACATCTGGAATAACATAGTTTTAAGTATTTCAATCGACTTGTCTTTACAGATGTATTCGTAAATTAAATAAGTTCAGTGTACAATTAGTCTGAATTCTCCTTACAGACGACTTGAAAGTCTTTGTCGAGGTCAAAACTTTGTCACGTTCGAAAATAATCTACTCGTCATAAGTTCTAAAACATGAAAGAGAAAATATGGAGGCATGAAAATAAATTCTAAACGTTCTTGATATATACATTACTATTATACACACCTGACCTAGTGTTGACAGAGCTGTGTACTTCCAATTAAGTGGGCTTCACAACAGCCACCAGATATCTAGGTTTTGATTGAAGTACATTGTAAATAAAAGCCCATTAGCTTTGGTTGTTGCCGATTCGTATTAGGGTTTCTTCTTATTTTTTAACTATTAATTTATTTTATTAAGTATCTCTTTAGTCTTTGTCTTTTCTTATAATAAATCTTTATATCATAAGAACGTGTTTTTAGAAACAATCTTTGTCCGGGAAATGTTTAAGAACGTATACGAAACATCTAAATTTTTTGGAATCCACGTTCGTAAATCTATCAACAGTAAGCCTCTTCGAATAATCCAATGAAATCAATGACCCAAAAAGTAACCATGAGATCTTGTCAAAATGGGTTTATCTGTGTCCTTTTTTTACAACGTGCATTTATTGATATCGTTATCAAAATATCTTCTTTAAATAAGCAACTTAGATAATATAACGTTTCAGGCGTTAAAATTAAAGATGTACCGCTTTAGTTAAAATGTTAAAGGAATTGTTTTTTGTACTGTTTTTATAGAAAAAGACTAATCAACGTGTTCTGTTTTCATTGATATTAAACGTGCATTAATAAGGAAGAAATCCCGCATGAATTGTTATCAGTCATTTAAAAGGAAGATGCTAAGCGTGTTTTTTTTTCATTTTACGTACATTTAAAAGGATGTAAACGTATCCTGGATTGTGAATATTTTTTTTACATAATACTAACAGTGTTGTTTTTCGTTTGACATCTGTAACATTGTATGCCTTTTCTCAATTGATCAACAAAGAACCATTGCAAAAAGTACACAATAAACTCAAATAGTGAACACTTATAACCTATCCCGTCAGCCTGTCACATAATTATTATTTATTTAAATTTCACTGCTTGCATTTATTGAAGGGTTTCTCAAGATACTTGAAATATCATAGGGATATTCATTAGTTGTTTAAGAACACTTCAGAAAAACGAAGAATGTACTTTTACACAGACTTTATGAACTTGTAGCTGAAGCTTGTTATCTTTACCTGACCGATCACGTTGTTTTACTCATGAAGCTGTATTATTGTTGTTTTAATTAAAATGTATCTTAATTGAATATTACCTCTTCCTTTCCCAATGCTTCTATCAATAATACATCTCAATTAAAATTGAAGATTACATTTATTATTTCTTTAGTAACTAATAGTCATACTTTTGTTTGTTTGATTGTATCTGTTATTTTGTTTGATAGGTTGACTTGTCCTCCAACAATATTTCAGCTACCTGGAGACGGAGGCCGGTTAAAGCACAGAAATACTGTCATCATAGTAGTCCATGAACCTCTGATACCACTCCCAGTCACATTATCCTGACACCAGGACGAACAGACATTTAAAATACCCTTATATCGGCCGAAGCCTTAAAAAGCCTGTTTTACCACAAACATTTTAACAACTTTGGTATCTCGCGGTTGGGGTTTGAACTGCTCCCATTATCTACCAAACATTGCATGTTATGTCAGAAAAAAAATCTTATTTAATCGTATCAAGCTGCAAAATAAATGCGTTATTTGTTAAGGTTTATAAATAAAACTGTTACTTTGTTCAGACTGTTTTGTTAACTGACTTTTGAGTTTGCTTAGGGGATTTCCAGTTAGTTTGTTTGACTTACCAAAGTCTAATGTACGTCAAAGGACATCGACTCGAACGAGCACCGTATTCGTTCACTTTTCTCATAACTCCTTTTCTTTTACTTAAAATAAATAAATGCATTTTATACTGAAATTCCTATAACACCATCAACGATGACGTCAGGTGTTTCGTTGGTAGAAGAAAACAACAACTTCTTCATGAACACAATTTCAAACATAGCAGTAACTTGTTAATATGACGTGTTTTTGTGTTAACAGACTGATTAAGAGTGAAGTACATTAACAGATCGCAGCATAATAGCGTCAACATATTGTGGCACGTGGTAGGCTCTATGGTCACCGGATATCTAACTCATGTTTAGAAACATAGAAAAAGCTGATGAAAAGAAATATCGAAAAACTAGGAAGAATAGGTAAAACTATGAACAGAAGAAATCCAAAACAAATCTGATGTAAAATTGCTCGGTAAAGTAGTGTTTAATAGAGCCTACGTTAATTTCGATGATGAATTATATATACATAACAAACAAGCATGCCGACACACACTTTTTATGATAATGAATAAATCTATTTCTTATTCCTACCACGACAAATTTATCTCCGAAAAAAACCTACTAGAGTATTTATCTGTAACATAATAATATAGCATATCCTTTTAAAATGTGTTTTAATTTTCACTTCCAAACCTTAGTATAATATACATATTCCATCAAGAACAAATTGCTTGTTTTGAAACAGAGGCCTAGGGCTTAAGACTTGATTTTACCTTATATTGTTTACACAAGTCAGTGGTTACCATGGCAGTATGGTCACACTATACCGAACAGCGCAAACGGACGACCAGCGGATACTAAGAGGATCTGATATGAGTGTTCATTAGATACCGAACATATTAACCTCTTGTCTAAAATGATACGAAACTCGACAAAGCCTTGTTTTGTATCATTTCATACAACTCGTTTAATATTTAAAGTATATAACGAGCACGAATATAAGATTCTATATATCACATAACCAAAACATCAGCTGACTTTTGTTGGGGTTTTGTTGTTTTTGCTGGTGTTTAGAATGCGTCTCCTCTTTATAGTATGATCAGTCGGCCTTTATATGTGTAATTCGGTTTGGGAGAATCCACACAGAAATAGTTCCACTCTTTACTCGACAATTTTCCATAAAACGGGAACACATTCGTTTATATAAATGACTAAAATTTTATTTTCTATTAATTAAAATGAAATTGTACAACAAAATGCATAAAACGGCGACAACAAAGTGATCAGGAAATGACATATAAACCATACATACTTAATGACGTCACACTACAATAACTAACTATTATGTTACCAAAAATAACGCATGAGCGTTACCTCATGCTCGCGCGGAAGGTAATGTGATACAATCAGTCCGTTTTTCGTATAGTTCGCTCGTTGTCCGGTGATGTCCGTTAAATTCGCTTACACTATTTGTTCAACAATTGGAACAGACAAATAAAACAGAGTCAGCCGTTAGTTGTCCGGTAGTTATCCGTTTTATCCGAAACTTGTGCGGTCCGTATCAGGTACTTGTCCAATACTGATCCGTTTCGCGTTCTTTAGACCCGATCAATCGGAACTCCTTGGCTAATTCCGTCCTCGGGACAATCATTCCTCGGATGTATCTGGTGCAATGATACTGCCGGAAGTAGGAAGAAGAATATGCCTAAAATATAGTTCGCACTAAACATAAACAATGCCATCGTTTTACAGCTTGGTGTCTGCTGCGCTGGGTAAGTGAAACTTGGATGATTCAAATTTAAAGCCGCAACAAACTGAAGTTTTACAGGCATCGCACTGTAGTGAACTTTCATCCTAGCTGCCGTCTTTGTTTTCACGTCTGTCACAAAGGTAGTCCCATTTATGGAAATGGTCGAGATGATCCGACAACCTACATACATGTACATCCGAGAGATGATTCGTGAATTAACTGAGAGGTGTTCCGATTAAAGGCCTGATCAACAAACGGATATATCACGTATAAATCGGATGTGTATCGGAGAGTAGCGTATCAATCGGAAATCCTCGGGTAATTCCGTCCACGGTTCGATCATCCCGAGGATGTATCTGGTGCAGCGATACTTTCAGCATCGCATCTTCTTGGTAGTTCGAAGAAGAATACGCTACAAAATGTTCTTCAACAAAGGTGTTAGTGTAGTTTACTTATTATTATGATAGTTATTTTGAGCTATAAATTCTCATTTATCAATTTATATTTCTCATTTCGTTAGGCAAACAACGGTTACTGTATGTACAATAGCGATAACAAACCCATTTACCTTTGTTCTTAAATGACGATATACACACCGGCATGCACCAATTTTCCCTTCAAAGAAAGAAAGAAATGTCACCAACAACTAATGGGAAAACAACTAGATAACTTATATTACACGCAACAAACAAATACACGTCTGGGTAAAGTCAGTGGTTAATGCCAATGTATTGTCCAGCACATGTTCTTACAGTTACTGTGCGTTTTGTACGAAGAAAATCTCAATAGCGGGGGCTACGGAGATGGACGAACGTTATTTACACCTGAAAATCTGAATACATGAAATCGATACAGATCTATCCGTAAAAACGTAAAATTGTTCGTTTTTGTCCTTTAATGGCTTTGGATATTTTGTGGCCATGCCATTATATACACTTCATCTGTTGCATAGCACCTTATATTCATATTGTACTCTCTTCACAGTACCGGTTCCCTTTTAGTAAAATGCAAATATTGTATCTAGGTCACATAAAGAAATCAAATGAACGCATGTTTATCAACATAACCTTTACCACTAAATACTAATGTATTTTAAATTTGAGTGTGCATATGTGTTTTGTGCTTTCGCAAATTTCTGCCTAATTTCAATGCTCCAGATTGTTTTAAAAAAGGGCGTACCTGAGCCTATTTAAACCAAAAGTACACTGTTTTTTCGCAAATGGACGAAAATGAAGTGTGTGTGTGTGTGTGTATGTGTGTGTGTGTGTGTGTGTGTGTGTGTGTGTGTGTGTGTGTGTGTGTGTGTGTGTGTGTGTGTCTGTGTGTAGGTGTGAAAGTGTGTCTGTGTCTGTGTGTCTGTGTGTCTGTGTGTCTGTGTCTGTGTCTGTGTGTCTGTGTCTGTGTGTCTGTGTGTCTGTGTGTATGTGTGTCTGTGTGTCTGTGTGTGTGTCTGTGTGTCTGTGTCTGTGTGTCTGTGTGTCTGTGTGTCTGTCTGTGTCTGTGTCT
This sequence comes from Sinonovacula constricta, assembly GCA_007844125.1. NCBI lineage: Eukaryota > Metazoa > Mollusca > Bivalvia > Cardiida > Solecurtidae > Sinonovacula > Sinonovacula constricta. The sequence continues at coordinate 38,034,351 of CM017566.1, forward strand.
GTGTCTGTGTGTGTGTGTGTGTGTGTGTGTGTGTGTGTGTGTGTGTGTGTGTGTGTTCTCGTCATGTTACGAGTGTAATAAATTGATAAAGTGTGACAATTTTAACTGAGTTAATTATAATAATTAAAGGTTATGCAGCTTCGTTTCGAACAAAATAGTGCAGGAAATAACAAAACAGTGTACATATCGAAAATTTTAATATTGTACTGTTCCGAGGTACATATGTCGTAAATTAACATTCTACCATTCAACCTATTTTTTGCTTTATAATGCTAACCTAGATAAAAAATAATTTCAAATTACGTTTACTGTAGACTGGTTTATACTTCTTTTGTTACAGTTAACTTCATCTTACCATTTTCAATACATGTTTCTTGCTTAAACATTGAATTAGTAATTTGTTAATATGAAGCCTGTTTAGGTATTGTTTTGTGATCAATATATATGATCATATATATCATAAATATTAGATCAATAAATCTATCAAATAATTGCCAGACCGATTTGCGCAAGAAAATGTTCACAAAACAATTAAGTCATTTCATGTGAGCTATAGCTTGTTTGAATTTGTATTTTTTGTTTGGCTTAAAATATCGGTTACCTTCTTCTAAAAGCCAGTACTACCATTTAGCATATCGTAAGAACAGGCAGTCTAATGTAACGTTACAACCAATGCTCGGGACCAAGCAGACCGCAAACTGAGCGGCGTGGCTGGATAGTTAAGTATATGTTTTTCGCAATTTTACAAGTTCTTTATATGAATAAGCGGTACCATAATGTCCCAAACCAAATAGCTTATTTTTATATTAAACAGACACGACTTATGAGATATCAATGAATTCAACAATGGCAACAAGTTCAGCAATGACCAAAAGGAATTTAACGGGAGAGAGGAATACAATATCCATGAGTCATACAACAAAAACAAAGACTTTTCCGATGAATAAAAGCAGCCATTTAAGAGCCTCTGTTAGGAATTCAATGGCATCGAGTCCTTTATTAGGAGTATATCATCAAGGGCTACCATAAATTGTACACGTTTCACTGTTACAGTCAGCAGTCCGACAGTCGTCACTGATACAGTCACCAGCCATACAGGCGTCAATGATACAGACACCAGTCCTACAGCCGTCACTGATACAGACACTAGTCCTACAGCCGTCACTGATACAGACACCAGTGCTACAGCCGTCACTTATACAGACTCCAGTCCTACAGCCGTCACTGATACAGACTCCAGTCCTACAGCCGTCACCGATACTGACACTAGTCCTACAGCCGTCACTGATACAGACACCAGTTCTACAGCCGTCACTGATACAGTCACCAGTTCTACAGCCGTCACTGATACAGAAACCAGCCCTACAGCCGTCACTGATACAGACACCAGTTCTACAGCCGTCACTGATACAGTCACCAGTTCTACAGCCGTCACTGATACAGAAACCAGCCCTACAGCCGTCACTGATACAGACACCAGCCCTACAGCCATCACTGATACAGACTCCAGTTCTAGAGCCGTCACTGATACAGACTCCAGTCCTACAGCCGTCACTGATACAGACACCAGTCCTACAGCCGTCACTGATACAGACTCCAGTACTACAGCCGTCACTGATACAGACTCCAGTCCTACAGCCGTCACTGATACAGACACCAGTCCTACAGCCGTCACTGATACAGTCACCAGTCCTAGAGCCGTCACTGATACAGTCACCAGCCCTACAGCCGTCACTGATACAGACACTAGTCCTACGGCCGTCACTGATACAGTCACCAGTCCTACAGCCGTCACTTATACTGACACTAGTCCTACAGCCGTCACTGATACAGACACCAGTTCTACAGCCGTCACTGATACAGTCACCAGTTCTACAGCCGTCACTGATACAGAAACCAGCCCTACAGCCGTCACTGATACAGACACCAGTTCTACAGCCGTCACTGATACAGTCACCAGTTCTACAGCCGTCACTGATACAGAAACCAGCCCTACAGCCGTCACTGATACAGACACCAGCCCTACAGCCATCACTGATACAGACTCCAGTTCTAGAGCCGTCACTGATACAGACTCCAGTCCTACAGCCGTCACTGATACAGACACCAGTCCTACAGCCGTCACTGATACAGACTCCAGTACTACAGCCGTCACTGATACAGACTCCAGTCCTACAGCCGTCACTGATACAGACACCAGTCCTACAGCCGTCACTGATACAGACACCAGTCCTACAGCCGTCACTGATACAGTCACCAGCCCTACAGCCGTCACTGATACAGACACTAGTCCTACGGCCGTCACTGATACAGTCACCAGTCCTACAGCCGTCACTTATACTGACACTAGTCCTACAGCCGTCACTGATACAGACACCAGTCCTACAGCCGTCACTGATACAGACACCAGTCCTACAGCCGTCACTGATACAGTCACCAGCCCTACAGCCGTCACTGATACAGACACTAGTCCTAAAGCCGTCACTGATACAGTCACCAGCCCTACAGCCGTCACTGATACAGTCACCAGTCCTACAGCCGTCACTGATACATTGACCAGTCCTACAGCCGTCACTGATACAGACACTAGTCCTACAGCCGTCACTGATACAGACACCAGTCCTACAGCCGTCACTGATACAGACACCAGCCCTACAGCCGTCACTGATACAGACACCAGTCCTACAGCCGTCACTGATACAGACACCAGTCCTACAGCCGTCACTGATACAGACACCAGTCCTACAGCCGTCACTGATACAGACTCCAGTCCTACAGCCGTCACTGATACAGACACCAGTCCTACAGCCGTCACTGATACAGACACCAGTCCTACAGCCGTCACTGATACAGACACCAGCCCTACAGCCGTCACTGATACAGACTCCAGTCCTACAGCCGTCACTGATACAGACTCCAGTCCTACAGCGGTCACTGATACAGACACCAGCCCTACAGCCGTCACTGATACATTGACCAGTCCTACAGCCGTCACTGATACAGTCACCAGTCCTACAGCCGTCACTGATACAGACACCAGCCCTACAGCCGTCACTGATACAGACTCCAGTCCTACAGCCGTCACTGATACAGACTCCAGTCCTACAGCGGTCACTGATACAGACACCAGCCCTACAGCCGTCACTGATACATTGACCAGTCCTACAGCTGTCACTGATACAGTCACCAGTCCTACAGCCGTCACTGATACAGTCACCAGTCCTACAGCAGTCACTGATACAGTCACCAGTCCTACAGCCGTCACTGATACAGACACCAGTCCTACAGCCGTCACTGATAAAGACACCAGTCCTACAGCCGTCACTGATACAGACACCAGTCCTACAGCCGTCACTGATACAGACACCAGTCCTACAGCCGTCACTGATACAGACACCAGTCCTACAGCCGTCACTTATATAGTCACCAGTCCTACAGCCGTCACTGATACAGTCACCAGTTCTACAGCCGTCACTGATACAGTCACCAGTCCTACAGCCGTCACTGATACAGACACCAGTCCTACAGCCGTCACTGATACAGACACTAGTCCTACAGCCGTCACTGATACAGACTCCAGTCCTACAGCCGTCACTGATACAGACTCCAGTCCTACAGCCGTCACTGATACAGACACCAGTCCTACAGCAGTCACTGATACAGACTGCAGTCCTACAGCCGTCACTAATACAGACACTAGTCCTACAGCCGTCACTGATACAGACTCCAGTCCTACAGCCGTCACTGATACAGACGCCAGTCCTACAGCCGTCACTGATACAGACACTAGTCCTACAGCCGTCACTGATACAGTCTCTAGTCATACAGCCGTCACTGATACATACTCCAGTCCTACAGCCGTCACTTATACAGTCACCAGTCCTACAGCCGTCACTGATACAGACTCCAGTCCTACAGCCGTCACTGATGCAGACTCCAGTCCTACAGCCGTCACTTATACAGTCACCAGTTATACAGCCGTCACTGATACAGTCACCAGTCCTACAGCCGTCACTGATACAGACACCAGTCCTACAGGCGTCACTGATAAAGACACCAGTCCTACAGACGTCACTGATACAGACTCCAGTCCTACAGCCGTCACTGATACAGAAACCAGTCCTACAGCCGTCACTGATAAAGACACCAGTCCTACAGCCGTCACTGATACAGACACCAGTCCTACAGCCGTCACTGATACAGACTCCAGTCCTACAGCCGTCCCTGATACAGACACCAGTCCTACAGCCGTCACTGAAACAGACACCAGTCCTACAGCCGTCACCTATACAGTCACCAGTCCTACAGCCGTCACTGATACAGACACCAGTTCTACAGCCGTCACTGATACAGACTCCAGTCCTACAGCCGTCACTGATACAGACACTAGTTCTACAGCCGTCACTGATACTGACACTAGTCCTACAGACGTCACTGATACAGACACCAGTCCTACAGCCGTCACTGATACTGAAAGTAGTCCTACAGCCGTCACTGATACAGTCACCAGTTCTACAGCCGTCACTGATACAGACTCCAGTCCTACAGCCGTGACTGATACAGACTCCAGTCCTACAGCCGTCACTGATACAGACTCCAGTCCTACAGCCGTCACTGATACAGAGACAAGCCCTACAGCCGTCACTGATACAGACTCCAGTACTACAGCCGTCACTGATAAAGACACCAGTCCTACAGCCGTCACTGATACAGACACCAGTCCTACAGCCGTCACTGACAAAGACACCAGTCCTACAGCCGTCACTGATACAGACACCAGTCCTACAGCCGTCACTGATACAGACTCCAGTCCTACAGCGGTCACTGATACAGACACCAGCCCAACAGCCGTCACTGATACATTGACCAGTCCTACAGCCGTCACTGATTCTGACACTAGTCCTACAGCCGTCACTGATACAGACACCAGTCCTACAGCCGTCACTGATACAGACTCCAGTCCTACAGCCGTCACTGATACAGACTCCAGTCCTACAGCCGTCACTGATACAGACTCCAGTCCTACAGCCGTCACTGATACAGACACTAGTTCTACAGCCGTCACTGATACTGACACTAGTCCTACAGCCGTCACTGATACAGACTCCAGTCCTACAGCCGTCACTGATAAAGACTCCAGTCCTACAGCCGTCACTGATACTGACACTAGTCCTACAGCCGTCACTGATACAGACTCCAGTCCTACAGCCGTCACTGATACAGACACTAGTTCTACAGCCGTCACTGATACTGACACTAGTCCTACAGCCGTCACTGATACAGACTCCAGTCCTACAGCCGTCACTGATACAGACTCCAGTCCTACAGCCGTCACTGATACAGTCACCAGCCCTACAGCCGTCACTGATACAGACTCCAGTCCTACAGCCGTCACTGATACATTGACCAGTCCTACAGCCGTCACTGATACAGTCTCCAGTCCTACAGCCGTCACTGATACAGTCACCAGTCCTACAGCCGTCACTGATACAGACTCCAGTCCTACAGCCGTCACTGATACAGACTCCAGTCCTACAGCCGTCACTGATACAGACTCCAGTCCTACAGCCGTCACTGATACAGTCACCAGTCCTACAGCCGTCACTGATACTGACACTAGTCCTACTGCCGTCACTGATACAGACACCAGTCCTACAGCCGTCACTAATACAGACTCCAGTCCTACAGCCGTCACTGATACAGACTCCAGTCCTACAGCCGTCACTGATACAGACTCCAGTCCTACAGCCGTCACTGATACAGAGACAAGCCCTACAGCCGTCACTGATACAGACTCCAGTCCTACAGCCGTCACTGATAAAGACACCAGTCCTACAGCCGTCACTGATACAGACACAAATCGTACAGCCGTCACTGATAAAGACACCAGTCCTACAGCCGTCACTGATACAGTCTCCAGTCCTACAGCCGTCACTGATACAGACTCCAGTCCTACAGCGGTCACTGATACAGACACCAGCCCTACAGCCGTCACTGATACATTGACCAGTCCTACAGCTGTCACTGATACAGTCACCAGTCCTACAGCCGTCACTGATACAGTCACCAGTCCTACAGCCGTCACTGATACAGACTCCAGTCCTACAGCGGTCACTGATAGAGACTCCAGTCCTACAGCCGTCACTGATACAGACACCAGCCCTACAGCCGTCACTGATACAGACTCCATTCCTACAGCCGTCACTGATACAGACACCAGTCCTACAGCCGTCACTGATACAGACTCCAGTCCTACAGCCGTCACTGATACAGACTCCAGTCCTACAGCCGTCACTGATACAGTCACCAGTCCTACAGCCGTCAGTGATACAGACTCCAGTCCTACAGCCGTCACTTATACAGACACCAGTCCTACAGCCGTCACTGATACAGTCTCCAGTCCTACAGCCGTCACTGATACAGACTCCAGTCCTACAGCCGTCACTTATACAGTCACCAGTCCTACAGCGGTCACTGATAGAGACTCCAGTCCTACAGCCGTCACTGATACAGACTCCAGTCCTACAGCCGTCACTGATACAGACACCAGTCCTACAGCCGTCACTGATACAGACACCAGTCCTACAGCCGTCACTGATACAGACTCCAGTCCTACAGCCGTCACTGATACAGACTCCACTCCTACAGCCGTCACTGATAAAGTCACCAGTCCTACAGCCGTCACTGATACAGACTCCAGTCCTACAGCCGTCACTTATACAGACACCAGTCCTACAGCCGTCACTGATACAGACTCCAGTCCTACAGCCTTCACTTATACAGTCACAAGTCCTACAGCCGTCACTGATACAGTCACCAGTTCAACAGCCGTCACTGATACAGACACCAGCCCTACAGCCGTCACTGATACAGACTCCAGTCCTACAGCCGTCACTGACACAGACACCAGTCCTACAGCCGTCACTGATACAGACACCAGTCCTAAAGCCGTCACTGATACAGTCACCAGTCCTACAGCCGTCACTGATACAGACACCAGTCCTACAGCCGTCACTGATACAGACACCAGTCCTACAGCCGTCACTGATACAGACTCCAGTCCCACAGCCGTCACTTATACAGTCACCAGTTCTACAGCCGTCACTAATACAGTCACCAGTTCTACAGCCGTCACTGATACAGTCACCAGTTCTACAGCCGTCACTGATACAGACTCCAGTCCTACAGCCGTCACTGATTCTGACACTAGTCCTACAGCCGTCACTGATACAGACACCAGTCCTACAGCCGTCACTGATACAGACTCCAGTCCTACAGCCGTCACTGATACAGACTCCAGTCCTACAGCCGTCACTGATACAGACTCCAGTCCTACAGCCGTCACTGATACAGACACTAGTTCTACAGCCGTCACTGATACTGACACTAGTCCTACAGCCGTCACTGATACAGACTCCAGTCCTACAGCCGTCACTGATACAGACTCCAGTCCTACAGCCGTCACTGATACTGACACTAGTCCTACAGCCGTCACTGATACAGACTCCAGTCCTACAGCCGTCACTGATACAGACACTAGTTCTACAGCCGTCACTGATACTGACACTAGTCCTACAGCCGTCACTGATACAGACTCCAGTCCTACAGCCGTCACTGATACAGACTCCAGTCCTACAGCCGTCACTGATACAGTCACCAGCCCTACAGCCGTCACTGATACAGACTCCAGTCCTACAGCCGTCACTGATACATTGACCAGTCCTACAGCCGTCACTGATACAGTCTCCAGTCCTACAGCCGTCACTGATACAGTCACCAGTCCTACAGCCGTCACTGATACAGACACCAGTCCTACAGCCGTCACTGATACAGACGCCAGTCCTACAGCCGTCACTGATACAGACTCCAGTCCTACAGCCGTCACTGATACAGTCACCAGTCCTACAGCTGTCACTGATACTGACACTAGTCCTACTGCCGTCACTGATGCAGACACCAGTCCTACAGCCGTCACTAATACAGACTCCAGTCCTACAGCCGTCACTGATACTGACACTAGTCCTACAGCCGTCACTGATACAGACTCCAGTCCTACAGCCGTCACTGATACTGACACTAGTCCTACAGCCGTCACTGATATAGACACCAGTCCTACAGCCGTCACTGATACAGTCACCAGACCTACAGCCGTCACTGATACAGTCACCAGTTCAACAGCCGTCACTGATACAGACACCAGCCCTAAGGCCGTCACTGATGCAGACTCCAGTCCTACAGCCGTCACTGATACAGACACCAGTCCTTCAGCCTTCACTGATACAGTCACCAGACCTACAGCCGTCACTGATACAGACACCAGCCCTACAGCCGTCACTGATACAGACACTAGTTCTACAGCCGTCACTGATACTGACACCAGACCTACAGCCGTCACTGATACAATCACCAGTCCTACAGCCGTCACTGATACAGACACCAGTCCTACTGCCGTCACTGATACAGTCACCAGTCCTACAGCCGTCACCGATACAGACAACAGTCCTACAGCCGTCACTGATACAGACTCCAGTCCTACAGCCGTCAGTGATACAGTCACCAGTCCTACAGCCGTCACTGATACAGACACCAGTCCTACAGCCGTCACTGATACATTGACCAGTCCTACAGCCGTCACTGATACAAACACCAGTCCTACAGCCGTCACTGATACAGTCTGCAGTTCTACAGCCGTAACTTATACAGTCACCAGTCCTACAGCCGTCACTGATACAGACACTAGTCCTACAGCCGTCACTGATACAGTATCCAGTTCTACAGCCGTAACTTATACAGTCACCAGTCCTACAGCCGTCACTGATACAGACACCAGTCCTACAGCCGTCACTGATACAGTCTCCAGTTCTACAGCCGTAACTTATACAGTCACCAGTCCTACAGCCGTCACTGATACAGTCTCCAGTTCTACAGCCGTAACTTATACTGACACCAGTCCTACAGCCGTCATTGATACATTGACCAGTCCTACAGCCGTCACTGATACAGTCTCCAGTTCTACAGCCGTCACTGATACAGTCTCCAGTTCTACAGCCGTCACTGATACAGACACCAGTCCTACAGCCGTCACTGATATATTGACCAGTCCTACAGCCGTCACTGATACAGACACCAGTTCTACAGCCGTCACTGATACAGACTCCAGTCCTACAGCCGTCACTGACACAGACTCCAGTCCTACAGCCGTCACTGATACTGACACTAGTCTTACAGACGTCACTGATACAGACTCCAGTCCTACAGCCGTCACTGATACAGACACTAGTTCTACAGCCGTCACTGATACAGTCACCAGTTCTACAGCCGTCACTGATACAGACTCCAGTCCTACAGCCGTCACTGATACTGACACTAGTCCTAGAGCCGTCACTGATACAGACTCCAGTCCTACAGCCGTCACGGATACAGACTCCAGTCCTACAGCCGTCACTGATACAGACACTAGTCCTACAGCAGTCCCTGATACAGACTGCAGTCCTACAGCCGTCACTATTACAGACACTAGTCCTACAGCCGTCACTGATACAGACTCCAGTCCTACAGCCGTCACTGATACAGACGCCAGTCCTACAGCCGTCACTGATACAGACACCAGTCCTACAGCCGTCACTGATACAGTCACTAGTCCTACAGTCGTCACTGATACAGACTCCAGTCCTACAGACGTCACTTATACAGTCACCAGTCCTACAGCCGTCACTGCTACAGTCACTAGTCCTACAGCCGTCACTGATACACACACCAGTCCTACAGCCGTCACTGATACAGACTACAGTCCTACAGCCATCACTGATGCAGACTCCAGTCCTACAGCCGTCACTGATACAGTCACCAGTTCTACAGCCGTCACTGATACAGTCACCAGTCCTACAGCCGTCACTGATACAGACACCAGTCCTACAGGCGTCACTGATAAAGACACCAGTCCTACAGCCGTCACTGATACAGACTCCAGTCCTACAGCCGTCACTGATACAGAAAGCAGTTCTACAGCCGTCACTGATAAAGACACCAGTCCTACAGCCGTCACTGATACAGACACCAGTCCTACAGCCCTCACTGATACAGACTCCAGTCCTACAGCCGTCACTAATACAGACACCAGTCCTACAGCCGTCACTGAAACAGACACCAGTCCTACAGCCGTCACCTATACAGTCACCAGTCCTACAGCCGTCACTGATACAGACACCAGTTCTACAGCCGTCACTGATACAGACTCCAGTCCTACAGCCGTCACTGATACTAATACTAGTCCTACAGCCGTCACTGATACAGACACTAGTTCTACAGCCGTCACTGATACTGACACTAGTCCTACAGACGTCACTGATACAGACTCCAGTCCTACAGCCGTCACTGATACTGACAGTAATCCTACAGCCGTCACTGATACAGTCACCAGTTCTACAGCCGTCACTGATACAGACTCCAGTCCTACAGCCGTCATTGATACTGACACTAGTCCTACAGCCGTCATTGATACAGACTCCAGTCCTCCAGCCGTCACTGATACAGACACCAGCCCTACAGCCGTCACTGATACAAACTCCAGTCCTACAGCCGTCACTGATAAAGACACCAGTTATACAGCCGTCACTGATACAGACTCCAGTCCTACAGCCGTCACTGATGCAGACTCCAGTCCTACAGCCGTCACTTATACAGTCACCAGTCCTACAGCCGTCACTGATACAGTCACCAGTTCAACAGCCGTCACTAATACAGACACCAGTCCTACAGCCGTCACTGATACAGTCACCAGTCCTACAGCCGTCACTGATACAGTCACCAGTCCTACAGCCGTCACTGATACAGACTCCAGTCCTACAGCCGTCACTGATACTGACACTAGTCCTACAGCCGTCACTGATACAGACACTAGTTCTACAGCCGTCACTGATACTGACACTAGTCCTACAGCCGTCACTGATACAGACTCCAGTCCTACAACCGTCACTGATACAGACACCAGCCCTACAGCCGTCACTGATACAGACTCCAGTCCTACAGCCGTCACTGATAAAGACTCCAGTTATACAGCCGTCACTGATACAGACTCCAGTCCTACAGCCGTCACTGATACAGACTCCAGTCCTACAGCCGTCACTTATACAGTCACCAGTCCTACAGCCGTCACTGATGCAGACTCCAGTCCTACAGCCGTCACTGATACAGTCACCAGTTCTACAGCCGTCACTGATACAGTCACCAGTCCTACAGCCGTCACTGATACACACACCAGTCCTACAGGCGTCACTGATAAAGACACCAGTCCTACAGCCGTCACTGATACAGACTCCAGTCCTACAGCCGTCACTGATACAGACACCAGTCCTACAGCCGTCACTGATAAAGACACCAGTCCTACAGCCGTCACTGATACAGACACCAGTCCTACAGCCGTCACTGATACAGACTCCAGTCCTACAGCCGTCACTGATACAGACACCAGTCCTACAGCCGTCACTGAAACAGACACCAGTCCTACAGCCGTCACTGATACAGTCACCAGTCCTACAGCCGTCACTGATACAGTCACCAGTTCTACAGCCGTCACTGATACAGACTCCAGTCCTACAGCCGTCACTGATACAGACTCCAGTCCTACAGCCGTCACTGATACAGTCTCCAGTTCTACAGCCGTCACTAATACTGTTTCCAGTTCTACATCCGTCACTGATACAGACACCAGTCCTACAGCCGTCACTGATACATTGACCAGTCCTGCAGCCGTCACTGATACAGTCTCCAGTCCTACAGCCGTCACTGATACAGACACCAGTCCTACAGCCGTCACTGATACAGACACCAGTTCTATAGCCGTTACTGAAACAGACACCAGTTCTACAGCCGTCACTGTTACAGACTCCAGTCCTACAGCCGTCACTGATACAGACACCAGTTCTACAGCCGTCACTGATACAGACACCAGTCCTACAGCCGTCACTAATACAGACACCAGTCCTACAGCCGTCACTGATACAGTCTCCAGTCCTACAGCCGTCACTGATACAGACTCTAGTCCTACAGCCGTCACTGATACAGACTCCAGTCCTACAGCCGTCACTGATACAGTCTCCAGTTCTACAGCCATCACTTATACAGTCTCCAGTTCTACAGCCGTCACTGATACAGACACCAGTCCTACAGCCGTCACTGATACATTGACCAGTCCTACAGCCGTCACTGATACAGTCTCCAGTCCTACAGCCGTCACTGATACAGACACCAGTCCTACAGCCGTCACTGATACAGACGCCAGTCCTACAGCCGTCACTGATACAGACACCAGTCCTACAGGCGTCACTGATACAGTCACCAGTCCTACAGCCGTCACTGATACAGACACCAGTCCTACAGCCGTCACTGATACATTGACCAGTCCTACAGCCGTCACTGATACAGTCTCCAGTCCTACAGCCGTCACTGATACAGACACCAGTCCTACAGGCGTCACTGATACAGACACCAGTTCTACAGCCGTCACTGATACAGACACCAGTTCTACAGCCGTCACTGATACAGACTCCAGTCCTACAGCCGTCACTGATACAGACACCAGTTCTACAGCCGTCACTGATACAGAAACCAGTCCTACAGCCGTCACTGATACAGACACCAGTCCTACAGCCGTCATTGATACAGTCACCAGTCCTACAGCCGTCACTGATACTGACTCCAGTCCTACAGCCGTCACTTATACAGACTCCAGTCCTACAGCCGTCACTGATACAGACACTAGTCCTACAGCCGTCACTGATACAGACACTAGTCCTACAGCCGTCACTGATACAGACTCCAGTCCTACAGCCGTCACTGATACAGACACCAGTCCTACAGCCGTCACTGATACAGACACCAGTCCTACAGCTGTCACTGATACAGACACCAGTCCTACAGCCGTCACTGATACAGACACCAGTCCTACAGCCGTCACTGATACAGACACTAGTCCTACAGCCGTCACTGATACAGACACCAGTCCTACAGCCGTCACTGATACAGTCACCAGTCCTACAGCCGTTACTGATACAGACACCAGTCCTACAGCCGTCACTGATACCACCAGGACTCTTGCAAGCAATACTTTACCAGCCAACACTCCTGCAGTGATTGCTCATACATTCACAAGACATACAGCCACTTCTACAAGAACGCCGGTTAAACCCTTTTCCGTCGACAATTCGCAAATCTATGGAAACAGCATATTTTCTCTTGGGAAAGGTACAGTCTTCCACATATTCGTTTCCGCTGATTTTCTTTTTATTAAAATGAAGTCCATATTTTACGATTTCATCATTCGACGTTAGAGTCTCTTTAATTTAAACAAATACATTATCTTTTATATATCTGCAGATAGAGATCATTCAAAGATTTAAAGTCAAATTATTTTTACACATGTATATTTCTTTAACAATCTAGTGTTTAGTTCTCTATACTAATTAATTTTGCTTAAATTGTGTATTTTAAAAGTCTTAAAAGTTCTTCCTTTTAGAAATGTAACAGAAAAAAAACGTGTGAGCAAAATATGTTTATATATTTTTATCTTTATTTTATTTTTGATATATTCAAACATTCATATTAATCTTAATCATTGAAGTTACTATTTTAAGACTGGGAGAAAGTTGGAAATATGATGAAAATGACTTAGAAGTTGTACACGATTTTAACTTTCTGTGCACTGTTTTTAATTATACGGGTTCATTTGCACTAAAGTATTCTGTCATTGGCGAAAGTATTAGGGCCCTAAATATCCTTTTATACAAACTTCGTAACTTCTAAAGTTTTACATCAGTTATTTGAAGCTTTCGTTGGTTCCACCCTTAGTTATGCAAGTGAAGTCTCGGGATTTTGATAAATAAAAAAGTAATGAGGTAATCCATTGGAAATTATGTAAACGTATACTTTCAGTGGCGGCTTCGACAACTCACGCATGTGTCTACGTTGACCTAGGCCGATATCCATTATATGTTTCAAGATGTGTCCGTATCATTAAATACTGGATCAAGTTACTAACTACAGATAATGTGCTGCTACGAACAGTATAAAGCAGCTTATTAAACCATTGCAATCATGGTTTAAGCAATTGGGTTACCGGTGTAAAGGCGCTTCTCAATAATTTTGTTTTTGCCTATGTATGGCAAAAGCAAGGCGCGTATCTGGGACGTTTTTGATGTTACGCACAATTACGAGGGAAATATCCTTTGTAGCAATACTTCTGAATATATCCGGTTCTTTTCTAATGAATAACAGGTAAAATGCGGACATGCGAGGAACTTAACGCAAAATAGAACGACTAAAATCCTGACGTGTATAAGTTTAATCATAATAAACCTTTTCAACTCGATTGGTGTGGTAATAAGATTTTATAACATAAAAACTACGGAAATAAAAGACATCATTCCTAACCCGGGTTAGGAATCGACTTTCTTAGTGTTTTTAGTAATTTTAGATTTTAGATTTTTCGAACGGAGGTTACGCACGTGCGTAAAGTGCGTAATGGCAGAAACGCGCCTGGCAAAAGCAAAATGCTGGCAACTTAAAAAAACATTTAATTTAAAATTCAAAGTAAGAGTAATTAACGTATTTAGACTGCAGTGGATCAGCGAACTGCTTAACTGTAGTTCTTTGAGTTTGTTTATAAGTTTTAAGAGTAGCTTTGGAATTGAGATTTATTTAAGTACCCTTCCTAAAATGTACAATATTATTTTTAGAATGTCCTCACACAATCTCCGGGTGGAAACAGGTAGATATCAACACAATAGAGAAGATACTTTATGTAATTGTAGAGATCTTGAGGACGAATACCATTTTTTACATGTTTGTCCAGCATATAAAGACATTCGTATATAATATGTTACTCATGGCTACTATAACAGACCTAGCGTGTAAAAGTTCGCAGAGCTAATGCAAGCGAGCATCAAAGTAATAAATTTGTGCAAATATATCAAAGAATCTTTCCTGCGTCGGAAAACACTGATTGATACCCAACATAATTTGTCCTAGTGTGATATCTTGTTACTATTGTCATAAAATAATTTTACCCATAAAATACCCAAGTATACTCCGGAATAACAGATTTGTTTGTTTCTGCATTTATTCTCTTTCATAATGTTAGAGTTGAACAATTTGCCAGTTCTTTTTTTTTTTCAAGTGTAATGGCTATTTGTTAAAACGAGGTATAAATAGTTCGTAAATAATAAAGTATGATCTTGTTAAATCATATTGCGTCGCTATATGCAATCTTTTTATGTATGTATTAGAATAACGACAATAATTATTATCATATCAATGATATATATGTCTCGATACTTGATTCCATGTTGTTATTGCTATCTTTGTGGACTCGTCATTTGGTTTGTTTTACTAGTAAGGCCACTTCATAATATGCACAGAAAGAGGTACTAATACTAGTTCAGCCTCCATTGATTATATAAGTTAACATTCATTTTATTTATAAGAGCACTTAAGAATGACACATAATACTTTCAAGATTAGGAACAAACTGTAACAAACTGTTTATGTTTCAATAATATTATTATTCTTGTCGGACAAGCATTTAGGAATTTTAATCACAAGATTCGCATTCTATACACCGGAGGGGAGGGGCAGATGACGCCCTAAAATAGATTGGGGTAATGTGAGCATACCATCACTGTATGTTAAACAGAGGTGCTAGGCCGAATCAAGAGAAAGTATCAACTTTGAATTTACGAGACATTGGATAAATTAAAAACTAAACGACACACTTAATTTACATGTATAATCAGACGATAATAGTAAGACGTGTCCGTTGTAATTGAATATTGGCTGATAACCTTTTATAAAATCCTTCTTCTTGTTAGTGCAATTGACTGGCATCAATCTGTGCTTTTTCCTGCCTTAACTAAAGGAAAAAGCACGACCATGGTCACTGACTCAGTAGATACATTTGAAGTGACACATTTTGTTTATGCCAACCAGTTCTTTACATCTTTTGAAAGCCGATCGGTCTTACGAGTCTTACATTGTCAGTGACAGTGAAAGTGACCAAAGTTGTTCTCGAGAAAGAGAAAACATTGGACCATGTTTCCTTGACGCAGAACCATTCAGGTCATCGACGTATCTGATTTGCTGAAATCATCAATTTTCAGTCTCAGTTTGGTCTGACACATTTAAGCAATGTCTCTCAGCTGACCTGCAGTCCATTTGTTCTTCTATCCAGACTTGTCGCTGAGTTCACCCTTTATCAGTTAAACCCTAACATCGCTATTACCATGTTATAATATATTAAAACAAACACATATGCCCTGCTTCTGTGTCACTTCCATAAGAGGAAGGACTATGCTGCACTGTATTCCATATAATAATATTATACATGCAATATGCCATTCATTACAGCAAACCTAACGCTTAAAGTTGAAGCAACTGTTTCCATTCCACAAACGTTCACAGAAGAACTGAAGGACAATTCTAGCCCAAAATACAACAACCTATCTAACCAATTCCAAGTACAGGTTTGAACATTATTTATTCACCCTTAAGTTCAGTAATGTTGAAACAACGCTAACTGTATTTGTACTTTTACACGAATGTCAAGAGAGGCTTAATTGCTCAGGCACCAGCTCCTAACTCAATCGGAACACCTCGGATCATTCACGAATCATCTCTCGGATGTATGTAGGTAGTCGGATTACCTCGGCAATTTTCTAAAATGGGACTTCTTTTGTGACAGACGTCAAAACAAAGATGGCAGCTCGGATGACAGCTCACTATAGTACGATGCCTGTAAAAATTCACTTTGTGGCTGCTTCAAATCTAAATCATCCAAGTTTAATTAACCCGGCGCAGCAAAGACAGCTGTCAAACGATGGCATTGTTTATGTTTTGTGCGAACTACATTTTAGGGACATTCTTCCGACTTCCGGCGAACAAAACGATCGTGATTTGAGCACGTATCATTGCACCAGATACATCCGAGGGATGATTGTCCTGAGGACGGAATTACCCGAGGAGTTCTGATTGCTCTTAACTAACATAACAAGATAATAAGAGAACTAGTGGATAGTCTCCCCTGAGTAATTCCTTAATGTAAATATGTCTATTTATTTGGCTTACTCGGTTTTATGTCTGTACTCTTTGGAGTGTATGCTGACTTATATGCATTTCTTGAGACGCCCAGGCTATATATGAATGCTTCCATTCTATGTTTAATTAACATATCTATGTCATTGCTCAAGTGGTTTTAAAGCCCATTTTTATGCAAAAGTAAGAAGTTTAACTGTTATTGCGCCATCTGCAAAATCCAAGAAGTCCATTTACAGGAACATACCCACAATTTGGAGTATCTCGGATATTATCTACCAATGTAGACAAATTTCATTTCAGCAATTTATCATTACTCTCTTCCAGTTAACGGCCTTGTTTTCCAAATGTGATGGATTTGTTGGAATAGTTATTACAGGATTCAGGTAAAATTCTATACTCGTATATTATAAAAATAAATTTATATTTTGATCGACGAGTTCTTGTAGTTTAAATATTGTCAAAAGCATAAAAAGGCATACGCACTTACAAACAAAGGCTCATCAAAAGTGGATGAATTTGTTTTCGAAGAGTCTCAACTTTTGATATACATGTACTATTCTTGTTTTGGAACAACAGAGACATTCCGATTGATAATCTATAATTGGATTTGAAGTTAAAAAGTACCTCCACATTATAGTGAACCCGTCTGAAAAAAAAACACGCAAGAAAATGAATAAAGTGAATTCCCGCGCTTTCCGATTGGTTAAAATCAGGTTGTTCGGAACGGTTAGTGTTCTAATGCCGATAATATTAAGAATTCCGCCAATCTTTTTTCATTTCCTCGATTTCATACCCTAACTGTTATAGGAATAGTACTTTATTCCGATGGCTGAGACGGGTTTTTTCCAAGGTTATTTATTGTTGTTTTATCGACCTTGTTTTAGCAACGGAAGCATTAAATGCCATTACACAGTCCGGTTCAAAGCAAACTCAAATTTGACGGCGGTCGCTTCTCAGATCCGGAATCAGACTATCAGGGTGAACGATTTTCCTGCCAACATGGAGAAAACAGTGGAATCACTTCAAATGGGTACATTCATGCAATAGCTCAGTTGGTAGAGCGTCGGCTTGCGAATCGGGAGGTCGAGGGTTTAAACCCCGGCCGGGTCAAACCAAAGACCTTAAAATCTGATAGTAGTGGCTTCCCTCCTAACGCTCGGGACTAAGGGGACAGCATTACGCCTGACTCGTTGGTGTCAGTATAATGGACCGGCCGGGTTCAGTACCTTGGCACCTCATAAGTGCCCCTGTGCTATAATTATAGAAATGTCGCTGCACAGTATCGGCCAAAATGCCGGCAAATCCAATCCCATCCCAAATCCCAAATCCCAAACGTGTACTGTAGAAGCAATCTGCACGTTGTGCTTTGTTTTTTAAACAAAAATCATAACAACAAGCTAACAATTTATTACAAACTCTGTAATACATCTAAATGAAAATCGCTTTTTTATTTTAATACTACCGGTTACCAGCAAGCGTTTATAAACGTCGAAATATTTGTAAATTATGAATAATGCTTGTGTTATGGAGTAATAATTTATTTTAAAAAAATTGACCGGAAATTCATATAATTATAATTTTGTCTAGTAATCCTTTGACCATGATGTACCTTAAAAGAAAAAAAAATGTGATTGTATAAAATATTCTGGCTTAATTTCAGAGGAAATGAGTATGACAGTAAATTTTTGCGAGAAAATAGACGACCCATGTGTAGACGCAAAGAAGGAGTGTAAGGAGAACACGACTGGAGATGGAATCGTGTGTATAGACAGGTGCAGTGCTGATCCTAACATGTGTGGCGACAATAGAGTCTGTTACTATGAAACTGCCCTGGCAAGGTTTGGATGCAAGTAAGAAGGTGTATTTCATACGATCATACTTAATTAGTTTAATAAATGTTTCTAGTGGGCCCTTTGACCTGCGTCAAAGCCTTTGATAATTACATAACGGTAATTATTGTTCTTATTGATATATCACAGTACGTATAGGTTACTTTGACAGTTAATGTCGAAATAATCATATGTTAAATTGTGTCTGTTTTGTTGCAATTTATAAAGTAATTCATATCGCTATTAATAACAAAACGATCATTTGCAATAAGGTCATATAAAGTATTCGGACTGATATCATTAGTTTTATAAGTTGCAACATGTCCAATAGTGTCGTTGATGACATCACTGGACGTAATAGAGCGTCGGATCCAGATACGTGGGGCCCCAGGTTCGATCCTGGGCCACGATATACCAATGTCGTTAAAATGGTAGTTAAAATGGTAGTGATATAGCTAAAAGGGAGCTAACGCTCAAGTAAATATAAGGGTAGTTCCGCGGTTGGCCCGGGGTCAGGAAAATGTGACTGGGTATGGTATCGTGCCAGGTGTTTACGGCATGCTTCACACAGTGAAGGCAGCACTATATCTGTTTTAAGTGGACGCCGTCTCCATATAACTTAAATACTGTTGGTGGGACGATAAACCCAACAAACATTGATAACAGTACAAAGCAAAAGCTTTATATTACTTGTATACATGAGCGTGCTTTTTACTTAGATGCAAAGTGACAGATGACGCCATATATGTCGGACCCGACTGTACCAGGCGTGTCAAGGTAACTTCGATATCATCCACCGAAATTATCATCATATCAGCGGTGTCCAGCGGCGTTCTCATTGCAATTTTCACTACAGTTATTGTCCGTTTGGCTATTCGCAATCGAAAATTGAGATTGAAAGCAACGTCAGGGTGAGTATATGTGGCGTCGATTAATATTTTATTCAAAACCAACTGCAATTTACTTTGAAAAACCTTTAAGTTATTTTTTATAAAATTTATACGGTTTACTTATGAAGTTTATTAAAAGGGAAGTGCTAAATAAAATAAACGTCAGTATAAATTTAAACGAAAATTTGACTCGATGTGAATGTACTAATTCCTGATATTTTCCTTAAAGCTTTTCAAAATCAACAAACAACGTAGTAGATAATACAATCGTTTTGTGCAAGCGAACCATAAATATTACGTGTTAAATTGTCACTGCATATATCTACGTATTTTACTTTTTAAATGCATTTGTAATACGTAAGTACGGGTAGAGGATAACAAATGTTTTAGCGACCAGGAATCGACATTTGACCCAGAGCAGATGCCTATGGAGAGGCTCTACCCCGGCCGCCCCTCAACACAGAGTAACGAGTATGCGTCCGAATCGCGACTGCAGCGAGGAGACACTTGGAGCCGCCATTGGCAAGGCGTCTACAACGCGTTCTATAACAGCAGACGGAGGCAGTCGCTAGAACATGACACAGATAGCTTTAAGGTGACCCATAATCTTAACCATAATAACCAAAAATAATATAACTATATTATTTAACATGGGTTCTATTCGACATAACGATTATCTGCAGAAACACTATCCTCAGAATAGAAACAATACCAACATCATTTCTTTAGGAGCCCATATATGCTTTACCCGCGGTAAAGTCTTTAAAATAGTTATGCTCTCTAGTTGATTTTTATAAGCAGTTGGTAACGATAAACTGCTTGTTTGATTCATGTACAAACTTGAAGTCACATATTTTGAGTTTTAGAAAAGATATTTTACGCATATATTTATGATATTCAATGCTTGATTATGTGTCTCTGATGTGTTAGTAGTTTCACTTATAAGCATTAGATGAATAAAATGCATTCATCAGGCGCATGAAACCTAACATCCTCTCTGTTAATATGATAATTATTATTATTCTAACGATAATTACAATTTCTGATAAACTGCTTAGTGAGATTATTATTTAAGCTGTACTTAGACGGCTTAAAGTGGTTACAGAGTAACTGTTCTTGATTTTGCTAAAGTAAGAAGGTGATTTTGTTTCATCAATTATTATCAATTATCAACAATTATCGTCAATTATGATACTTGGACGGGATTAAATAGAAAAATAAACAATAAAACATTTATAAGGTATACACGAAAATGCTTCTTTTGGCTGATTGAGTGGTGGGGTATTTTTGATGGCTCTTCTATTTTAATCACAAGAACAGTTCGAACAGTTCGAGATTGTGCGAAAAAATGCAGCTGTCTTTATTCAACACGAAGCACCTGTCGGTCTTTAAAGGAAAATGCAGTATTAGCTCACAAAAATAGCATAAACCTTTGTTGACAAGTGTTAAGTCGTGAAGAAAATACTTATATTTTCCTACCGTATCGTTTATGTCCATCCAATATTGTTTCGTTGTTTCTAGGAGAACACACTGAGTTTTCTTGGGTTGAATGTGTTTACTAAAGACTCTTTCCATGTCTGCACCCTAGGCTACAATATTTATGCCCTGGAAGCCAGGTACATGAGCACAACAATGTAACTTGTGCAGTTTGCCGGTCGTAAAAAAATCTCCCCGTGCATGTAATCAATGTTGTCATTTAATGTATCCTATAAGGTTATTTACGTGTATTACCTTTGATGGTCATTGGACTTTGATTCCTCAGTCCCATCTTCACATGAACATGGTACTCATTCATTTACTATTCTCTGGTAATTTCTTTCTTGATTCAAAAAGTAAGTTTCATTTACAATCAACAATTTTTGTGAAGTTCTTCTAATCGAAATTGATTAAATGTCTCCCTCTCTCTCTTCAAAACACTATGTAGGCATTATTTTTCAATGACGTCACAACTTTCAACATAACTTATCTAAGAAAACGTCAGCGCTTAGACAATTTTATTCAAATAGGTATGCTTTCTTTTTATTTCTTGCATTTGAGAAACCCATCAGGAAGTGCGAGCTTAAAACTCTGTAAAACCGGTTTAAGCACCCCAGTCGGTTCATATTGCCGTAACTGTCGAGTTTGTTCTTTTTGTTGAATGACTCATCATAGAATTGTTCTTAATTTTACATTTGGGTTGCATTTAAATACCTTTGTCCTGTGCCTTTACAAATTTTGGTACATGTTACCATGCTCAATAGACTCAATAGTCTCAGCAGTCATATGTTCTTGAATAAGTTTTATTACACATTAGCTGTTTTCTTAGCATTTTTTGAGTCTCTGAAGCTTACCTTTTTAGCAGTGAGTTGAAGCAATAACTTGTCGTACTTCTGGGTTGTTTTCTAAACCAAACAAAAGTTAGCTTTTGAGTGTTGTGTATGTAGTTTAGTTTCGACCGAGCCTGTGACGGCAGCTTGATTGATATTACAGGTTATCAAAGATCATATTGAACAGCAGTTTTATACTTTTTAATTTCTACGTTTTTATCTTTTTTACTCTTTTTTTCTTTTTTCGTTGGAGAATCTTATAACAATACCTAGCTATGATTATGTTTTTCCTCTGTCTCTTGTACTTGTATCTAATAGCTTTCAGTTCCATTATTTCTTTAGGCACTATTGTTGCTGTAAATACATCTATTACCACTTTTTTAAAAGTTACTTCAGCAACATCTATCTGACCATCTAGTTTATGTACCAGTGCTAAAGTGATTTTCAAATTCAGGATTACACCTTATCATGTAACCAACCCTTACCACGTGACCATACTTGCAACCGTGACCAGCAATCTCTTGAGGATTTGAGACACTCAACAGCGCACACCACCCACCACGAGGCTTTACGAACGCCCTCGTCCGACCCCATAACACCCAGTTGCTACAACAATATCGATTCGTCTGTTAAGGTATTCATATACTTTTGTATTTAATAATTATAATACAAGTGTCTAGATCAGTAGAGCGGCGGCTCCAGATACGGGAGGACCCGGGTTCGATTTCAGGCCGCGACATACCAAAGTCGTAAATAATAGTAGTGGTATAGCTCCCTTTCCCTCAAGCAAATATAAGAGTAGTTCCACGACTGGTTGGCACGGTGTCAGAATATCGTGACTTGATGCGGAAATCTTTATACATAAATGTATAATATATATATATATCGGAACACGGCATCTTTTTGTCATTTCCTTTTATACTGAACACGATGGTGGATAGGGACCTTATACCGTTTAAATTAAACGCCTTAATCTGTTTGACAGGTGTCAGATAATGTGGATGGTTTTTCTTATATTTCAGTAATTCACGTTATAAATATTCTTTTTGAACTTAAACATCTCATATTCATGTGATTATCTTCATAGAATTACAGGTTAGTTGTTTAAAAGACATATCTTCGGAAGCATAACATAAGCATATTTAATCTTAAATAATATAAAAAATAGTCTGCCTGCGCCATGTAAAACATGATTATCATTAAAACGGAATGCTTCATACTTCATCAATCTTTCTGTGTAAACGATTTGATAATTGACATCATTATAATTTAATCATTATGGTTCACATTGCAAGCGACACATGTTTAATTGTTATTGACTTTTATTGATGCATTTCCCCATCATCATAATTAAATCTTTCTAGTTCACATTACCTGCGACAAATGTTCTCTTATTTACAAAACCCTCATAGAGATTTTGAAGACAACGACTTGTGGTGATTCTCAATACTGCTTCTTTAACTAACATAATTATGTTTGAATGGGGGTGGGGCTTGATCGTTATGTCCGTCTAAAACCGTTTCTGCGCTGCAAGTTTCAAAAGGTTGATGTATTTTGTGTTACTTGGCATACATATGTGCCTTGCTTGGACAGGAGCTCGACAATAGAACCATATAGCTGGCTTACGTGTAAAGTCATACTTGCATATCATAGATAAAAATTGTATTGCCTTGGATCGCAAATGATTGTTGAAACTTACATGACATGAGTAAAATGTCTGCCCAAGAACCAGATATATAGATCTAAAGTCGCAATCATAATTAACGGCCAAAGGTGGCGAAGATTCTGCTTGTCTGGGCCTTACTTAAGGAAAAGCTGATGAATTCGAATAACTTGGAACAAAACAGTTATTTTTGCCTTTAAAGACAGGGTTTATTACGGGTCAGCTTCCGTAGAAGTTCATCTTCTCAACTGAAAGTAAATGATTTTGTTGGAAAACAAAAAATAATCGTTTTCTGTATTATATTGTCTTTTATAGTTCGAGATCCGTCGACCATCCATCAGACCAAATATATTCTACTAGACGGTTTGGGTTGACGTCATCGTCTGTACAGATCAAATCTACTTCGTTATTATTAACGTCGTCAGTACACGTAACGGAACTAATAGATTGGTCGTCATGACCGTCATTCTTAACGTCATCAGTACACGTAACGGAACAAATAGATTGATCGTCATGGTCGTCATTCTTAACGTCGTCAGTACACGTAACGGAACTAATAGATTGGTCGTCATGACCGTCATTCTTAACGTCGTCAGTTCACGTAACGGAACTAAAAGATTGATCGTCATGGTCGTCATTCTTAACGTCGTCAGTACACGTAACGGAACTAATAGATTGATCTTCAAGACCGTCATTCTTAACGTCGTCAGTACACGTAACGCAACTAATAGATTGGTCGTCATGACCGTCATTCTAAACGTCGTCAGTACACGTAACGGAACTAATAGATTGGTCGTCATGACCGTCATTCTTAACGTCGTCAGTACACGTAACGGAACTAATAGATTGGTCGTCATGACCGTCATTCTTAACGTCGTCAGTACACGTAACGGAACTAATAGATTGATCGTCATGACTGCCATTCTTAACGTCATCAGTACACGTAACGGAACTAATAGATTGATTGTCATGATTGCCATTCTTAACGTCATCAGTACACGTAACGGAACTAATACATTGATCGTCATGGTCGTCATTCTTAACGTCGTCAGTACACGTAACCGAACTTATAGATTGATTGTCAAGTCATCATGATTATTGATGACTTTATACAACCGATAGGTTCAAGGAAATGGAAAACAAGAAGATCACAAAAGACATCACTAGACTTGACTTTCACTTGGTATTCAGCGAATAACATCGACATTTTGTCATTATCTTCATAACAATAGTAATGAAGAGACACCGGCGAAAGTTTATTTAAGATTATTAATCAAAAGAAAATGACGACCACTTACGCGACACTTAAAAAGTGTTAAAAGTGTTTTTTAATAAGCACTGATATTTTTGTTTTGTTTTAGTTATTTCATGTTCAATTAACCAAAAATAAACAAATATTATATATACCAATTATATTATTTACTGTATTATGAAAGTTGTGGTAAAATAATAAAAATAAGCACAAGTCTGTTAAATTTAATTATTTTAAACACACTCTTACTCCTAATCCTGCACACGGCTTGAAAGCCTTGTTTAAAGTTTTGTGTATATTGAATGTATGACATTTTGTTTTCAAATGCTCAAAATATAGGGTAAAATGAAGAATTTTGTAAATTACACAAATTATTTTTTAAATGTATCTGTAATTATTTTATATTTATCTTTGCCATATTTTATTTTGTTGTGTTGTGTTTTGTAAAAGTAGCATATATGTGTTGATGTTATTTCATTTATATGGGTTTTATCATGTTTTGTTGTAGTCAAAATATATCAAAGAGCATTCGTTCAAATAAAAAAAGCATTAAAGTATGCCTCTCCAACTTGTCAACATAAATGAAAAAATGCAGACGCCATGGGGAAAACGAGGGGCGGGGTGTCTTGGGGCAGGGGCGGCATTAAGAGTTACACTCCCCGTACGTCCGTGCGAGAGTGCGTCCCTAAAATTCTGATCTATGTACATTTACTTGTACATTTACGAATGTATTTCAATTGTATGCGGTACATAGGTAATGAGAGACATTTATGAATAGTCTACCCTGAATAATCCTTAAATGCAAGTAGGTCCTTTCATTTGTTTTACTCGGTTTTTATGCTTGTGCTTTATTGGGTGTATGTTGAACAACTGCCTTTCTTGTGATACCCAGGTTAACTATCATCAACAAACACTTCCATTTTCTGTTTAAAATAACAAATCTCTACAAGTATTTAAATGGATTTGAAGCGTATATTTATGCAACAGTAAGAAATTTCACTGTTTTAATTGCAATATCTACAAAAGAACAGGCGATAAACTCCAAGAATTTCAACTATAAGGACCTACCTACTGTTAGGAATACCTCGGATATTATCTAACAAAGGAGACAATTTCCATTTCACCAATGTACACCGTTATATCAACTTCCAGGTCAGGTTTAGTTTGGATTATTTTTGATTTCATCAAGTTATTGCCTTTTTGAGATATTTTAATTAGATGCTGGGGCCGTCCGTGATTGTTCTGTTTAGTAACGTCTAAAGATGCAACTATGGTATTTTTATGACTTTCAAACTACACATCTAAGACGTTTTAATGAAACCATTAAACACATTTTAACTAAAATACATGACAGCTTTTATCCCCGACTGTGGTTTTAAAACCTGTCCCTGAAGGGGCGGGTGGGAGAGTGTAAATTGATTGTAACTACATCAACAATTGTAACGGCTACGTTACGAACCTCCTTTTCGACTCATCGTTATAATATTTGAGATTTTACAATACCCCTAATTTTACCAGATATACAGGCAAGTGCGATATATAAGATTGTAGTAAGCAACAGAACCAAAAAAGAAACCCCAGTGACTAGCATAATGGGCGCTTCAGTCAAGACACGGCGCATCGGTGTCGCTCAAAACGATACTTCAACAGTTGCGTGAATCTCTATAACATGCCTTGACAGGTTAACCAAATCCAAATTCAGAGTATTTGCTAGGCCCTATCAGTACAAGTGTAAATTCATTTAATAAAACACTTACTTACACTTGAACACTAAGTTATTGGCATCTCTCTCTCTTTCTCTCTGTTTCTCTCTCTCTCTCTCTCTCTTTCTCTCTCTCTCTCTCTCTCTCACTCAATCTCAGCGTCTCCCTTTTCCTCTGTGTCTGTCTGTCTATCAATCAATCTGTCTCTCTTGATACAAATATATATAAACACTTCGTAAATGTCAAGAGTTGTTGCCACAAGTTGCAGAAAAGATTTAAAAAAAAACAGTCTACATAAGGTATAAATAGAAACTGTTTCCTGGAAGAAAGCATGACGTCATTTGAACTGGGTCCATACCACTCGTAATAGGTTTTTTATCACAACTTTATGATTCTGAGCTGGTGTTTTCGTCGCTGTTTGATTTTGAAGTTTCTTATTTATCAAACAAGAAAACCATTGAAGCAAACCTTCGACAGGCGTCCGATATGTTTTAAAAAGACAAAACGCTATCTGCCGAATAACAACGACTAAAAATGCGATGAAAAAAATTGACTAAAAAGCTAAAATTGAGTAATTTGCCGTCATGATGACATAACATATGCTGCATCATTTGTATAGCATATTGTCTAAATGTATCAAACAATCCATTTTAAAACGCAACTTATCTTTTAAGATACACATTAAAGAAATTTGAAAGAACACTCTTAAAATCCTTGTACACACTGCTCAAAGGTGAATATAAAACCTGCATCTGCATTGAAGAAATTACATAGGTCAGATCAACGACTTGGGTAATTGTATTTTGGGGTTGTATAATTATTTTGTACATAAATTTGTATTTTTAGTTGAACTTATTTTTGTTTTAAAAACAACATACTTTTATGAGGTCCTGAAAGGGTGCCGTTGCTAGCTTCTTAACTTTTTTTAAATAATAATAATTAGTGGTGTCTCCAACACCAAAACATGTCCGGAGGAGGCTACGGTTCATGCAATGAAAAAGGGCGACTTAAATCTTGATTGTTAAAAAGGTTGACTGGACATCGTGATGTAAAAAGAAAGCACTTTGTGCATATAATTTATATGCAATAATATTCACATTTATTACCTCTACGATAGAATATGTACCTGTGCTTATTTTAAAATGATAACCTTAATATATTCTTAATTACACGGCAAAACACCAATACACATCAAAATTGGACACCACTAGATTATAATAATATTCAACATTGCTGATCACTTCATGATATTTTATACTGTGTAATTTTAAATTGGTCCAGCATACGTTAACCCTCACGCCATAAATATAATTATGCTGTGATATTTATATTTTAACCCCCTGTAAATTAATGCTCGCCCAATAACAATAGTTAGGACGAGGGTAAATAAATCCACGTAGTAGTGTGTACTTGTTCAATGAACCATTTTTGAATGATAGTGGGCCTTTAAATTTGCTGACCCTGTGAAGTTCGCAAGATAACAGTAAATGTCGACGAGAACACTAAACTATAGGACATGTTTATCAAGCTTCTAACGTTTGGAGGTAAATATTTACCACCTTGTATATTTTACTTTTATGCCAGTTTTAATAATGATCCTGTACTTCTTGTATTAGCCTTCCTACATTACAAATCGATTTAATGTTTTGTTTATGTTTGTGTTACGAAGCCACAATAAAAGTATGTAAGTTTAACATAATTTAACATAACATACATTCCATTTTTGTAATAAGTTTTGTTTTATCTAATAATTAACCTAATATTTAGGTATTTATCCGGTCTATCGGTTATCAGGGGTGTTGCTTGGCATGGCATAATGTTTACGCATGACAGCTTGTGAGGTACCGGAGACATACTCCCCAGGAAAAAATTGTGTTTCTAGATCGAACGTGGTGGCAATACAGAAGTTGCAATTCTGTACACACCCCGCTACGAGATACTAGCAAGTTGTCATCGTCCCGATGATGGAATTCTAAGAATTTCAATTTTGAAAAACATAATACATAATAAGGGGAAAATTAGTTGTCCAATACCAAAAGCAATGGTACAGAAATGTATTTAAATCGATTTAGCAATTTAACATATGTTTTAATGATACAAGTAGGGGTCGCAATCATTATACACCTAACCCCTACCAGGATAAGTTGTTTTGTTATTGTAGATTTAATCTGTTTATGCTTTCATTCTTTGGGCATAATGTGTACGCAGCTGCGTATTCTGCGTACAGGCAGCGACACGCCTTGTTGTGCCTATCTTCAAAGAAGTTTTACATGAATTTATAACAGTTAGGTATATGCCGAGCAAGGCTTATATTTATGCAAGAAGGTTTTGTCTTACATACCGTATAAAAGTCTGCCATAGATTTATAACTGTTGAAAAAGACCAGCAGGTCGTAAGGTGCGCAAGAAAGTTTTATCCTTTACCTTATACAATGTTGTAAAGTGTTTAAGAGAGAACTGTATTAACTATTTCTAAAACGCCCTCACTCCAATATTCGGCAAATGTTTCTAGAGTTAAGCAAAAACATATTACCTTATAATATGACAGCTGGATTTAGACCAGAACAAACGGAAACAAATCTAGATGATTGGACACGTATGTTATAATTAGGTAAACCTGGATAAGAGTAATTATTAACCATTCATGTTTCTACATGATGTACACACGTGTTTACATACATAAGTCTGTTTCAAAATCTTGCTTAGATCATTGTCTTACGTCCACAAACATTGCCCAAAAATTTTAGAATAATATCTTACACGTATGTGATTTAATCATGTTTATAAATTGCAGAACTTGTTAACCACGCTAAAATGCTGAGATTGTAGGTACATGAATGGTTTTATTGTCAGTTTGGGCCACCGTAGTTACCGGAAGTACGCCAATCCCTCACGGGTGTGAGTTATTCGACCGCATTAGTAAGTTACGTTGGTGATCTATTTTTACTCTGACGTCACATGTACTGTTCATGTAATACGATTCCCATTTTCTGGATTTTTGTAAATGAAATAATTTTGTAATTGTTTGTTTCGGTACTATAATTTTTACTTGGACAAGTGCAGGTATAATATGGAGTTCCCACATTGTCAATTATAATGCATGAAAATTGTACGCGGAAAAAGAAGTAAATCCAATCCGTGTAACTACATGAAACATCTTGACCTATGTAGGAAAACTTTTACACACACACACAAGTACTTTTGTCTGTCAAAATGATTTTAAAATTAACAAAGATAAAGAAATCAGTCTTAACTAAGATGTAATAGTGTTACGTACATGTACACATTGGAAGATAGTTACAATAGGCTGTCGAATCTGAAACTGGTGTAACATAACATTAGAAAGAACCAAAAATCGAACATAAGTCATTCAGTAAATGGAAAACATCGATTTGCCTTAAAGGCATCTCAAGAGCCTTATATAAGTGACCCCCCATTTATTGCCCCACCCAGCATGTGAGGGCATCTGTTTTCTGATAAGCCAGGCTGCCACAGTCTGTAACGATGTGTCTGTCACACAGGTATTGTTCAAGATCCAAGTGAATGTATGCTATATCTGGGGATTGAACATAGTCATTCACAGTTTGTAAAGGAAACAGTTATGAATATACCAATTACGCAATCCAACACATATATATATATATATATATATATATATATCTTTATTTGTTTTCTTTCTTACTTTGTTGGTTGATTTTGTTATTTCTTATACATTTTGTTATTTCTTTCATTCTTTTAGTTCTCATATATATTTAAAGTTATATTTTATTTTGATTTGTAAAATGTAACGAAACGTTTCTAACAAATGCAATTTAAAAAGTCATTCATTGTCAGAATAATGTTCTTCAGAGTCATTTTGAATACTAAAACTTGTATCTCTCATGTATTTTCAAAATAAAATATTTAGCTATGAAATAGATACATAATCTTGCAGTTACAAAATTGACACCTAGTAATTAATGCAATAAAGAATTTGTAAGGGATCATATTGTAAACAACCCACATTATCACTAACAATAATGTTTGTGGCTTTGTGTAAAACTAGCCTACTGTCTCACATCCATACTAGCAGGTAATTTAGTTTTGCATTAACCCATCAGAGGTATTACTGTGACAGATTAGTACTATGTTGGCTAAAGACTCCCTGCAGTGATGACCAGCAATTAGCAGGTCTGGTCATAGCATGTGGGGGCCTGGCTCAGTGGGATACCACATTCCTTTCGAGATGCCTTTAAAACCGGAAGCTGTGGTCAGAAAAGGATTACTTACATCTGTAAACTAGATCTAAAACGCAACTCGAAATGTGCCATTACGTAATTTGAGTCTAATTTGAACTATTTATCAGATGTGGGAGGAAGGTCCAAACTTGAAAGAATACCATTTGATGTTAAGTATGATGTTAAATTAAACACAAAATATATTTGAAATTTATATTTCAGTAAATGGAGGGCAACCATTGGTCAGTATAATTGGAAGGCGGGGTTCGAATCGAGGCCTGATTGACAGTCTGTCCTTGGTGCAGTCGTCGATTCTGCAGACAATCAGTGGAATGGTTCCTTGTTAGTTGAAGGACAGTATACCTTCTCTGCTTTGCTACTTTTTAATCTATATAAAAATAGGCTACACTATTAATACAAGTGTTAAAGGCTACTTGCATTTTTTGTATTTGCCATAGCGACTGTCGTATTTACTTTTATCTTTTGTGTAAGCAGTCCGCTGTTTCAATTGTCTTTAATTATTTAATTAATTCTGAATTCGTCCTTCTGGATTTTTTCCTATTCCCCGTCTCTCACTCTAGGTTTCTAGGTTTGGTTTTGGCTTTCCTTGAAGATTTTTATCGTTTATTGCTGAAATGTTATGAAATGTACTTGAACAGTAAATCCTCAACTGTTTCTTTCTTTTATTTTGTGTATGCCATAAATGCGTATTATCTTTGTTGTCCGATTTCTATGTCTGTCATTTGACTTTGTTCTTTAGCTACATGTATGTCTATTTTTTTCTTTTACTCTAGCTTGATCTATTTAAATACTGTCGTGTCACTTTAAAACTTTTTTTTTAAGCCGTGCTGTCTAATAGTCATGTTTCATCTAACAAATATTAGCATGTGCACATTTGTGTATATTTTAATACTATTTAAAATCCATGATAATAACATTTACCTTTATTCAGGGAGCCAGGAAACTGCAAGTACCTGCAGAATATGTGAGTTCATGTTTCCAATTGTTTTATTTTCATCTGTTTATGCGTAAGTTGTTTTCCGTTTAATTTGGATGGTAAAGGAGTTTTTGTGTGTGCGTGCGTGCATGCGTGCGGGTGCATCTTTGGGTGATAGCGCTGCTGCTGCTGCTGCTGCTGCTGCTGCTGATGATGATGATGATGATGGTGATGATGATGATGTTGATGATGGTAATGCTGATGATGATGACGTCGACGATGACGATGATGATGATGATGATGTTGATGATGATGATGATCATGCCGATGCTGATGTAACTGCTCCTGATTCGTTCTTAAACTTTGTATTGCAGCAGGTAAAACACCATCCACAACGGAATTAGGTAAGTTTACGCACAGAAAAGGGTAACGAGAACACGCGCGAGAACATTTTATCTTTAAATCTAACGTACAAAAGATCACTAAAGGAAACAATCAATTTAAAGATATGTTTCGATCTGAAGGGTTTGACTGATATCCGGTCGTGTACAAACCTAAACAACTGGTCGGTAAAAGAACTTTGTCAATTCCAACAATCCAGCCAGATGGTACCAGAAATACATGTATTTAAAATGACAAACAGGTTCGATTTTTTCTGTATTTAAAATTCGTGTGTACTGGTTGTCATAATGCTATCCGTTTAGTTCGATATGACGAGCCAAATCTTTAGACGGATGTATTTCTCACATACCATTCAAGACACTGAAGATGAGTGACGATATTTATGTCAGTGTTTTAATTATAATGGTAATAGAATTAAAATCGAACGTCGACTATGTTGGTATTCGAAGTTATGCTTCATCGCTATTGACAGTACTTTTTCAAAATTTAGTACAATGTATAAGTAAATTGATGCTTTTAATTAGAGGAACTTTATTTATTGATCTATAGTTAGTTAAAGTGACGTCATGAAGATATGTTTTGTGATTTATTTTTCAGAATTTCTGCGGGCAATCCAAGCGCGACAAGATGTCCAAGCGTGCTATATCTGTGACGATCTACAGTCAGACCAAGGTCACTGTGAAGAGATTGGTTTCTGCCCTGGTACAGCGGTCAGTGTCTTGTTTGCTTTATGGAGCTTAACTTGTCAGCAACAGTATATTTTTTATCCGGAAAGGGTGTCCACTTGGAACAGACACAGACACTGTGTTGCTTTGTCTGTGTATATCAGGTCGTAATCTCCTGGTATAATAGCAGCCCAAGTCATATCAATAAAACATAGGTACGATCAGACGATCAGGTATAGGATAGGTAGGTAAGATCCATCTTTATCGCAGTAAATACTAGATATACACACACACACACACACACACACACACACACACACACACACACACACACACACACACACACACACACACACACACACACACACACACATATATATATATATATATATATATATATATATATATATATATATATATATATATATATATATATATATTAAGGGGCCCTAACTTCGACCTAAGCAGTCAACTGACAAAATTTACTTTAAAAGCTTAGTAATTTTTAAGCTTACATATATGTTTTCACTACACTACACTTTTATCTGGTTGGTAGGGGAAGCATACCTGGATGCCTCTCGTACTTGTAGCAGAAGTTCTACCGATAAAGAGGTTGGTAGAGAAGTAAAGAAATACCCACATTAAAGTAAAACTAGTGGTATCATAATATGTCATGGACAGAACCTAAACATGGTTCCCTTGGTAACCGAAGTCGAATCTCTACCTGTTGCGCTACGTGTACCAAGCTTGTATTTGGGGTATTGACAAAACACATTCAATGAAACGACAGTCATTTATGAATTTGTAAATGAAAAGCAATAGTCATGGTAGAAAGAACTACATGTAAGGACCATCACCAGGAAAATCTCCTCAAATAGTATTTAACCTTTAGCTTGCTACATTAATATATTATTAAATAATTCTTAAATCATCTTCTTACATTGACATGCAGAGGTGACTAGCCATTCAGCAGCAAACAGTTCAGGTCCTGATTAGACAGTTCTCAGGAGGGAGTTGGCTGTTCTGGATCAACACTATTTTGCCAAAGTCATTTAAATATGTACGTAGCAAGTTAAGAGTTAATTAACGAATCCGCGAGTTGGAGAGTTAACTTTTTGTGGCGATTTCTTTGCTTTCAGGTCTGTTTCCGTGGTTTAAACAGAGATTTTTACGCAGGATACGAGAGGAATGCGACCCTAAATACTTATTTATATCCTGCAGCCGTCTCCCACGGATGCTGTGATCCTGCTCATGACCAACGTTGCAGAACTGTAAGTTGGCAACTCATCGACGAGAGTCCTATGTAAAGTTTTGCCACCAATCCAAATGAGATGATAAACAAATCTAGATATAGATGTGTCCTTTCGAAATCGTTGCTAAGGAAAAATGCACCTTTTTAACTGAAGTCTTCCTTTGTGTGTGTGTGAGTGTGTGTGTGTGTGTGAGTGTGTGTGTGTGTGTGTGTGTGTGTGTGTGTGTGTGTGTGTGTGTGTGTGTGTGTGTGTGTGTGTGTAAGAGAGAGTGTGTGTGTGTGTGTGTGTGTGAGTGTGTGTGTGTGTATCAAAGCGAAAATGAGGATAAGTTTGTGTGTGTGTGTTTTATTATCTATAATAAGTCTGTTAAAAATTACAGCATTACCATAAAACTCTTACTCGAGGTTTAACTGTCAATTTTCACTGTTCAGTCACATATCTGCTTTAAATCTTTAATTTTATTCGAAAAAAGACATGGCGGTCACGTTACTTGCTACAGAACCATAACGTTCATAAGCCTTTACACCATTCGTACATATAAGCATCTTGGGACAGTCAGACAATGTTAACGGCATACTAGTCCTCAGTTCAGATCAGGTCCTCTATATTTAATACACATTCTTTCTAATTGTTATGTCTTTTATCTGTCATTTATAATTTTTGCATGTTCTATTTTAGGGAGTGACACAACTATTACACACAGCCAACTACACGCTTCAAACATGCACAGCATTCATTTGTAATGCAGGTAAAGTATGCGTTATTTGTATTACGAAATTATGACATGGTAAGATATGGGATACCATCTGGTGACGACTTATTTTTTCTTTTCTTATAACATTATTTAATTACATTAAATATTTTTTCGGAAAACAAATCGTTTAAATATATATATATTTTTTTACGGTTTAATTTGCAAATTTTAAGTCGCATAGCATGGGAGAACAAAATTGCTTTCGGCCATCTTTTTGCAGTGTTAATTCTCTTTCTATTTGTTGTTGTTGTTTTGTTTTTGTTTGCAAAAGATATAAAAGAATCTGACGAATGCTACGGCATATTGTCAATTTATGTCATTTGTTAATCATAAACGACACACCGATTTCCAGCAAAAACATAATATATGATTGCATAGAAAAAAAAGATTATTCAATAAGAAGATGATAACGGAAATATAATTTATTGAAAAAATCGGCATTAACTTGTCGTTTTCACATTTTCGAGGTCAAAGTAACAAGCTATTGCCACCAGTGAACAAATGTCAGTTCCACAGTTGCATTCATTTATTTAATATAAACAATAAAAGGAAAAAAAAGAAAACGGACAAAATTAAGCAATATCTTAGCTGTACCAAACCTTTGCAACTCGCGGCGATTTTGAAATATTGAGTACCGGTAATAATTTTTGCATTCTCCGCCGTGAACGCCACTAAAATTTCGCGGATTGATATGCAGCGGTAAGCGGTGGCAGTTCCACCGCCATTCTGCACTTCCTGTGGGGCAGGAAAAAAGGGCAAAACTGCAGGGCCGGTCCTGTACATACATGGTAGTTACAAATAAATGTTAATGTAAAAAAGAGAGAACAGAAATTGTACACAAAAATAGCAAAACGCTTTACAGCCTAAGGGATCGTTCAGAATCCACTGCTCGATCTCCTTTATAAGTTTGGCTATTTGTTTTATGTTACATGTGAATTAGAGTTAATGTCACAGCAGAGCTTTTGTATTTTAATGCCACATTATACGACAAGAGGGAGTTTTCAGTTAAGCTAATGAACGATACCTTAGACAAAACCTACGAAAGATTCAACTGCAGCATTCTTCTTTCTTCTATTTTACTTTAAATACTTATGACAAACAATAGACCACTGTTTGTACAATAATTAACTTGTACAATTGTATAACGGTTTTTGCTTGATTGGATGATAGTATATATATATATATTCTCAGGAACTTTTTCTGCTATATAAAACCTTGAAAAATGACTTAAAAAGCACTTGACGATTTGTAAGACTGATACCTTTTTAAGCATTTGTGGTTAAGTAGTTAATACAGTAGACTGAAGCATGTAAAACTACGCAAAATAAATAATAAATACATACTCGAATACTATATATTTCAGATAGTCCATCTCAAAACACTAACGTACTAAACTTTCTTGGTGAGTACTCTGTTTGTTATGTGGACATTATTTTTCAATGACGTCACTACGTTCGTCATAACTTATCAAAGAATAAGTCAGATTTTTTTCCAAATAGATCGGGTTTCTTTTCATTTGAATTTGAGAAGCCTATCAGGAAGTGCGAGGTTAAAGCTCTGTAAAACCGGTATAAGCACCCCAGTCAGTACATATTGCCAACTGACCGTTCCAAGGCGGTGACTCTTTTTTAATGACTCATTAAAGATTTGTTCCTACTTTTTAGTTTGGCTAGCATGTGAATACATTTGTCTTGTGTCCTTTCATTTGTTTCAATGCTCATAGGACTTTGTCATATATTCTTATTTTTATTTATTTTGTTAGCCTTTGTTTTTATTTAGCTTACGTAGTTACTTTATAATATTTTGCAAGGAGAGGTGAGATAACAATATAGTATGTTAACATAGGATATTTTAGACTCATATGCCAATTAGGAAGAGTTTATCTATATGCTTTATAATATATTGTGTGTTCTTACTGGCTTGGTAGCTTAAGATATGCATCAAATTTCTATAAAAAGGAAAGTTGCCTTTAAAATCTTAAACGTGTTGAATCTGTTTCTTTTGAAAGCCTATGAAGAAAACTTATTGTCAGTTATTGTCAAACTGCTATTTGTCAAAATTTATTATTGTGATTCTGTTGTTTCTCCCCAAAACAGCTACAACAGCATCAACAACATTAGCAGCAACAACAACTACAAAAGCAACGCATTCGACAACTATTTCAGGTATCTCTTCAGACTTCTTGATAAAAGATAAGAACAGCGCAGTGTAGAACAGAGTAGATATTCTCTGAACAGGGTAGGGCACTATATTGTTACGTGTGAAGCAAAGCAGCGTTAAGGATTTAGCCATGCTATTCACTTCCGGTGAATTCGACAAACATCGGCATTGTCGGATATTTTCGGAATGAAAAATGAAGACCTCTCCGGTATGGATAGGTTCTGTTCAAAGTGATTATAATTAGTAAGATTCCGTGTATTTCTATTTAAGTAACAGTGATCTGGGAGATTTGCCCGCCATTTACCGCACAGTGAAAGATGGGGTAAATAAAACAATGTGTATCTATTAATCAGGAGATATACTTTCGGAGTGAGGTACAATGTAATAGTCTGTTAATACCATCTTCAAATATACGTGTGTTCTTTGATGTATCTTAATACTTTAAAACAATTTCTGATTTGTGGTTGATGAACGCAGGCAAAACTTGAAATGGAAAAGAGCAGAACATGGTAAAGGGGTAAAAAGCAGAGAAGAGTTTCGTAGACATAGGCAGTGTTGAATGGGACAAAGAATGGTAGATGGGGAAGAGCCTTATCGAGAAAAGTAGGGGAAAGTTTTGTGGAAATGGGCGATGTTGAATGGGGCAGGGCCTGGTAGGTGGAAAGGAGCCTTATCGAGGGAAGCAGGGGTAAAGTTTTGTGGACATGGGTAGTTTTGAATGGGGGAGAACCTGATAGGTGGGGAGAAGCCTTATCGGGGGAAGCAAAGGAGAGTTTTGTGAAAATGTGCAATGTTGAATGGGGCAGAGCCTGGTAGGTTGGGAGAAGCCTTATCGGGGGAAGTAGGGGAGAGTTTTGTGGAAATGGGCAATGTTGAAGAGCCTGGTAGGTGGGGAGGGGCCTTGCCTTTATCGAGGGAAGCAAGGGGGGGGGGACTTTTTCACAAAAGCAGTATCTGAGCAGTATTGTGAAAAGCAGCATTGTGTATATTGGAGCTGATAAACAAATATGAAGAGCTGAGCAAATGAATTTTAAAGTGC
This sequence comes from Sinonovacula constricta, assembly GCA_007844125.1. NCBI lineage: Eukaryota > Metazoa > Mollusca > Bivalvia > Cardiida > Solecurtidae > Sinonovacula > Sinonovacula constricta. Next base: position 38,072,505 of record CM017566.1, read on the forward strand.
ATAAAAAGAGACATATTCTGTATATAGACTTATTAAAATAGGTGAGAACATAGCATAAATAAACTTAAAGTTAATCGATTTAACGTTGAAAAAACTGGGTCTAATATATATATTAAGGTATAAACACCGTGTTAAGATTAGGATGACCCAAATGCTAACTGCGATTTAAATTTTACGTTCACTTTTTCTGATTGATAACTTCAACTATAAATATGTTTTTTTTTTCAAATTTCTGATTGAACACAAAAAATATGAATACGGCCGACTTTTAGATAGATACTTAAATTGTGTCTTAGTCTCGCATGTTTGGTTGCTAGGGAAGTGTAGATGGTTGGTCAACTTGGCAACAACCTTATTAAAGCCAAATATATTCGGTCAACTCTTTAAGACTGTCAAGATGCGCCGCATTCAAAATGTGACAACGTGGACCTTCTGTCACTAATGTGCGACATACCAGAGGCAGCATCCATGTGTAGGAGAAGTTGCAGTTTGTGTCCTGATCAAGGTAATTTAGTCCTCCTAACAATCTAGAAATAAGTCCGACATCTTTGTCTCTTTCATGTTTTTTCAACTAGTACAGTGATTCAAGTTTTCCGGTGTATTTTTACTGTACTGTGACTAAGAGTCACATGTTTCTTCCCGCTTCTTATTAAATAGCTTTTTATGATTACGTTTCAACTGTTAACTTCCCGCTTTCTGATTGGTTTCTTATACTGTGACGAGGTTAAGTTCGTGCCTCTGATTGGTTGTTGATACTGTCACTACTACTCACATGTAAGTTCCTACTTTCCTAAAAGTTTTAGAAGGCTAGTACCGAAAGCATACTGCTGCTCTGCTAGACAAATATATTTAACTGTTTGATGAGGCTAGCTATGAACTTGTTGTGCTTCTACATCTCATGCTGCCTTTGATTTGCCTCTTCCTGGATGGTCAAGGAAATAGCTTGTTCCAAGTTATCACAGTTGCTCTGTCTCACAAGTTGGGGTTTTGATAAATTAATTGGTTACATAAAGCCATTTCCGAGCTACTACTCGAGTCATGACTCAGAAAATAATTAATATTATCAAAAATAATGTTTACAAAAACTCGTATCCCTAAAATAAACCTTTATATGTTGACACGGTAACATTTTATCATTTATATACATGCCTGGTTTTAAGTAGTTATTGTCTTAATCGGGATTACGATGTAGTGTGTATTAAACATAAGACATTTTAGACTCATAAACCAGTCACAATGAGATTATCTATATAGTTTGAAATATATTGTGTGTTATTATAGGCTTAGTAGCTTGACATGTACATCAAATCTGATCATTTCTACCAAAAGTAAAGTGGTCTGCTCCACAAACCAGGTTTAAGCACCCCAGTTGGCCCTTTTGCCGACTGACCGTTCCAAGGCGGTAACTGATGGTTTTTCCTTTTGTGTGTTATGTCTCGTCTCAGTGTTTTTTGTCACATTTACATTTACCTTGTTTGCCTTTATCTACAGGTAGATAAAAATTTAAATATCTGTGAAATTTTGATAGGACCTTTTCTTATTTACCTATTGAATCAGTTTCTTTTCGAAAGCCTACACTGCTATTTATTATTGTGTTTTTGTTGTTTCTTTCGACAATAACTACAACAGCAACAACTACACTAGCAGCAACAACAACTACAAAAGCAACGCATTCGACAACTAGTTCAGGTACCTTTTCAGATTTATTGATAATAGATAAGAACAGCCAATGTAGAATAGAGAAGAGCAGATGATGTCGGAACAGTGTAGGGCACAGTATTGTTGAGTGTGAAGCAAAACAGTGTTTAGCATTAATCATGTAATTCACTTCCGGTGAATTTGACAAACATCGGCAATGTCGGCTATTTTCGGAATGGATAGGTATCGATATTGATAGGTTCTGTTCAAAGTGATTATAGTTAGTAACTTTCCGGGGCGCCCCTGGCGTAGTGGTAGAGTTGCCGATTTGTAACTACTCTGACTGCTTAGAGTGGGTTCGAGTCCCGTTCAGGGCGAAGGACTTAATGTGAAAAGGTCTTCCAGCTGACTTGCGGTGTCTGTGGTCTTCCTCCACCAAAAAGCTGTACGATGCTAAAATTATCATAAATGGACGCTGCAATATATTTCAAAACCAAAACAAACAAAAAACAGTAAGAGTCCTTTTTCTATTTTAGTAACAGTGAACTGGGCGTCATATGCCGTAAATGGAAAAGGAGGGTAAATAAAACCGTATGTAGTAAATCAGAAGATTTCGACGTGAGGTATAAGGCTGTTTAAGTTGGTATCCAGCAGTTTACCTATATCTAATATATGCAGCAACATCTGACCTTTGTTTGGGGATTGTGTGCATAATTTCTGTAGACAAAAACATCACACTTTAGTCTAACCTTTGAAAATTTTCAACAGTATCACAATTTTGGGGCAGTAAAACTCGTTAATCGACATTTAAAATGTTCATTATTTTCAAATCTATTAATAAGAACGATTGGGATTAATGCTAAAATACGTTGTCACGTGGTTTTCTTAGATTTAAAATAGCTTACTGTGCAAGGTGGCTCAGATTGGAAATACATATTTGTAATGACGCTTTTGGCATTGTGGTACACTTTTCAGGCAGCTTTAGGACATCAATAAACGGCAATTTGCGAGATCTGTTAAGGTAGAAGTACTACTTTACTAGTATATTAAGATATTTAATAAAAATATATTTTCGTCCAACCTGTCAGAAACCATCTTTAAGGTTAAATAATATCTTCACATATAGGTTTCGTGTATGATGTTTTTACATACTGTAAAACATTTTCTGACTGGTGCCTACTGCCTATTACGCTGTTAAAACATTCTGTGAAGAAGAGCAGGGTAAGGTTAAGCATACCATTGTTAAGTAGAGCAGAGCATTGTAGGTGGGGAGGAGCCATGTCTAGGGAAGCAGGACATGACAGAGTTTTGTGGACATGGGCAGTGATGAATGGGGCAGAGCACAGTAAGTGGGGAGAAGCCTTGTCGAGGCCTGCATGACAGGACAGAGTTTTGTGGACATGGGCAGTGATTAATGGGGCAGAGCATTGTAAGTGGGAAGGATCCTTATCGAGGGCTGCATGACATGACAAATTTTCGTGGACATGTGTAGTGATGAATAGGGCAGAGCAGTCTAGTGTAGCAGATCATTTTAAGTGTAGAAGAGCAGTGTTAATTCGGATCGAGCAGCGGTCAGTGTAGCAGGGCATTGTTAATTTGAGGATAAAATATAGCTGAGCTGTTTTGAGTGCAGCAGCGTTGTATATATTAGAGCTGATCAGTGTAGATTAGATCAAAGCAGAATAAGTTGCAAAAATATAAGATCCTGAGCAAATGATTTAAAAATGCAAAAAAGGAGACATACACCTTATGTGGGACTGATTAAAGTTGGTAAGAATATAGCATATTGGGACTTTATTTAACTTTGTATATACTATTCCTAATACATAGTTTAGATATAAGATCCTGAGCAAATGATTTAAAAATGCAAAAAAGGAGACATACACCTTATGTGGGACTGATTAAAGTTGGTAAGAATATAGCATATTGGGACTTTATTTAACTTTGTATATACTATTCCTAATACATAGTTTAGATATAAGATCCTGAGCAAATGATTTAAAAATGCAAAAAAGGAGACATACACCTTATGTGGGACTGATTAAAGTTGGTAAGAATATAGCATATTGGGACTTTATTTAACTTTGTATATACTATTCCTAATACATAGTTTAGATATAAGATCCTGAGCAAATGATTTAAAAATGCAAAAAAGGAGACATACACCTTATGTGGGACTGATTAAAGTTGGTAAGAATATAGCATATTGGGACTTTATTTAACTTTGTATATACTATTCCTAATACATAGTTTAGTTTATAAACAATGTGTTAAGAGTGCCAGGCTGAACCAAATGCTAACTGCGATTTTAATGTTAAGTTCACTCATTCTGATTGATACCTTCAACTATAATTTTTTCTAGTTTCTAATTTGACACAAATATTATGACTACGACCGCTAAATAGTTAGATACTTAAACTGGGTCTTTGTCTCGCATAGTTCAATTTGCTAAGGTTTTAGGGAAATGAAAATTGTTGGTCGACTTGTCGACAACCTAATTATAACCAAATATATTCTGTCAACTCTTTAAGACTGTCAAGATGACCCACGTTCAGATTGTGACAACGTGGAGCTTCTGTCAGTATTGTGTGACATGCCAGGGACAGCATCACTGTGTAGCAGAAGTTGCGGTTTGTGTCCTGGTCAAGGTAATTAAGTCCGCCTAAAAATCTAGAAATAAGTCCGATCTTTGTCTCTTCCCTGTTTCTATAACTGGTACAGTTATTCAAGTTAATGTCACTAAGAGTCACATGTTTACCTCCATCTTCTGACTGAATTATCGTTTTTGACTACGTTTCAAATGTGATGTACGAGACAGCTGCTCTGTTTGACAATATAGCTTTTTGCGAACTACATGTACCACAGTTGCTTTGCCTTAAAGGATGGGATTTTGATACTATAATTGGTTGAATATTTCCAGCTTTTACTCGTGTCATACATAACACACACACACACACACACACACACACACACACACACACACACACACACACACACACAAATATATATATATATACACACACACAGACACAGACACACACAAAAGATAAACTGAAACGGTGTTTACGAAATCTCATATCCCTAAAACACGCCTTGATATTTTAACACGGTAACATTTTATTATTTATATGCATGCCAATGTATGTGACATAGGCGACTTCATTTGTGATTTTGTAAGAAGGAATGCCTATAGTACCTAAGTCATGTTTTATTATGAATTATACCTATGTCATGGAGCCCTACTACGTCCTCGTTCGTTAGTGTGTCCAGTGTCTTTATTGGTGTGACCTTCTGATCGTCCTTCAAAGTAGTTATTGTCGTAAACCTTTTGGTAGCGCTGTTTTACTTCATCTGTACTTGAAACACGGACGGGAACACCGTTCTGGTCCAATATGACAATGTTGTCCAGTCTGTACTTATTTGCAATGGCCTTCTCGTGGATGGTCATGAGCTTCTGGTGTAACAGGAACACGCTAAAGTCGGCAATGTATCCAGCCGATGTAGGTATTGCTTTGATATATGAAACGGTTGTTAACTTGTCGTTATTGGAGTCTGGTCATAGTACATGGACAGAGTGGACTGCATATCTTCCCACAAGTTGTTTATGTTTTGATGGTTCAGAGTTGTTTTAGTTGTTTTGCTTCTTTTTATGTGGCACTGACACAGCTCTTGTCATATCGGTGACGTTCAGCTAATTAAAAAATGACCTATGTCGGAAAAGAACTACCGGCAAACCGTAGTTCAGGAGGAAAAACTCCCAAAAGTTCTCGTTCCAGCCGGGACTCCATTACAGTCGGCGACCATAATTGGTTTTGGTTATGTTCAAACTGTTTTAATAGAAAACACCTCAAAATGCGTCAATGTTTTAGGACTGGTGTAGATGAAATATCTTTCCGGAATTCCACAGCTTACCAAATAACCGTTTTGTAACAGCGATTGTAAGGTTTCTTCTGCATTGTCAGCAATCCCAGGTCAGTGTTGGTCATAAACTTAATGGCGCAGTAATTCAATTTGGTATTTACCACTACAACTTATCGCTACAATTAATCCGTCGTTATAGGTATTTTAGTCCTCTAGATTCAACATACAGATCTTCTTACTCAACGTGGTACTGAGAAGTTCCTTTCGAAAGCAATGCGCTGAAAAGTTCCTTACGAATGCAATGCACGTCCAACAAGTCTTCTCGTCAAATCGACGTCATACTGGTCATGTTTGTTCATGATTCAGAAAGTTAATTTTATTTATAGTCAACCATTTTTGTGAAGTTGTTTTAATCAAAATAATACCATATTCTTTTCTAAACACTATGTGGACATTATTTTTAACTGACGTCACTACTTTCGTCATAACTTATAAAAAAATATCAGCGCTTGGACATTTTGTATTCAGATCGTTTTCCTTTTTCATTGCTTGCATTTGAAAAACTCGTCAGGAAGTGCGGATTAGAGCTCTGTAAAACCGGTTTAAGCACCCACCCCAGTCGATCCACATTGTCGACTGACCGTTCCAAGGCGGTAACTGTCGGGTTTGCTCTTTTCGTTAAATGACTCATCACAAATTTGTTCTTACTTTTCGCTTGGCTTGCATGTAAAATACCATTGTTCTGTGCCTTTTCGAAGTATGGTATATGTTGCAATACTCATAGGACTTTGTCATATATTCTTATTCGGACCATCAGTAGCTTTACAGAAATATATTTGAAACATAGAGATATTGTCACAACTCGCAACTCACAGGCACTTGTTTTAATGTATTTGGTCTAAACATATTCTTCGGATCCGTAAAAACAGCATGTGTGGATTACTCACGAACGTACAGGTCCCTTTTCATTTCCTCGGGTCTTATGGCATTTGGTTTGAACAGTGATTTCGGATATGTGTAAAGGACATGTGTAGATTTATCACGACCCTAGCGTCAAAAGACTCCTGAATGAGGATAAAGTCTCTGATGTCATAGTGGAGTTACATGATATGCTAATCACCAAAGATTTAATGGGATACATTTCTGCCGGTTCGGTACCATAAGTATTATGCAGCAAAGCCCATTACTACAAAGTACTACCATTATATATTAGGAAAGTAGTTTTTCCTTGATTGATTATCCATTTTATAATTTACGTAAGTAAGAATGGCTGAAATAAGTCTTTCTCAGTTATGTCGTAGCCATTTTGGCGGGACACATGCTAAGTTCCTGCAAAAGACGTCAAAATGGACGTATCTATGGTATTTTTAAGCTGTGTAGTAAGTCACACAGAAGGAGCAACTTGTCTATAAGAGTCAGATGAAAATAAAAAACTAGAACATAGAAATATCTGTAAGAAGACAACACGTTCTTTTTAATTAAAATATCATTAAACCTTGTCACATATTTGTACTGTTATAAGAATTGGTTGGCTTTTTCACCTTTTATTTTGTTTCAGATTGTTCTGACAAAGGAAACTGCACCCAAGAACTTATGGGCCTTGTATGTGATGACGATATGCTTGCAAGAGCTTATTGTCAGAAGTCATGCTTCAAATGCAGTAAGTATCCCCTCATTTGGTTATGTACTTTATGTTCATTAGCTTATGTTTTTATGGTAAATGTTACTCTGCTTATTGTTTATGTTTTTAAACCACACACGTAAGGCGGTTGACGGAATAATGTTCGTCGGCAATCAGTCCAGGTTGTGAACATAATGAATTGTCGGGTAAGGTAGTTTGGAATTTGCACAGGAATTAATCATTTAAATATTGTATAACGACGCGACCTGTGCTAGTATTGAATAAAAAAAAAAGAATTGTAAATGTACATTAAAAGTATGTCCGAGGTTGATAAATGGTAAATTTGCAGTGTTTATTGATATAATAAACTATAAAAAAAATCATAACCTCATTTCCAGTTTTTGCCGTGGTTTGTTAATGAAGCTAAACAATGTTTAGGGAAATTCTTGCATGGCCTTTTAAAGCAAAAGTAGGTAAAAGAAATACGCTTGTTTTTAGAGGTCGTATTTACAAAACCTTATCCTGTTTGGAGGAATTAGGGTAAATTTTCTTCAGGAACTCATGCTTATGAACATAAGTATGTTTAGCTTTTTCTTTCCCTAAAATACATTATAACTTTTAACATACATTAATTAAATCGAGGACTTCTTACTTGCTTGTGTACACATAAACTTGTAGTCTTGGTATAAGTTTGTGATACAACTGTCACTCTGGTCCAGTTAATCACCTTATTTCACATTTCCTTACATCGGCTGGTAAGATTTGTATTGTTTTAGTCAAAAGTTGGCGTAGAAATGCTACCATAATTACATTTCCATCAGTGTCGGGATAAATCAAAGCGCTTAGAAGCGCTGTTTGGGCGGTATAAGTATTACCCTGTAACCGATTGCATGTGTGCAAACAATGGTCAAAATAATTCCGTAGTAAATGAAATGTACAACGCAATGGAAAATGCGAAAGCTGGCAAGCCTTCCGCTGCGAATAGACATCTCTCATAAAATAGTGATTATACATTGGGACAAAAGCTACATCAGAGTTCGCTCCCAATTTCGACCCTTTTCTTCTAGGCAAATGTATGATATTCGTACGCGACATTGTTCATTTATAAATCTGCATTGTATGTATATACACGAAACAAAGAAGTTCCAGTTATAATAAAATAGAACAATAATACTTCTAACATTTAAAGCATGCCTGGACACAATTGGCGTGTCTTCTTTCATTATACATACATATTTGTTCTGTACACGTCCTAATTCTTCCCATACATGAATAACTGATCGCGAGTAGTCATGGTCATGCAGGATCAATTCTGTGTGCTTCCGAAACACAGCCCAAAAGGAAATTTGATAAAAGGAATTGAATATATATATATTTAACGTGCATCAATGAACCGTTATGGTTTGTCTATTGTCGTCTTCCGATGAACGCGAACATAAATAATATCATTATATGATTGAACTGAATTAAAGCATCGCGTCTTTGATCAAATGAGTAATGATATTGGACTTAAGAACTAGTTTAAGTCCCAAATTCCTTTTAATATGTAGACAGTCGAGCCCTATTAGCACATATTTAAATCTTCTTCCTCCATAAATTAAGCACAAGAGAATGAATGATTTAAAAAATAATAAGGAATGTTAATCGCGTTCTTCACGAGCGAACACGAAATATTACTTATAGTGTTAATTATTTTATTGTTGTTTTTTAATACATTGCAGCAACAAATTATGTAATAAATTTAGCTATCAGAGGCGAATATAAAATTTTACCATTAGAAGTGGCTTGAAGTGTCTTCAAACGCCGCGTATGCGGAAAAAACCCCAAGTGACATGAGTAACAAAATTATGGCTTGAAGTGTCTTCAAACGTTGGGTATGCGGAAAAAACACGTGACATAAAAACACAAGTGTGGCTTAAAGTGTCTTCAAATGCTGGATATGCGGAAAAAAACATCTGACATTAAAACAAAATTGTGGCTTGAAGTGTCTTCAAACATTGGGTATGCGGGGAAAAAACACGTGACCTAAATAACAAAATAAAAGAAATTATTTATATATAAAGTACATACATAAAATGGCACACAAGAAACAAGAATTTGAAGACTGATATGAAACACTAATACACATTTATGGGACTGGAAATGCCCCTCCGGAAAACAAAATTATTTCTTTATATCTGCTACTGTCTACAGTTGTGAGAACTACTTTTTTCAATATTGTATGTTTATAGATGACGTCAGACGAATTTGAGATCAAGGTTACAGTCAATATTCAGTTGACCGGCGATACCACAACATTAATTGAACTAATTGAAATAATTCCTGCTCTCGATGCTTGATACTATTAAATGTATTAATAAACATGTATTCTGACACCAAGATAACGATTCTCGATTTATTTATTGTCAAAAAGAAAATAGTGTCGTTATTAAGAATAGTGTCTGCATTATACTAGGGTGAGGAGATGAAACTTATTTCTGTTATAACAAACACACACACACATGTACATAAGTTCTCTTCATCTGTTTTAACTCCCGATGCAGGTCTTTGACGGGATATTTTTATTTACACTGTTTATTTTATATAAAATCCTTCGGGAAGTGCGAGGTTAGGGCGCTCCACAAACCAGGTTAAAACACCCCAGTCGGCCCTTTTGCCGACTGACCGTTTCAATGCGGTAAATACTGCTTTTCCTTTTTTTGTTATGTCTCCTCTCTGTGTTTTTGTCAACTTTACATTAACCTTATTTGCCTATGTCTACAGGTAGATAAAATTTTAATACCTGTGAAATTATAATTAGGACTTTTCTTATTTACCTATTGATCGTTAAATATTTTGAATAGAAAATTCTAGACGAAGATGGTATAACAACGTGTCTGCCAGAGTTGTTATTCTTTTCGCTTAGCATACTTTGTACGTTTAATATTGTGTCTGAATTCTCATCTTGCCAAAAGATATGTCAGGTTTGCAATGGCAACATTAATTCACTCAGAAACCCAACATATATAGTCTTCCTCCCCATATCATCAACTACCAGTATTTATAGCTACAAGGACACGTATTCTGCCTCTATACTCTTATTCATCACAAAATCGCATAAACAAGCGTGTAAACAAAACTGCATGATCACAACAAGTAATACTACAGAGTTACTACAAAAAGATTGTCTTACCACCCTACTACTACAACATGTTTATCGAAATATTTATATATCCTAATCGTGATTGTATCAACACATTATAAAAATGTCCTTTCGGTAAGAAAGACCATTGAGAATGAGCAAATCGACTTGTGAACTGTTTTAGGTGAATATCTAGTCGCTTTTCAACAGAAATCTGTCTCTTGCTTGTCTAATGAGTCGGTAGATCCGTTGTCTTTAACGGTCCAGACATAGCTGGAACCCTTCCATCTTGGGTCAACCATGTGCCTTCGGAGTACTGGTGTTGTCACGTGGCGCCATCTCTGTCAAACGGAATTAATGAGGGGTAAAAAGGTAAGCATTGTCATGGTTATTATAAAATAATGTGTATTAAACCAATGCTTTACTAGTTGTTTGAGAAACCCAGAACCGAAACGTTTAAGGTAAAAAATGCAACTAGTGCCGATAGGAGAGAAAAACCTCAGGAATAAAATATTTCTAAATTTTCATTTTTCATCATTTTTTTTTGGGGGGGGGGGTAATCGAAATTTTGGCAAAAATCAGCTATGTAGTGGCTTTCCAGTTGATTATCGGATCGCCAGTAATTCTACCCAGACATATGTCTGTTGTTTTTTCTCTGTAAATATACCGGATGTCGATATTATGACCACGATGGTGTCGCAGTAGTGTTTCTCGACAAGGAAATTCTAACAAAATGTTGTCATCTCACTGCAAAGCAAGAATAGTATAAATGTTATGGTGCATATTAAAAGTGCAGATGAAAGTCCAACCTGTCTGAAAGTCCCGGAAGTTCGGGCACATTTATAGATAAAAACGGCTGGGAGGAATATACACGATGACAAGACGAACAGGCCTCCCACCGTGGTGGCCCAGACAGGGTACTGGTATGTTGGGCTGAACTTTAATGTCTGGAAAGAGGAGATCTCGAACACCAGGATTCCCTGAAACATTAAAAGGGCAACTGTGTTTCTGATTTTATTCATTGGCTCAGCTATGGAGAGCAGTGCCTCTTATAGAATGCAGTTTATGGGGACGTTAGTGTAGCTGGCAAAACAGGAAGTCGCAACTGTAATTTGAGTCTTTTTCAGAGGAAAGAACTAAGTATTCCGTTTTTAACAATATAGCTGGCAACAATTATCTGTAGCTTGCAATTATAAAACGTAGCTGGCATTTATTAGAATGCGCAGCTGTTAAGCTAAGTATTGTTAAACAGTAGAGACTGAGTATACCGATGTTAGCAATGCAGCTTGTAAATGCAGATGTAGCAGAAAACAAGGAAAACAAAGTAGCAAGAATACTCTACTTCCCATCACAGTTATGGTTCGTCAGGTGTTTATGTAATGAATCGACAGTGTAAGAGAGTGTTAAGTTCTTAGGATAGTAATGTTTGGTAATGAAACAATTGTAACTAAATCATCTAACGAGGTGCGGTACAGTTGATAATACAAGAGTTCAGGAAGACATTGCGAATGCGCCGCCTGCTTTTTATGGTATAAATGTCACATATTCGTCTAAGTTAAAGGAACATGTCTTCATAGCTGATTAACGAATGCGTGTGAAAAACATTCCCGTGAAACGAGACAATAACGGAGTGTAAATATATTTTTAATATGCAGAAATATGGCATGTTGATCTACTGGTGACATACGCAGAATGACATACGCAGAATGAATTGTATGAATGGAAAAAAATCATTATCATTCACGCGGTCTGGATGAGTATGGCGCAACTTTAGGAGAATGTTTTCAATCGATATACGTTTAATTTACATCGATATGCTTATCGTTACTGACCGTGAGTATGACAGGTGCACAATATTTCCAGCAAACCTTGAACCATGGCGAACACCGGCGGCCTGTCATCAACTGGAGCACGTCATAGTAACGGTCGGCACCTGTAGTGTAGCAACATAAGTTCTAATGTTACCATGGTTACTAATGTGACAAATGCCAGTGGTATAAATTTCACATTGGGTGGGGTGATATTCTTATTGTTTTATAACGAAAATTTAATGTTTGCAAGATACCACTTCAATTGGGGCTTCGCGTTTATGCATGTTATTGCAAATACGTTAGGTATATACGGCTTTATATATAAAGGGTTGTATATACTGTTTATGTTAAAAATATCACAATTCCATTAAATTGCAAAGAACACATGTGTGAAGCAATAGAGCATGTGTAGCCCCTAAGGAGAAAAAAGTAACAGCAAGGGACTAGGACCGGTGAAGCAATGGACTCCAATTCGGATGTAAATAGGATATACAAATGACGTCAAGGGAAGAAACCCCTGTTAATGTCATGGAAACCTAGTCTGGTGGGAATGGGATTCCCACGTTATGGCAAATAATGACACTTGTATGACAAGCAACAAACCAATATGATAATCAACGATAACATTCATGTGATTGCAAGGGAAATCCCTTTTATCATGACACGGAAGCCCTGCCTAACAAAGAAAAAAAACGAGTAAAAACTGTAGTAGCAATTGCATGTAAAACCTTGGTTTGCTGCTATCGCGGAAGTCTTTATGATTTAAGATCCCTTACCAAACACCCAGCCGACAGCTATGGACTCGCAGAGGCACAGGATTAGAAGAACAACTCCAGACGAACTGTAGTAGTCGAACAGACGAAACACGTACACACCGCCCTAAAGTGACATGAATATGAACCAACGGCATAAACATTTTAATAATGAAGACTCTTAATGAACGAATACAAAACTGGTGCCTCATATACGTATGTGTTACATTAGTACCCTTAAACACACCCACAGGTTGTTGATCCGGTTTACTTCAAAGATATATGTCTGTGGTAAATGCCAGTTACAAATCAATCAGATAATTACAGCTGTTAAAAACGAATTAAAAAAATCAGTAAGTGTAATGTTTTATAAAATGATACATACATATATATATATATATAGAGAGAGAGAGAGAGAGAGAGAGAGAGAGAGAGAGAGAGAGAGAGAGAGAGAGGAAGAGAGAATGTTTCAGTTCGATGCAAACTAATAATAATTAAATATATACTACATATTACGATGAAACTAATGTAACGTAAATACCTCCTTGGCCACGTAGCATGTGACAAATTGAAGTGACAATATGCGGGGTTATTTACCTGTGTTACCTGGCACAGCCCTACCAGGAAGGCGACAATGCAATGAAAGGCCAGGTAGATCATTCTGTTTCGAATTTGGTTGAAAACTTTAGGGAACCGGTCAAACAATGGCGTGATGATCCCCTCCACAACCACAAACTATGGGGTATAAGAACATTACAATTATTACCACAAGGGGTTCACACGTTTACACTCTGTAAATGTCAAAACGATATGTCAATGAGAATTCTGTGTGAGGATCAGAGAGTACGATATAACGATGTGCCATTGAGAATTCTGGCTGAGGATGAGTGAGTACGATATAACAATGTGTCAATGCGAATTCTGTGTGATGATCAGAGAGTACGATATAACGATGTGTCAATAAGAATTCTAGTTGAGGATGAGAGTGTACAATATAACGATGTGTCAATGAGAATTCTGTGTGAGGATCAGAGAGTACGATATAACGATGTGTCAATGAGAATTCTGGCTGAGGATAAGTGAGTACGATATAACGATGTGTCAATGAGAATTCTGGCTGAGGATCAGAGAGTACGATATAACGATGTATGTTTCTTAAGATTTAGTTAAATACAGATGATTATATGGATATTTTACAAGGGTTGTTGGCGACTGGAAAAACATTGCCAATAAAGCTGAGTACTCTTAGTTCAATGTATTAACAGTAGCGAACCTGTCTTCATCTGTTCTGGACATTTGTAAATAGCCTTCCCTTAATGTTCATCTCGGATCTTACTCAATGAACAAATTCAACATACTGTTGAACTTTAACAACTAATTTTTTCTCAAATAACTGTTGAGCGCTATATGATCGCTAGCAACCGAGTATAAAGAAATGCTCACACATATCCCATCTATATACATGTAAATGCTTGTGTTCTATCCAGTAAAATGGTGAAATATGGATAAAAAGAAGTATATAATAGCTCAGTATATAGAATTGTTCAAATCAGATCAATAAAGTTAAAAAAAGTTGTGTATATTTATACTTAATATCATAATAGAGCAAATGTTTGATTAAAAACAACGCAAGTATAAAGCACAACAATAATGCTATTACCTGACTGTCGATGCCAACGAAGAAGATGGTCAGGAAGAAGAGGACGGACCAGAATGGTGCAAGGGGCATACTCGTAACGGCTTTCGGGTAAGCAAGGAAAATGAGACCGGGCCCTGTGTAGAACAAACATGGCAGACAGTTGTTCCAATAATCAGGACATTTGCGTTTATTGTCTTAGTCGTTGCAATATTTTGACAAATATATGTGCATGAACACTAAGCTTTCCCAAGACCGATATGTTTAACAACGTAAGTGGAATACAATCTTCGTTAAGATCTATAATTTTTACGTTCATATATTGGCGCATTGTTTCATTTGTAATGTATAGCCCCCTAAACGTATGTTTCATTTTGTATATACCTACAACAGAAGCTTCTATGACCTCTCTAGGCTCGACCTTGGTGCATGTACTCCATATATCATACAACAGAGCAAGTAACGTGAATCAGTCATTGATTGAGGTTAATACCGATATTTATGACGTAACGACGTCGTCGATAAAAAATCTCAAAATAGCGATTCATAAGCCCAATAAATATAACTTGAAATTAGGGAATTTATATATACAAGTAATATCCAGCAAGAAAGTGTATGTTTTATTATAGATTTAGGCAGATGATGTTAAGTTTAAACGCACCTGATGTGACAACCTTGTCTACTGGAACGTCCATCTCATGGGCCATGAAGCCGAGTACTGCGAAGACGACAAGGCCCCCATAGATGCTCGTCAATGAGTTGGCTGTCGTAATGATCAGGCTGTTTCTACAATTCGTTAAACATCAGTTAACAATTACACTACATATTGAACTAAGTATAAGAGAACGCGGCACACGTAATACACTAATGATAGTACATTGTCAAAGTAACGCCAGACATCGCTAAATGAGAACAGCATTTTATCCACATCTCTTGGCGCCCGTTGGCGGTGGTTATAAGATTTGTAATTTTCCTGACTCATTAACTTCCAAAGTGTTTATTCGAGTCACATGCGGGACGAAGGACTTAATATGATAAGGTCTTCCATCTGACCTGTGGTGCGCCTGTGGTTCTACCCAGGCATTTGTCTGAGGTTTTACCACGAAAAGTGCTGGACGTCGCTGTAATAACTCTAATTGTGTTGCTGCAATGTATTTTTAAAAAGATGAAAGTAAAAAACTTCTTACCTGACGCCATCCGAGTGAAACTTGTTGAAGCTTCCCATTGCGATAAGGAAGCCTTGACCGAGACCACACGAATAGATGACCTGCGTGCCACCCTCTACCCACACTTTCGGATCCGCCATGCGGGTTAGGTTCGGCTTCAGGTAGTAAACGATGCCATTCAGGGAGCCGTCAAACGTCAGGGCTCGAACTAGCAACACCAGCAGTAGTAGGTACGGCAACAACGCCGTTACGTACACGATCTGGACGAACGTACGTGAAAATGGTGAGGAGCTGACTTCGTTTATGTATAATTAGATGTTGTTGTGACAGGTTTATAAATATGGCAGAGGAGAGTAGTCCATACCAAGAACAAAACAAAGAGCATTTATTAAGATTATTTCGAGAGTGTCGAGATTAAAATAACAAGACATACAGATCAGCTCGAGCAGGTTTTGCCTTTTTCCGCTGTTCCAATGCGGACTGGTTTCTAACACATTGCAGAAATCGCGGTGAAATTCCGCTACTTTTCGCCGCGAACACAGAAACAATTAAACTGAAACTGTTGTGTCGCTTTTTATTCTACCTACCTAAACAAAAAAAACTATTATGGGGGAAAGCATGTTTACACTTGCATGGGATCTATTGATCAAGTTTCATATATTTACTTATAATTTATCGTTACTTAATAAAACTTGGCTTATTAAGCACAAGTTAAAAGACATGCATATTTGACTAACTTAACCACTGAGTTCGTCTTTGTAAAAACGTTTCTGTCATTAGCGCGGGACTCCCAGTCGTTGAAAGATTAAAAGGGTTGTTGGTTCGAACCCCACCAAAATGTTAAATACCGTGTTCTTTTTTGAAAACTTTCAAACTTTATTATCAAAATAAGTCATAAAATAAATAAATGAATAATCAAAATAAATATTATAATAATTGCCAAACATTTGTTTTCTAAATACATATAAAAAGTTAAGAAATGAATTTGTGGCAACGTCACGCGATTAAGCACAATTTACCATTATTTTCCTTTTCAAATACTTCCAGGCAATAGATCTTGAGCTGTACCTGTTTATTAAGAAAAGAGGTAATTTTCGCCATGCATAATTTTGGTCCCCTTTATTTTTACTGGTGAAAACAATAATCTGCTGTTTAGTGTAGTAGATGTGCTTCTGGACAATTATGAAGAATAATACTGTTGTTTTTTTTCTTGCTTTCGTCAACCTTTTAATGTTAGCTGAACAATATTTTCCAAGAAAAGAAAATACCTTCCCGGTGACCCTGACACCGCGACATAAACAGATGTAGACAATGAGCCAGGCAATGGCGAAGGCCAGCGTCATGCCGGGGTTCAGGCGTCCTGGTTGGTCGATGCCAGAAGACATGTCTAGGGCCCGCCGTCTGCAGCAGAGTTATCTTAGGTACAAATTGAAAAAGGGGCGCCTGTGCCCGAGCGGTTAGACCCGCAAACGTTTAACTTATCAGCCACTCGCTGAGTGGGTTCAAGTCGCAATAAAACCCGAGAACCTTCATATGTAGAGGTATCTAGCGATGTGCCCGATGGTTCTACCCAGAGATATATCTAGGGTCTTCTTCCACCAATAGTCAGATGACGCCAACATGACCATAACTGCGTTGGTGCGGTATAATAACCTTTATAATAAACTTTGAAGTCAAAATAACCGTTAAAACGTCACTTTAAAAAGGTGTATGTTAAATCTCAAAAATAATTTGCAGAGTATATATGCATGCAATATTAATCCTGGTGCTTTCACTTGGGATATCTCATTAAAAAAATTTCGGATAATGTCTAATGAATATTTCAATAAACAACAATACATAATTGTAAAAATGTTAAAACATACTCCCAGAATTCCTCCACTGCATCCACTCTGTTTCCGGTTATGACGTCTCCTTGTGCAGTACAGTTTGTTTGAAGCATGTCACTCAACACGTCAGTCACGTTGCCATAGGAACTTATCAGGTTGTGCACGCGACTGTGGTTTCCGGTGGACGAAATGACGGTATTATAGTATTCTGTCCCGTTCATGGGTAGGCTGTAGTTGTTTTCAGAGGTACATGGGTTGGAAAGGTTCATACCAGACACAAAACACCTGAAAGAAAGTTAGTATTTCAGTGATTTTACGGTCACAAATCGTTTACGTACAAATCGTATATTTAAGATATGGAAACATTATAAACATTATTTGGTTACGATACAAACACGCACCCGTTCAGTTTGTAAGTAAATGTAATAAAACAAGGTGTGGTCTAATTGTAGGTAACTCCTCCCACTTTTGTTTGACAGTTTCTGTTCGTACACCTGTTTGGACCAGACTTGATAGCGCAATCGATAGAGCGTCGCCTCCAGGTACGGAAGGCCCCGAGATCGAACCCGGACCGCAATATACCAAATTTGTAAAATGGTACTGCCATAGCTCCATTGTTAACGCTCAGGCAAGAATAAATATAGTTCCACGACTGGATGGCCCAGTGTCAGGATAATGTGACTACATGTAGGTGTGGTATCATGCCAGGTGTTCACAACATGCTATACACAATGAAGGCAGCATTATATCTGCTTCAAGTGGACACTGTCTCGATATCACTAAAATACTGTTGATGGGACGATAAACCCAACAAACAAACATTGATGACAGTACAATGCAAAAGCTTTGAATAACTTGTATACATGAATAGTGCTTTTTAATTAGATGCAAAGTGACAGATGACGCCATATATATCGGACCCGACTATACCAGGCGCGTCAAGGTAACTTTGATATCATCCACCGAAATTATCATCATATTAGCGGTGTCCAGCGACGTTTTCATTGCAATTTTCACGACAGTTATTGTCTGTTTTGCTATCCGCAATCGAAAACTGAGATTGAAAGCAACGTCAGGGTGAGTATATGTGGCGTCGATTAATATTTTATTCAAAACCAATTGCAATACTGATGGTGGGACGATTAACCCAACAAACAAACATATAAACGTTAGGCAGCAACAGTGTCACAGGTAGGAAGCACGTGTAATAATTCCGTGGTGGGAAAGTATGTCAACCGGTCACAGTGTGTCATTTAATTCAACCTATCAGCGTTCTTAGGGGTATTTTCCTTTGACGTACATTGGAATTTGGTATTTCAATTCTATTTACACATGGCATGAACATACAACCATTTACACTTTTCTTTTTCTCTGATCATTTTGTCCTCGATATCAATATTTTTTATAATAAAAAATTGTTGTTTTTTTTTTTTGTATTTTTTTTGGGTGGGTGGGTGTTTCCTAATAGAAAATATACTTATCTGCTCACCCAAAATGCAATGTGGCCATTATTTTTAAGTATGTACCTACTTTCCTTTCAATAACGGTATGACGTAGCTCTAAGAATTTGTCATCACCTTTTTGTTTCAAAGTGATCTATTTTCTTTTCACTGCTTGCATTTGAGAAAACAGTCAGAAAGTGCGAGGTTACAGCTCTATAAAACACGTCAAATCATTATCATCATCATCATCAGTATTATTATTATTATTATTATTATTATTATTATTATTATTATTATTATTATTATTATCGTTATCATCATCATCATCATCATCATCATCATCATCATCATCATCATTATCATCACCATCATCATCATCATCATCATCATCATCATCATCAGTTGATTGTGCAGTTTTTATTGGTATATATAAACTTTTGTTAAAGTATTTTGTAGTGAGTTTGTTCACTGACTTGACTTATTCAATAGACATGATACCTGTAAACAATGGGAAATCCTTTCATTTTGAAAATTGTTATGAAATTAACATTAGGGTGTGTGTGTTTGTAAATCTCTGGATCATGTATCCGCATGAACCAGAACAAGAATAAAGTAAGAAGAATATCACTTATAAATACTGGGTATTTATTTATATTAAAGGAGAAATTAATAAGAATAAATACATGGTAAAGTCCTATGAGCTTTGCAACATATATACAAAAATTTGAAAATGCACGGGACAAATTTATTCCCATGTAATCCAAATGTAGAAGTAAGAACAAATATGTGATGAGTCATTTAACAAAAAGAGCAAACCCGACAGTTACCGCCTCGGCACGGTAAGTCGGCACCGGTAGTACAGAGGCGGGTTTATTTTAATGGAACGCGTAGTAAGGTCGTTGCTTTAGGGAGAACAGATTTTGTGTATTTTTTATATAAAATTTGCAAATTATTACAAATGTAATAAAGTAGATAAAATATGTTAAGTTTACATTGAAAAAATATCATCACTTAACACATTATCAAATGAACTGAAAATATGGACAGTCAGAAGATAAACATTTTTAATAATAAAAAAAGCTTTTATTTCCCTCACTGGGAGTGGTTTGAATGTTGATTTAAAAATCTCTCATGGGTGACTGATGATGTAGATGCGGACACGAAAGGTTTGAACCATTGACCGCCAGTTGTACCTTGACCTTTAATCGGATAAATAGTTGGACAAAATGGTTCATTAAAACCATTTAAAGTTGCAGTGCCGACCGTTTCAAAGTAAATGAATCGTAAAAATAAGGCCATCATCGGTCAAAGTGACCCTAAACTTAGACTCCTGGAGAATATGGGCACACGATGGCGTTGGGATGGGTTGATATTTGACCGATGCATCACCCGTTACGAATTTAAGTAGGTCGTTTATATTCAGACATTTTTCTTACGACCGCTTCCGATTAATTCTGGGTTTGACTGGAAAATGGCGGAAAAGTAACCACATGATGTATGTATGTATGTATGTATGTATATATGTATATATGTATATATATATATATATATATATATATATATATATATATATATATGTATGTATGTATGTATATAGGACGTTATATGAAGCAGAGAGAAAAATGCTAAAACCGAAAGGACGAACAAAACAGGTAGATCCTTTAATTCTGATAAGGAATAATGTATTAAAGGGGGTGTACGACAATTTGGTCCATTTTTTTTATCAAGTAACCAAATAAGTCTTGCAAAATGCTGTTCATTGATGCCAAAGGTCTGCATGAACAGTCAATGATAGATCCCAACACGTCATTGCAAACAAGTGTTTCCTATCCGAGCCACGCTGCAGTAATATCAATGTTTTTAACTAAATAAAAACACGTGACCGCTTACTTTTATATAGTCATCCGGATAATACGCTCTATCGTCGGTACCAACTTTTAGCAGTGACCACTATCGCGCTTTTTAAAGTGTTTGAAAGACTGACCATTAAGATTATTTTTTCGCGATTAGTTCATTAACAATATACTGAGTGTTCAAAATCGTCTTTATAACGACTAAAGTAGGAGTTAATGCAAAAAGTGTAACAAAATTCCCTAAACCAGTGGTGAGATATTAGCAGGTGCATATTATGTAGGCAGACTGTCGGGTACCATCTGTAATTTTTCGTTAGACTTGGTTTAATCCAATCGGAACTCCTCGGATAATTCCTTCCTCGGAACAATCATCCCTCGGATGTATCTGGTGCAATGATACTTACAGAAAACACGATCGTTTTGTTCGCCGGAAGTCGGAAGAATATGCTTAAAATGTAGTTCGCACAAAACATAAACAATTGAGCCGTTTGACAGCTGTGTCTTCGCTGCGTCGGGAAAATTAAACTTGGATGATTTAAATTTGAACAGCCACAAAGTGAAGTTTTACAGGCATCGTACTATAGTTAGCTGTCATCCGAGCTGCCATCTTTGTTGTGACGTCTGTCACAAAAGAAGTCCCATTTAGGGAAATGGCCGAGGTAATCCGACTACCTACATACATCAGAGAGATGATTCGTGAATTATCCGAGGTGTTCTGATTGGGTTTCATCCCATCTTGGGTACCTGTTGTAAGCTGTTACTGCACTATATTGATACGTAATACAACAGCGCATTACCTTGGGGTGTTCCAGGGATTGTCACATGTAGCCCAGGGCAGGCGGCTGGTGAACGACACCCCGATATAGTAGAGGGACCAGGCAATCACGATCACATAGTAGATGTTCTGGTACACAAGTAACATCACGGCAGCGAACCCGAGACCTACATATACCAGGGACATACAAGTTATGGTGAACTTGATTGCAGAAAAAAATGGCGCTATGCAATAACTGTTAATCTTTTTACATGGTATGCTTACAGGATACCAAAAGGTAAAACAGATACGCATGTGAAACCCATAAAGCGCTTCAAACAATAAGTAGACTGGCATTTATATTATGAGTGTTTACAAACACAGCGTCAAAATTTTAGACTTCAAAAAAATTCATATTGATGCTTATTATTTAGAAAATCAACTTAGAATTTTAACGACATGGACACAGTGAGTGTTTATTGCATTAAATTGTATTTTGACAAAACAGTTATGCAATTCTGTAAAACAGCAAATCCTTCTTTTTTAACACGAATAGACGTTGCTGTTATACAATGTAATATCACACTAGGTTAGCCCCGTCGTAAGTATTTTGTTAACTTACATTAGAAAATCGATGTATTCACGTTTTTCTTTAGAAATATGAAAATTAGTAAGAGCGCTTGAACAACAGCATTAAAGGAAGCTGAAAATATATATATATATATATATATATATATATATATATATATATATATATATATATATATATATATATATATATATGTATTATGGAATAGTTCTCATATAAACTATATAAAGTACATATCCCCAAGGAAGATAACTTATGTATTTACTTTATTTAAAGAAAAGAATGATACATGTTTTCGATTAGGATAATAAACACTTTATAACGATTTTCAAGCTAAATAAGCTTCTTCAGAATCTCTAACTAAATGCATTTCAAGTGTGCTTGTGCAGTAAAGCGTCATAAGCTAACAGCATTGATTGTAACATACTAGCCTAATGATACTTAAAGGTATTACCGACAGTTTGCATATATCTTATGCATATAACAATTTCTCATCTCTGTCCTGGGCAATTTTGGCATAATTTTTGCGTAAACTGATTCTTTCGTTTAAATATACGCTGTTAAATAATACTACTTCAATAGGCAGAAGTACAAATTATGAAATAAAATAAGTTAAATGCTCATTCTTTCCAACTCTATAAAAAAGCACGGGAATGTCGGTTCAAATACATATCGACATCTGAGATGATCGCTTTGATGATGATGTCATCTCAACAGTAAGTGGCCACTATGCATTCTTAGATTAAAAATAGCAGCGTGGCTTGGATAGGATATACATTTAAGCGTTTAGATTACAAATGGAGCATTATGCTGATTTTTACATAGATATAGGATATCAATTACGGCATGTTCAGGTGACTATATTTTGGCTCTATAATGTCGGATACCGCCCTTAAGAGATACTAAAAGGATATATGCAGTAAACATGAAAAGTGCACCATGCACACAAACTAAAATAGTGCCAAGATCTTAGTACTTAGACAGCCGGGCCGTGGAGGTTAGAATCGTGGAGGTTGTAACCTAAACCCCACAATGCGTGAGTTCGAGCCCCGGTCGGGGCCGGAACTTTTATTTGGGAAGGTTTTCCAGCTGACCTGCACTGCGCCCGTGATTGTACTCCGACATGATCAGTCTGGGAACTTCCTTCTCCAATAAGTGACTGGACGTCATCAGTATAACCATGATTGTGTCGTTGGAATGTAACAAAAAGCCGCAATGTTACCTTGAAACATTGGCAGGATTCCCCACGCCTTGACGGCCCCACCGGTAGTGTACTGGCCTAATGTGGTCTCGAAAACGAAGAGAGGAACCGCAACGAAGAAAAACGAAATGGCGTACGGGATAAGGAACGCTCCTGCAATACATATGCATTAAAATATTAACTTTCTCGATTTTACTTTAAATATTATTAGCAAACACGAATTCTGCTATCAGTTGAAAGTACCAACATTGACATGCTTGGGTTCCAATCTGCTATGACAGCAAATATTTTCTCATTTTTTATCAAATTAATTGATCATTTTAAAAATAAATTACTCAATGTTACCCCATATATTATAATTAACAAGGGAGATTGTAAGTAAATAATATTGGCCCTTTTCATTAAACACATCCTAGATATACTTTTTCATATTTTTTGTGCAATCAAACACCACCCCATCCCACAAACCCCAGCAAAAGCTATGCGCCACCAATATGTCAATAAAAGTGTGATATATGCTTGATATACCCATGCATACACTCCATAGATGCCGAATGAGGTCGGTTTCTACCTCGTATCACATAAGCCGAATACAACTAATTTACATTGTGTGAGGTGTGTGCGTGCGTGCGTGCGTGCGTGCGTGCGTGCGCGTGCGTGCGTGCGTGTGTGTAGTTGTTTGTGCGTGTTTGTTTGTTTGTGCGTGCAATGGTAATAATTAAAGATTGAAATCTAGCTAGACGCTTTGGTCCACGAACTTTAAATCAATTCGATTTCTGGCCAGTAAGTTGGAATAAACCCAATATGAGGTTCACGGAAATTCAGCGTGGACATTGATAAGCTCCTAATTAAATAATAAATGCGTACCTATATCATTTCGTTTTATATTGTCTGTATTAACTCGTTAAAGCCATGCGGTTTCATTGTAACATTAATTTTCAGGCCAATTAGAGATTTTGAAGTTATTTTTTTTTAATTTTGAAATAATAGATTAAATAAATAATTAATTAATTAATGCGCAATCGCGAAGACAAATAGATAATGTAAGATCAATGTAAGATCGATTTTATATACATTACATGTAAACATATACATTACATGTTTAAAATATTGACAATAAAATAATTATTTGTAGGTATGTAAAATCAATGGGGTTTATACATTTTTATATCTTTATATTTCACTGTCATGCATTCTGTTTTCTACTCCCAACACTATCAAGACCAGTCCCCATCCCGTTTCCAGTATTTCACCTGTATTTGTTAACTATACCACTTCCTGTTGACCTACTTCCTTACCTCCGCCATTTTTGTAGCACAGATAGGGGAATCTCCAGATGTTCCCCAGTCCGACACAGCAGCCGATAGATGCCATGATGTAATCCAGCTGGGACGTCCACTGTTGACGTTTTGGTGTATCTGGAGAGTTATCGCCCGTGTCTGCTCCCTTCGCCGGGTCAGCGCAACCCGTCATTGAGTCCGTATCTGTATCCATCCTGTAGCATAGATTATCTCAAGGTTTAAATATGTTTTATCAGTCGCATATAGAAATATGATTATATTGACGAAGTTCAGCTATAGGTAGTGGAGAAAGACCTCTAACAAATGATGTAAACTGGAAGACTTCAAGTTTTTGCATTGATTATCTCAAGGTTTAAATAATTTCAATCGCATATAGAATTGTGGTTATATTGACGAAGTTCAGATACAGTTAGTGGAGAAAGACCTCCAACAAAGGAAGTCAGCTGGAAGATACCTTGCCACGACCATTCTTTAACAGTGGTATCCAACAGTATGGACCAGATTCATTTTTTTTTCTTCTAAAAAATCAAATAAATTATTGTTACCTGAAAATATCCCAGTCGTAATTACAAAAATGTGTATACTATCTGAGCCAAGCCGCTCAGTCAGCTATTTTTAAAATCAGAAAACGACGTGACAAGCCACTTTTAAAATCATCGTATATCATTATTCGGGATACCCGCTTCGACGTCGGTATCTATTTGAAGCAGAATTTCCCTATCATGTCTTTTTGTGGATTTGACAATAATGACCAAGGTCGGTAGCGCGTGTATACTATCTCTCTTTCCTCGTGGTTCAACAAAGTTTAAAGAAAATGCAAAATTGACCCACTTTGACCAAGATTCTCTGGAGGTAAGGTCAATATACTGAATAACAATAGATAATTCTTTATTTTTAGTTCAACTACTTTTTTTGTACAAAATCACTAATGTTCAAACCTAATATTTGTATTGTAATACGGTATGTTTAATCTTCTGTAAAATCATGGTTTTCACGAATTTCAAACACCTGTGCCAGTATAATGTAATATATGTAAAGGTAACATCGAAATTTAATACCGTGTTTATTGCCCGTGTAATGTTTGGGGAAATATTAATTTAACCTACGACTACAACAGAAATGTCGTTTCGAACAAATAAAATATACAGAATGAGCAACAATCGGAACTCCTCGGTTTATTCACGAATTATCTCTCGGATCACCTCAGCCATTTCCCTTAATGGGACTACATGTACTTTTGTGACAGACGTCAAAACAAAGATGCCAGCTCGGATGACAGCTCACTACAGTACGTTGCCTGTAAAGTTTCAATTTGTGGCGGCTTCAACTTTAAATCATCCAATTTTAATTTACCCAGCGCTGCAGACACGCCACTTTCAAACGATGGCATTGTTTATGTTTTGTGCAAACTACATTTTAGGCATATTCTTCTTTCGACTTCCGCCGAACAAAACGATCGTGTTTTCAGAAAGTATCATTGCACCAGATACATCCGAGGGATGATTGTCCCGAGGACAAAATTAACCGAGGAGTTCCGATTGAGTGAGCAAGCGTTTAGAGCAATTACGCATTGTAGTGTAGAAGTTGGTCGTAACATCAACAAACTATTAGTAAAGTATCCTCGTGTTTTTCGTTCTAGAAATAAGTCTGGCGCTTTTCCGCGCTGTTTAAAAACAAGACAGCAATGTTTTAAGGGTGATATCCAGGGTTTTGGCAAAACTGTTTTTATTATACAGCCAAATTAATTATTGTTACCTGAACAGGTCTCGCTTGTTGTTTATGAATGTCCTACACCTGTGTGGAAAGTGAACTATAACACCACAATCGTCAGGACAAAAATGCATTTCCTATCTGAGCCACGCTGCACAGTTAGCTATTTTTAAACTACTAACACCGCTTGACCACATATGTTTAAGCTCAACCACGTCATTCGCGCTGACGTTGATGTCTATTTTTAGCATGAATCCTAATCGTTCTTATTTATAGATTTGAAAAGAATCGTTTAAGTTTAGACTAAAGTTGGATTGTTCTGCACAAATTATGTACATATACCGAAAACAAAGGTCAGACATTGTTGCATATATTTGACATTGGTAGGCTGTCGGATACCTCCTTTAGTGTTTAAAACCAATAGTAACCGAGATATTAAAACCCTGGCTCAGAGACGACTTGTCACGGGATAGATCAACAATTAAAACCACATAAACATCTTTAAATATTGCTATGTTCAAATTAAATGTCTCCTGTATTTATCTGTGGCAATAAATCTACTTTTTTTACTTACAGTCATGATATTGCCGACAGCTTGATACAGTTAAAAGGACGAAAAAATGCTCATACATTGGCAAATAATCAATATTTCTTCCGAATACCTTTTGTTACACGCACCGACACAATTATGGTAATTTACGCGAAGTCCAGCTAATTATTGGCTTACGTCTGGGTAGAACCACCGGCGTCTAAAGAGTTTTGTAGGGGGCTCGTGACTGAGTGGTAAAAGCACCGACTTGTAACTACTCAAACCATCACCACGTGAGTTCGAGTCCAAGTCGGGGCTGCGCCGTATCATTCTAGCGAGACATATGCATATGACCTGTCCCCTTCTGATAATCAGCTGGATGGTTACACAAGTATGTTGTGTCAATGCACTGTAACCAAAACGTTTTTGTGCCAAAAGCGGTGAACAACTAGATGTCCAGATCACTACCCTTGATGTAATTGTTAAATTTCCAACGATTTAGTTCAAGAATTGGTTACACGGTTTTTTTATAAGCGAAAAAATGGTGTATGTGAGTCACACTACTTTTGCAACAAATTATTAATGGCGTGAATTTATCTGATGACCCCACAGGTTGTGGTCGCTTGAATAATTAATCGGCCGGCCTTTCTCCCTATTGTGTTTTATGAGCTCTCAATCGAGCTAATCTATGGTGTTTTCAAAGGTGTACCGACAGCCATATGTTGATAAATATCCTGCTTCCAGGGACGGATCCAGAAAATTTTGGTGTGGGGGATATGAATCAAGATCCTTCCACTTTAACGCTGTAAATACTATATATGTACAGTAAGGGACCCTAACTTCGACTTAAGCAGTCAACAGACAAAACTTACTTTAAACATTTAGTGTTTTTAGGCTTACATGTATGTGTTTTCACAACTATGCTATTTTACTTGGTTTGTCGGGGAATGCATCCCACATCCCCGCCCCCGGATCCATCCCTGCCTGTTCCCTGTAGGTAAATCTCTAATTATATAAACACATTTGCAATTTCATTAAAAGTGACATTAACTCCTGAAATATTATTTTGTATGTATTATTTACTGCGATAAAGTTAAATGAATCTTGATTCATGCCCCCCACCAAAAATTTCTGGATCCACCCCTGCCCACATCCCAAACGTCTGCGTGCGGAGCATTATTAACCTAATTACTCGCTGGCAACACATATAAATATCTTTCTGCCGAGAATTCAACATGCTTTTTAACTTAAAAAGTTTACATGAAACACCTATTTTTTTTCTAGCTCTACCAGTTTAATAGCGGACACATGCTTGCAACGTCACGTTATATGTATGTCAGATGTTTTATTACATCAATCGTCATAGATGTTCTGTGATAACGGTCTTACAGTCCGCGTCTTGGATACAAAAAGTGCGATCGTGCCATCCTCACAACATTTAATTCACACAGTTTTAAACTCTAAACAGCATGCTTTACATACGTCTTTAATCAACTGATTTTTTTCCTTCTTAGTATCATTTGATATATGAACATATATGATTTAGTAACATTTGATATATGAACATATATGATTTAGTAACATTTGATATTTGAACATATATGATTTAGTAACATTTGATATATGAACATATATGATTTAGTAACATTTGATATATGAACATATATGATTTAGTAACATTTGATATTTGAATATATATGATTTAGTAACATTTGATATATGAACATATATGATTTAGTAACATTTAATATATGAACATATATGATTTAGTAACATTTGATATATGAACATATATGATTTAGTAACATTTGATATTTGAATATATATGATTAAGTAACATTTGATATATGAACATATATGATTTAGTAACATTTGATATATGAACATACATGATTTAGTAACATTTGATATATGAACATATATGATTTAGTAACATTTGATATTTGAATATATATGATTTAGTAACATTTGATATATGAACATATATGATTTAGTAACATTTAATATATGAACATATATGATTTAGTAACATTTGATATATGAACATATATGATTTAGTAACATTTGATATTTGAATATATATGATTTAGTAACATTTGATATATGAACATATATGATTTAGTAACATTTGATATATGAACATACATGATTTAGTAACATTTTATATATGAACATACATGATTTAGTAACATTTGATATATGAACATACATGATTTAGTAACATTTGATATATGAACATATATGATTTAGTAACATTTGATATATGAACATATATGATTTAGTAACATTTGATATATGAACATACACGATTTAGTAACATTTGATATATGAACATATATGATTTAGTATCATTTGATATATAAACATATATGATTTAGTAACATTTGATATATGAACATACATGATTTAGTAACATTTGATATATGAACTTATATGATTTAGTAACATTTAATATATAAACATATATGATTTAGTAACATTTGATATTTGAACATATACGATTTAGTAACATTTGATATATGAACTTATATGATTTAGTAACATTTGATATATGAACATATATGATTTAGTGACATTTGATATATGAAGCCATGTTTTACACATGTTTAAGGTCAGTATTCACCAACTATTCTTAAGTGAGAATTACTCAAGTCAGTGATTTCAATCCACAATATCTTCAACATGTATTTAGCTACATGTCTGCATTTTTGCATGACACTTTGACTTAGCTACTTTGAGCTTAAACCCATATTGAAACTTCATAAATAAGCTTAGTTTTGTTGGAATGAAAATTGTGACTTAGGATTAGTCATGACTTAGACTTCAGATTGGTGTGTGAATATGGGAGTAAATATCTGCTTCTTTGAACTTTACTAGAGATGTATTGGTCACACAACTTTACATAAAACAATCAATAGATTATTCAAATAAATTTAACCAAGTTTTCTCACGGTATGGAAGTGTTCAACGCATAAACAAAGACCACAACTTGTTTAGAACGCAGAAAAAAACCTGACCCACGTATGGCATGATACTGTATACAGCAGGGATGGGTCCATGGGGGTGCATCCCTCCTTTCCCACCAACCAGATAAAAGAGTAGAGTTGTGAAAACACATACATGTTAGGTTAAAAAAATACTAAGCTTTTAAAGTAAACTTTGTCTGTTGACAGCCAAGTTCGAAGTTAGGGTCACTTACTGTGCATACGTATCTAGTATTTACTTTAGTAAAGTTGAATAGATCTTGAGTCATATCCCGCCCCACGCCCACCCCCAAAATTAATTCTCTGGATCCGCCCTTTGTATACAGATTTTTTTTTTCTTTTCACAAATCATCATTTTGACTTTGTGAACGATTAACATGTATCAACCCCGATTACACTTTCTAACCGCCCGTTGGAAACTACATATTAGTGATTCGAGATTTCGTCAGACGATACATCTGCATGAGGCAAAACCTACTAAAGCAAACAAAAATGGGGTTCGTCGATATTTTACTAGAACAATCAATTTCCGCCTCGAAGAATACTTAAGTAATTTAGTTGGATCACGATATGCCTTGAAAACTTTTGTTTCAACCTTAGTCTACAATTGATCGATCGAAAGATCTCCTGTAATTACAACCTGGACAGGTCACGTGTCAAATTTGACAAAAAAGTGAACTGTCTTGTGCATGGAATCTAATTGAAGTTATATTAAAGGTAGTATGCTACAGTTTAGACCAAGTTCCTTTTCCATTAAACAACCAAATAAATTATTGTTACTTGAACAGACCCCGCAAAACGCTGTTTATTGATGTCCTACACTTGTCTGAACTGTGAACAATAATGACACACTCGTTATTAGAAAAATGTATTTTCTATCTGGGCCACGCTGCACAGTTGGCTATTTTTAAACTAAGAAAACCACGTGACTACTAATGTTTGAGCTCATTCACGCCATCCAGAGAATATTATTACACGGCATAGCCTTCAATCGATCTTTAAGGTCTAATTCATTGGTCTTCACGACCTTTGAACTATTTACGAAGTATAATTCGATGCATAAAAATCTTGAAAAGTAATACAAATATCGCCTTTACCTTCCTTTTTGTGTCCACTTTCACTTTTGACGAATTGTTAAAAGAGAATCTTCACAAGTTGAAATCCAATATAATATGACTTTTAGCATCCAGAAACTTGTTTATTCTGTCCAATGTTTAACTTGAGTTAACTGGTAAACTTATAAAATCAAAACGCCACGATGTTCTTATAGTTATTGACACTGAAAAAAAAGAGCCTTCTGAAACTAACTTTTACACTATTGCATTTTCTTCCTATGTAATGTGACTTTTAAAAAATTATTTTACTCCGCCGGTTGCATTTTCTGCAATTGTAAAACTACTTTTGTATCATCTGCTTATTCAGAAACTTCTGTTTGTAACTTTCCAAATCACCCCAAATAAATTCCACATATAAGTATTTAAAAAATTGTCCACTCAAAACAGATTTAAAAACTTCAAAGTATGGCTTTTATACAACGTCATTAACCTTTTAAAACTGTAAAAAATGTGTGACTAATATAAATTCGTCAACAATCTTTAATTCTGTCATGTACAGTAAAAAGCCTATAAACTTTAGGCCTACAACGTTTGGTCCAATTTTCTAACTGGAAAATACTTCAACATTGTGTACTGTAGCAAACTGTAAAACTTTTTGATGGAAAAGTCGCTGTTCTCCTTTCTAACTAGATCACGTGTGTCTTCATCCATGCAGCGACCTATTGAAGCGAGGGAAATATCGGAACAATTTGCTTTCACTCAATGTCAAGGCCGGTACTGAATCCTAAACGAAAAAGTTTCCACTCAAACAACCTTTGTGTCGTTCGCTGCAAATGACATATATGTGCTACATGTACTACATCTGTTTACATTTTAGTATGTTTTGTTGTGCTGCATGTTGGCATTCTGTTATGCATATTTCTGTGTTTAGATAATGAACAATAAACACAGTTTAATAAGTCTTCTCATAAACAACATACTGCATATCTTAATAAGTCTGTCCCCAATGTACCCGTTAACGTTCTTAGTAACTGTTGCTATGAGCTCATAACGCTTTTATTTTGTTTTGTTGTTGTTGTTTGTTTGTTGTTGTGTTTTGTTTTTTTTCTAAATGCATACGCTCAAATGCAAAATACAACTACCACTGCCTGGCAACGTTTTTTAGCAAATCATTTACAACAATTGTGAATTAATAGGCAGGGGTTCAGTCCAAAGTCGGGACTTAAAAGTGGTCAATCGGAACGATTTGGATAATTAACGAATGAATGAACCTTATTTGTATGACGGAGAAAACCCGCGAAAATGTCGGTGTCACCAAAACAACAAAGATACAGGTTTTGTTATCGCTACTGGTAATGCAGTAACAGTTGTATATCTAACGAGGTGTAAACATTCCAATTGAAAGATGAACATTTATAGGATGAAATCATTCTAAACACTTCACCTATCGCGTTTTAAAGACCTTTTTATGGCGTATTTTTCTTACGGCGAACAAAACTATAGTGCTTCTGTATGAATCATTGCATTAGATACATCCGTGGAAAATCGGAACTCCTCGGGTAATTCCGTCCTCGGGACAATCATCCCTCGGATGTATCTGGTGCAATAATACATACTGAAATCACGATCGTTTTGTTCGCCGGAAGTCGGAAGAAGAATATGCCTATGTAGTTCGCACAAAACATAAACACTGCCATCGTTTGACAGCTGCGTGTCTGCTGCGCTGGGTAAATTAAAATCGGATAATTTAAATTTGAAGCCGCCACAAATTGAAGTTTAACATGCATTGTACTGTAGTGAACTGTCATCCGAGCTGCCATTTTTGTTTTGACGTCTGTCTCAAGAGAAGTCCCATTAAGGGAAATGACCGAAGTGATCCGACTTCCTTCATACATCCGGGAGATGATTCGTGAATTATCCGAGGCGTTCCGATTGATTACTACATTTGTATGAAAGGAAGGGAAAGAGAAAATATATTGGGGATAGAAGCTTTTGTGTCAGCTTGATGATACCAACTGGACACGCAGATTAAAACGACATAAATATATTCATATAAATATTTTCATATGTTCGTCAGTTCTCCCTCCATTCGTTGTCGACGTTCGATCTACCTAAGAAGGTCTCGACAACTGATTTCAAGTTTTTCAGTAAAAGTTAATGCTAGGTAACATTTTGAACAAAAACATTTTGTGTTTTGTGCTCTATAAAACTACTTTAAATTTTTAAACATTTAACCTCTTTGGTATAAAGCAGGATTTTAACATATAACCAGTGGGTTATAATCATAATGAAGTCCAAACTCACGGAAAATGAAAGCAAAAGTAATCGCGTTTGGCGTGTCGTATTTTTTACATTATATAGTGTAAAAAGAAGCTAAAAACTGGCCATACAGCTCGAGTTAATAAGAGAACAATATACATGCTTCAAAATAAGACAAAGTAACAATTCTAACTAGTAATATTCCATTTTAAAGTTACTTATGAATATAAATATGATTGGGTTATTTCATACTAGTGTTAGTTTGTTTATTGGGTTTATCTTCCCACCAACAGTATTTCAGTTATCTGGAGACGGTGTCAACTTGAAGCAAAAATAGTGCTGCCTTAACTGTGTATTGCATGCCGTGAACACCTGGCATGATACCACACCCAGTTACATTATCCTGACACTGGGACAACAAGTCGTGGAACTACCCTTATATTGGCTTGAGCGTAAGCAAGGGAGCTATACCACTACCATTTTTACGACTTTGATATGTCGTGGCCCGGGATCGAACCCGGAGCCTCCCGTACCTGAAGCCGGCGCTATACCGATTGCGCTACCAGTTCCGTAACTAGAGTATATCTTTCTATTAAAATCACAAAGGTATACCTTTAAAACGTGTTCACTTTAAGAGGTAGAATAGATAGAATGACAGTAAAAAACTGAATATTTGGAATTTTATTTATGTACCGCATCGGCGCGTGCACTTACTTTTCCTGCCCATGTATAAAAAGGTACAAAAGCAATCAAGGAGAGTTAGACATAAGAAAGCCCAGAGATTGCGTTTTTAACACATTTCTATGTCCCAGTATTAAAAACTAGCATAAACTATGGAATGTTTCCATAAACAATATCAAAAATGCGTGCGCCAGCGTTTTATAGAATGCATAATCGCTACCTTGAAATAGCAACGTGGCGGCGTCCTCGTCGGAAACCCACGTCAGAAGGATCAACTATTTGGAGTGATTAAGGCTTAGTCAGCCGTGAGTCTCAAACGTGAAAAGCATAACATCCCGCTTACTATTACAAAAAAAAAATCTATGTGCTATCCGAGCCATGCTGCGCAGTTAGATATTTTTATACTAAGAAATTCATGTACCTATGAAATTAGGAAATATTCTCAACTTTGACATAGATATCTATTTTAGCAGAAAATCCGTTTTATAGATTTGGAAATGATGATCATGTAGGATGTGAAACTCTTCAGCCACTCACCTCGTGGGTTCGAGTCCCGGTCAGAACGAG
This sequence comes from Sinonovacula constricta, assembly GCA_007844125.1. Lineage (NCBI taxonomy): Eukaryota > Metazoa > Mollusca > Bivalvia > Cardiida > Solecurtidae > Sinonovacula > Sinonovacula constricta. The sequence goes on from CM017566.1 coordinate 38,106,865, forward strand.
AGCGTTCATGTGGGGTGGTTTTCCAGCTTACCTGCGATGCGCCGGTGATTCTACCTATATATAACGTGGGGTCTTTCTCAACCAATAATAAGATGAACGTCGCCAACATGACCATAATTGTGTCGGTGCGAGGTAACAAAAATACCCGCACATTTAGAACAGTTTTATTCACGATTTGAACTGTCTAACAATTTGAGATAGTGTTCAAAATGGTGTTTTTAGACTGAAGTATGAGTATTTGCAGAAATTATGTCCAATATCCCCAAAATAATTATAAGATATTGTTACATGGTTTTGATATAGGCCAACTGTACAACACCTTTCAGGCAGCTTGCATGGTACAATTGGTGCAGAAACCTCTGCGTGTAGTTTTTTATGTATGCATAATTATTGTGTATACATATGCAGACAAATAGGGGTTGAACACAAAATGCACTCGTTTAATGAGATCCATGATAAATGTATGTCGACATGTGCAAGTTTATCTCTAATGCGAAAATACTATGTAAAGGGTGCAATGCTTTAACCAACAACGATTTTACAGTTGATCACGCTGCGCAACAGCGTTGTAACGTAAATCCACGCGCTAATTAATTATCCCAATGCTCTTTTATCGCAGAATTTATGAGCAAAACGCTCTGGTTAGCATCCTATTTCGAACAGAATAACCCATAAAAATACGACGAACATAAATTTTCATGCAGTACTTCTCTTTATCCACAAGATAAAATCATAAAGTCCTTGTGGTAAGTGAGCAGAATACTCAAAACACTTAAGAGTGATAAACTATGTTTGATTAAAAGCGTCCGCAAATGAAATAGAATAATGAATGAGAACAGAAAATGGAAATGTCGGTCGCCTCTATGTTGTTATTAAATTTATTCTGTGATATTGTTACGTGTATTTTCCTTTGATGGACATTGGAGTTTGGCTCATCAATTCCATTTCCACATGAACAGGATGCTACAACCATTTACACTTCCCTGGTCATTTTTTCTTTTGATTCAAAAATTTAATTCAATTTACTATTCTACAGTTTTGTGTTGTTCTTCTAATGGAAATGATACTTCTCTCTCTTCTAGATGCCATTTGAACATTAATATTCAATTACGTCACAGACGACGTCATAACTTATCTAAGAAAACGTCAGCGCTTGGACATTTTTTTATTCAAATATATCGGTTTTCTTTTCATTGCTTGCATTTGAGAAACCCACCAGGAAGTGCGAGGTTAGAGCTCTGTAAAACCTCATTCAGCTCTCCAGACGGTCCCTTTTGCCGATTGACCGTTCCAAGGCGGTAACTGTTGGGTTTGCTGGTTTTGTTTAGTGACTCCTCACAGGTTTGTTCTTACTATTTCATCTTATGACAAATGGAATTTGTGTTGCTACATTGGTCTTCCTGTAGTTTGACCATAAGACCATGCCTGGCCTTAGAGTGGTGTGTACAACTTCAGGGAACTAAAGTATTCTTATCCAAATCCACGACCATCTCCAATGACTCAACAGTTTCAGGATACCAATTTTTGGAGGATACTATGGCCTTCTGTCCTTCTTTAACAAATTCTTTGACATAAATATAATTATATAATATAAATAAAATATAATATTAAATGGTTATTATTCAACTGTTAGGTTATAATAATAAAATTAATGTCATTTAAATCATTTTATGTTTATAATACTTCATGAACATAATTATTAAGGTTATAACTTAAATGGTTGAAATTTTAACGTTAATTACAATTTCAAGCTTATTTTTTGTTTTTCTTTAATATGCCTTTAATTTTTACCGTTATTAATTTGAAAGGTTGAAAAGCTATCAGAGACACAAATCAAACTATTTTATCTTTTTATCAGTAACTTCTGCATTTTTTTAAAATAATAATTTCGTTTTTAGATTTTGATTATGGACAAAACGCAACGACTTTTGTGTACGGAATCGGGATACGACCAGTAAATCAAATGTTTAATGATACTGGCAATTTCTCCAACTGACAGATCATGGCAGTTTGTTTGTTTGTTTCAAATTTTTAGGTTTTAACTTTAAAGAATCAGTTTCATTGCTTCAAACGTCCACTACAGTGTAACAAGTGAATACAACACCTTCTTGGCCACGTTTAGCAGCAACAGCCTCTTTCACGTAGTTGTTCCCTGAATTAATAAAAACAGTAAAAGTCATAAAAGTAGGTTTCTTCCTATCTAGTCCCTGAGGCAATAAGACAATTACATGTACATTTCAAGGAACGTCTGCTATTAATTTGTACATGACAAATGTATAACTTCGGAGAGCATCATTGCTTTTTTTGTTTTTGTTTACATGTCTGATTTTATTATTTTAACGATTGCTGATTGGTTAAGATTCGCCTCCTTGTCCTCAAGTTTTTACAACGCTGAAAATCCCAGTTTATCTTGACCTAAATGCCAATACCTATCCAACAGTTCAGATATTGGCCTTATTACACAACGGATTTTGTACCTGAAAAAAGAGCAGAAAAAACACTCTGGTACATTGTGTTAATTGTTCATTCTTTTTTTTTTACTTTTAACATGTTTTAATTATGGATAATTACAATTAATATTATGTATTTAGTACTTTGTGGAAAATCTCAGTGTTATTATTTTAGGTAATCAGACATTCATAATTACGGATATAAAGTGTGGGGCTACTGCATGGTCTTTCAGATTAAACGGGTACAGCTTCTTATCGTAAAAATATATTGGGCGTAAAATCTCAGACGCAAAATAACTTAATTGGAGAAATGCGCAGAATGCCACTAACACACATTGTATTTTTCAAATGATTGGCGACGCGCTGGAGCGCGACATCTATATATGAAATGCTCACTGAAATTTGCACATGGAGAAAAGTTTGTTTTGCAGACTTTCTAAATCTGATAAAATACGGGCCCGAATTCGGTAAAATAAACAATTAGATACTGAGAAAGAAACAACATACTACGTTCGAGAAAAATACTAATAAATCTAATCATTACTTATTTGTGTAATGTAAGCTGCTGCACATGTGCACTTTCTGCTTGTACGTTTTAGTTTTATAGTTAATTATAATAAATTTGCAACTTTTTTTTACATATGTTATAAATGAAAACCTATTAAATGGTGTCGGATTTTGCGTTTTATTTTGTTTTAAACCATTCTATGGCCTCAGGAATATAAGCTATACATATTTTTTCTCTGGATTTATAGTATACTGAGAACTTTCAAATAAAAAAAAATAACGTTTTAAATGTCTTTGTTACTTGCTTTAATCTTTTTACCTCTTCCACTTTTTGCGTCGCCTTTGATGCTTTGCATCAACGTCTTTTCTTGTATATATTATGTGTGATGTCAAATTTCGGAAATTATAAATGGAGTAAGACATGAACCACAGACACGTTGCAAAGGTCAGATGCAAGACATCTCAACACATGTTTTTTCTTGACAAGGACTCAGACTTAAATATTGCAGGGCTTAGAGTTTATAAGCTTACGACAACCGATAACAACCGTGGTCCAGGGGGAGGGTGGGGGTGTTGGTCACGGAGTTTTGAAACTCCTTAGCCTCTCAACGCTCGGGTCGGGTTAGTGTCCCAGTCCGGGCGACGAGGGACTAACTGTGAGGACTAAAAGCTGGTATGCGATGGGTCGGATACTTGTTTGTCGGTTCTCTTACACCAAAATAGCTCCACGGCTCTGTGATGATCATAAATGTGAAACCGAGTAGGTCTTTATGATGATGTAACTGGTATTTTATACAGAACTAATTAAGACAACTGCACATTGTGGGAGGGAGGCTTATATAATTACATATTATTACATGGTAATGTTATCCGATTCTGATGGTTTGTTAGTGTTTTGCTTAGCTTTTCTAAATTCAGAAATACATTATTTTAACCGATGCAAACATTGTTGTTTTAAAATTCACAACTTTTATGACGTCATTAATTGAATAATAGTGATCGCTTGGATTCTTTTGTTTGTTTGTTTGTTTGTTTTGATTTTATCTATTTCCACTGTTGTTTTTTCCCCAAAATGATCAAAGGAATAGCAGGTTAGGGGTTCTGTTAACTGGTTAAACGCCGGAGTCTGCAGTTGTAGTTATTTTGTCTATTTTTGTATAATAGCAAGTCTCTTTTTTCTGGCATGTGTTCCACTTTCTCTAGCAAGTTACAAGTTTTATTATTATACTTCACCTGAATTTTGTTTTATAAAATTGTCATAAACAAATCGGTTACAACGCCTCGGTTGACATGATGGGACATTGTCATATCGTTTATCTTAATGTCATGTTTCTTATACTGATTATTTATATTTTTGTTTATCTGTAATACGACCTACTTATATTGACTTTGGATATGATAGTGATACTACATTGAGAAACAATCATCAACAATTATACTTGTTTCATAATTATATTGTGACACTAAATATGTTTCTTTCATTAGGTCAGGTTTTTAAAACTTAAACTACAACCATTTACTCTTCTTTTGTCAGTTTTTTTCTTGATTCAAAAAGTTTATTTCATTTACAATCAACAATTTTTGTGTATTTCTTCTTATCAAAAAAATACGTCTCTTTCTCTCTCTCTCTCTCTCTCTCTCTCTCTCTCTCTCTCTCTCTCTCTCTCTCTCTCTCTCTCTCTCTCTCTCTCTCTCTCTCTCTCTCTCTCTCTCTCTCTCTCTCTCTCTCTCTCTCTCTCTCTTCTAAACAGAATGTGGACATTAATTTTCAATAACGTCACAACTTACGTCAAAATTTATTATAGAAAACGTCACCGCATGGATTTTGTTATTCAAGTTTCTTTTTATTTCTTGCATTTGCGAAACCCATTAGGATGTGCGAGGTTAGAGCTCTGAAAACCCGGTTTAAGCCCTCCAGTCGGTCCATTTTGCCGACTGACTGTTCCAAGGCGGTAACTGTCGAGGTCACTCTATTTGTTGAATGACTCATCACAAATTTGTTCTTGTACATTTGGTTGCATATGAATACCTTTGTCCTTTGTTGCAATGCTCATTGGACTTTGTCATACATTCTTATTAAGTATGCTTAATCATGATCGCATTCATTTTGTATTCACGTGTATACATTAATATTAAATACGATCAGCAGGTTTTCATGCGTTCACTGAATAGTTCAATCACTTGAAAAGGTTTACAAGTATAAGCTTGTTAACTTCTTTGTCTATGTGCTTTCTGCTTTGGTAAAAAAAAGTTGCAAGGAGCTGATGATACAAACATAAGAACAGCTTTGATCCCAGTATCTCGTTTCTTTCACCTTTCGATGTCACTTTTGGCAACATATTCACACACTCTGATTAAAATCATATCCTTTACACCGCTATCAGGATCTGACGACGAGTCAATAAAACCTTCCCAACGAATCAGAGTGTCGCCTACAAAATCGCAAACGTAAATGCTGATCCGAAGAGTTCCGGACGTATCATTTTATTGGTTACGCCCAAAGAAATGTAAACATGGACACTCCGCGCAAGACTTATGTCACTAAAGACAAATACGTTGTATGCGGTATACCATTTGTTTCAACATTAGTGATCTAGTATTTGCTTCTGAAGTGGTTTTAGCGAATTCCTAATTTTGTCACCTACTTTTCTACTGCACCATCGATAGCTGTCATGTCAATCTCCGCACAGGGTTTACGACATCGCGTGACGATAGTCAGATCATCTTTGCCTGCCAACAGAGACTGCAGACACTCGATCTGTTTGGGTTTCGCTTTTATGGAGGAGTCAAACTCCGTTATTACTTTGTGAATTTCTTCAACAGTATCCATTGATTGTTTACATTTAACCGGTGTAACACTGAAATTTCGCCCTCGGCGAAAGGACGGAAATGGCCGAGTTGTTACGATTGTAGTGATAAATACATTCTTTTTTTTCTTTATCGTTAGAATTTGTTTTTTCATCCATTATAAGTCGTTTTTCTAACATACATATTCATTCCGATTGTCATTTTATTGAACAAAAATTAAAAGTAAAAAAATCAAATCCTTTCAGATCTGGAAGAATTTCTGTGTGGTAGCAGAGATTCTCCTTACTGAAAGGGGGAGATCACTGCGTTGGAGATTGCTGTCATGTTGCGACTCTTACCAAAAGCGTTATGCATAATGCTCTCCAATTGGCTGTTATAAAAATAGTAATCGGGGAAACTCAGTCTTGTTTATAGACGGTATTTTCGGGCCGTCATCAGATCTTACATTTTGTAAGATCTAACTCTAGTGAGATTGCATATTCACATACAGTTTCTTGGAACCACGCTCAATGTTTATGATTAAAGTTGTAATTTGTAAATATAAATAACAAATAAAAAGTTGTTTTAGAAAGATAACGTACGTGTTATTGTCAATAACTATGTCACTAATCAAAACACTGTTTTGTAATTGTTTGATCCTTGAATGTGTATGATTTTGTTTCCACGTGACTCTTTAAAATAAGTAGCTTAAGTGAAACCATAACATTTAATTTAAATACGAGTTTAGTTAAATTGTTTGTCAATTGTCTTGAAAATTCCTTTCTTATAAGTATCGTTCCACTGTATTATAGACCTTTGTGAGGCAATAGTTTCGCGGAATTAAATATTCACTTAAATGTCGGCATTTTCATAAAATGTTGCAGGCGTGTAGCTGGACCGTTTTTGAAGTTATGCACAATTTCTAAGGGGGGGGGGGGGGGGGGGGGGTCGGGGAGAATTCACACACCCTCCCCCCGCAAAAAAAATCTGTTACATTAGCCTTTTTCACCCTCCAAAAATAAAATAAGTATAAGAAAGAAAATATGTTGTTTGGCTTGGTATTGACTAAAAACAACTTTAACACACAATATAACTTAAAACAACTGAAATAAAATGAAACACGGGTTAGACATCGACTAACTTAGTGTTTAGTTGGGGTTTTTTACTTTTAGATTTTCGAATTTTTGAACGGACGTTGCGCACGTGCGTAATGACAAATACGCCCATGGAATGTTACAATGGCGAGAAGGGCATACACAGATCGTAGTCCATATTTTTAAATAAGGATGTTCAACAAAGTCTTACAATAATGTCTGATTTTGACTTAGCAATAACTAAGACCACAAAACGTGACTCAAAAATGTTTCTTCAGCAAATACACAAATGATTTTCTAAAATGTGTAACTTCAGAGCATTGTTTAGTCAGGGACACTCTAGAACAGCAGGTACAGTAAACAAAGTTTTAATGGACGTTAGTTAAGTAACAGATGCGTATATACCTTCTTATCCTAAGACGATAACGTCACAAATTACTTATGCGGTGTTGCGGTCGTAAAATATCTCCCTATGCATGTAATCAATGTTGTCATTTAATTCATCCTACAATGAAAGTCGTTGATGCGAAGCATCAAGGGCGACGCAAAAAGTTGAATATAAGCAGAAATTGGACATGTGCAGCAGCCTCACATTACACAAATAACTATCCATCAGATAGTATTTTTTTCTCAAACATTATATCTTTTTCTTTCTCATTGTCTTGTTGTTTATTTTATTTTGAAAGTAACATACACACATAGATAAATATAAAAATAAAAACCTAAATTAGAACGCAGTTTACCGAATTTTGACCCGTATTTATAAGGTTGAGAATGTCCGCAAAAGAAACGTTCCCCATATACAAATTTCAGTGAGAATTCCATTAGTAGCCGACGCGTGTAATTTCTTTGATGGACATTGGACTTTGTTTCCTTAATTTCATCTTTAAATGAACAGGATTCTACAACCATTTCCTCTTGTCTGGACATTTTTTTCTGTATTCAAAAAGTTAATTTCAATTACAATCAATCTTTTTCGTATAGTTCTTCTAATCGAAATAATACCCTCTCTTTTCTAAGATTTTTTCTATGACGTCACTATTTTCCTCATAGCTTATCAAAGAAAACGTCAGCGCTTGGATATTTTTTTTATTCAAATAGATCGGTTTTCCTTTCATTGAATATGAGAAACCCTTCAGGAAGTGCGTTGTTAGAGATCTGTAAAACCGTTCCATGGCGGTAAATGTCGGGTTTGCTGTTTGTTAAATGACTCATCACAGACTTGTTCTTACTTTTGCAGTTGGCTAGCATGTGAATACCTTTGGCCTGAGCCTTTTCAAATTTTGTTATATGTTGCAATGCTCCTAGGAATTTGTCTTATATCCTTATTTATGCACCTCTATACTTTAAAACATGTACTAACAAGATTAACTGATTTGATAAATGAGTGGCTTTCGAAATGTAAACTGTCATTCATGTAATAATATTGATTTATTACTTTTCTTATTTCAAATTTATTGTTGCTTGGCGTATATAACGTTAAACACTTTATTGTCAGCAATTATATTAAGCTTCCTACGTTCCGTTTCAAAAAGGTAGACATTCACCCTATACATCGCATCAAAATGAAGCCATTTTGAACCGCCTGTTTGAACACAGTACATCCCTAATGGTATTTTGTTAAGCTTCTTTTGCGAAGCCTTCACACTGTATAAAGCAAATGTATATTAAGTTTTAAATACTGTGTTTCTTTGTTCCGTTTGTAAAATCCACTAAACCTTTATACATTGCCTTTGATTGAGCAGCCATACAAGCTTCGCACTGTCAGTAACGTACGCTACCGAGTAAATGGACAGCTCGTGCATACCGCGGGGGATAGTATTTAACCAGTTAGACTGGGTAGTTTTAACAGCTGCCAATGTTCTGAATTGAAAATAAATTCACGACTTCTCTAAATTATGTCTCGCATACTACGAGGGACAGTATTTCACAGCTTAGAAAATATAGTATTAAACAGCTGTGGACGCATTCCGATTTTAGGTACAAAAGTATTAATAGCCCTGTACAAATTATTTATTTTTTCTTGTTTTCCCATGCATGACATGCTGATGGATGCTATTAGTTCCACGACCAGTGTGTGTTCGTTGACGTGTGATTTCAAAAAACATCTTTAATATTTCATATGTGAAGATTAGAATGCGATCTTACGATAAAAACAACAGATAAAATATGGACAGCGTTCAGTTACCACCTGTATATTGACAGCGTCCAGTTGCCACCTGTACTGTTAAATAATGAGAGAACAAAGGTGCGGAATAGTTCTTTTTGTTTGTGTATAATTGAAGGACTTCGTACAGTAATCAGCTGTGTTGGCCACTTCACACCTAACTACCAGGTCGGTAGCGCAATTGATAGAGCGTCGGCTCCAGGTATGGCAGGCCCCGGGTTCGAGCCCGGGCTGCGACGCACCAAAGTAGTAGAAACTGGTAGTTGTATAGCTCCCTTGCTAACTAAAGCTTGAACGTGAATCGTAATGAACGTCAGCACAGAATTGTACAAAAACTATGAGGCAAGCATCATTTCAGTGTAGAAACGAACATGTATATTCACGCGGAACATGTCAAATATTGCCCTAAACAATATTTCAGCATATGTTAATGTGGATCTTTAAGAAAATTAAATATATTGGTAAGTAACTTAATCAAACTTGAACATATGAATCATATTTACCAACCGTTCTTAAGCCCAAGTCACGATTTTAACCCAAGTCACCATTTTCATACCAATTAATATTAGTCCTTTTTTCAAGCATTTTGTAAGTATTCTTTACAAAGCATACCCATTCTCAAGAGTCTTGATTTAATCTAAACTGCTGTCGTTTTCTTTGTTCCGCTGGGAAAACCTAAATGAACCTTTATTCGTCCAAATGATCAAATATTGTCTTTGACTGATCAGCCAAAGCAGTGCGTATTGAAAATAACGATCGAAACAGAACAAACCAAACGGGCTGCGCGTGCGCATTGCGAGGGATAGTAATCGCAAAGAAATGATTCTAACGTTTAACGATGCTATCGATAGTCTATATTGATTATCGAATCTCATAAACGGGATGCGTTTTTGCCTCAATCAATTTATTTTATCGGTACAAAACTATAAATCGCCATGAATAAAATATGGATGTTTTAACTGTGTTCTCATGCATGACAGGACAACGGATGTTATCTCTTCAAAAAGTAGTAAATTTCATGAAGTATGCTGTCAATAAAAATCACCCTACATACTTAAAATAAGTTCACTATCTACTAATGTAATGTAAAGAAAATGAAATATTTACACCCGTGATAAGTAGAGGGAAACATTCCTTTATGTTGAATAAAAAATAAGATTTTATCACACGAGGCTGAGACGAATGTTCATCGCGCGGCTTGCTCAATAATAACATGTTACTACTATATATTATTATGTATTATCATATATTATAATATTATAATTACAATATCTTTTAAATTTTTAAACAGAACTGTTATTTAATGCAAAAATAATATTCCTCCATGAAAAACTGAATACTAAAATGAAAGTGAATAAAGTCCAACTTACTTGTAGCCCAAGTCATTAAAACTTCACAGTTGATGCATCGCAGTATCATCAAATTCAAACTAAACCATGGATGGTTGTGGCACAGAGTCAACAGAACTAGGTTTCGCTGGAAAATTGGATTGATTCCCATTTTGCACTGTTCTCCTTGACCGAGATCGACATTGAGCAAAACATTAATGCAGTTGCACAGTCTGTAATCGCACTATCAAATTCAAATTACAGATGCACACGTTTGCCTTTTTATATGAACTACAAAAAAAATGTTGTTCTTAAACCCGTGGTTTACAAACTAACACAAACGAATGACATGTAGTTTTTGAAAAGATCTACGTCACAACATGTGACGTTATATTATGTAAATAAAAGAAAAGGGTCTTAAATCCTTCTAAACCTGGACATTTTTATCAGAAGCTGTTTCACTCATTAAGATTGTAAAGTTGTTTACGATTTGCCGACGTTTGGAGCGGCATAAAATATATGCAAATAAAAGTAGTTTTTAGGTTTATCGTTACTGTTTTATAAAGCAAATGGTGTTTACACAAAGCTATAAATAACTATTGTCTTGTGATGGTAGGGTAGGAGAAAAAACATTATACACCATATACTCGTAGAAGGAATGCATTGTGTAATTACACAATATCTAACGTTTAATATACCTTGCATATATATATATATATATTATACAAACAAAGACTTGTGTTGTGGTCAATATATAGTTTTAAGGATCTGGGTAATGAGATATTGACCAAGGACGGAGAACTATATATTGACCGAAACATAAGTCTTTATATATTATATAAATGATATGTTATATCACATACCCTATTAAATTACGCTTTCATTGTTGTTTTTGCACAACGAGCCACACGTGCTTCACAATTAATATAAAACATTTAAAGATGTCGATCCAATTCGCCAGCGTTCATTTCCTCGACATATAATCACGCAAAACATTTACTGCTACAGAGGTTACAGCTCTTGTTGTTTTCTTGGTTACATTTTCACTAGATATTACCAAAGCATTACGGACAAACTGAAGAACCGTCAATTACTTTTACCAGAGAACACGACTAACAGTATTATATTCTCGGTGCTCACGTGATAACTTTCTCGAGTCATTATCACTTTATATTGACATACACATGACCAGTGCTCGACCAATCAAAACGCTTTAAATTCGAAGGATATATATATATATATATATTATATATATATATATATATATATATATATATATATATATATATATATATATATATATATATATATATATTATATATATATATATATATATATATATATATATATATATATATATATATATATATATATATATATATGCCAAGTAAACGTGGTTAATAACTCATACCTTTGTATGACAAATTATTGACCGTGCTACAGTTTTGTATTAATAGCTTTTTGTTTAAACTTATTTCATGCATACGCATAATGAGTCCGCCTTACTTGGTAATTCCTTCTTGTACACGTAAACGATTGATTTTTTTCTAAATTTATTTCAAAACACGAAACAAAAAATAAGAAAAAAGTTAAACTGACAACAAAACTTCGTCTATACACGTATGTGAAAATGTCATCAATATAATGAAAGTGTATGAAAAATCCTTAAAAGTTACCAACCAATCCGTGTTAAAATGGATATAAATTTGGCGTATTATATAACATTATAAGACATCATTATGAAAGATATGCACGCAAATTGTAATAATACGGCCATTCTCTGTGATTTGCTAGTGCTTGTTACATATAGCTTCAAGATCACAATTCTCGGATTAAACCGACTATTCAAAGAATGTTTTTGTAAGCATTTTACTTACTTTAACGTCTAAACATTACAGCGAGTACCATTTGAATTTTACCATGGCAACATTCCCTTGAATATTTTACAACATTTGTGTTGATACGCATTTATTAGTGGTGACACGGGATTTCAAGGTAAAATTTAAAGCCATACTTTTTCCCATAAAACAGTGTGAATGGCACAAAACAGTTACAAACAAGACGAAAAAAGCACAGGAGATTGACCGAAGCAATGTGATTAGTAGAAAAAAAGTTACAAACAAGAAGAAAATGACACAGAAGGCTGACCGAAGTGATGTGATTAGTAGAAATAAAGTAACAAACAAGAAGAAAATGACACAGAAGACTGGCCAAAGCAATGTGATCAGTACAAAACAGTCACAAACAGGACTTACATGCAACAGAAGAGTGGCCAAACCAATGGCGATCGAACCCTTCTTAGATCCGACTTAAAGCCAGTTAAACTGATAAGCGTCAAAAAAATTAAATATACGTCATTTCCTAAGAAATGGTTATGTTGAACGATAAAGAATTGCTTAAGTTTTGGCTTTCAGGTAACACTGTCTTCAAAGATGTATGCGTCCTAAATTCTGCTTAATGACTAAGGTAAGAAAAGGTTCTATCAAAATTTCCATTTAAAATTTATCTACTAGTAGACAAAGGCAAACAAGGTAAATGTAAATGTGACGAAAACACAGAGACGAGACATAACGCACATAAAGTAAAAACGATCAGTTACCGCTTTGGAACGGTCAATCGGCAAAAGGGCCGACTGAGGTGCTTAAACCTAATTTGTGGAGCGCTCCAACGTTGCACTTCCTGAAGGTTTTACTATCAAACAAACAGTGTAAATAACAACATCCCGTCAAAGTGAAACAACTAACAGTAAGCACCTGCATCGGGAGTTAAAACAGATACAATGAACTTATATACATACATAACAACTAGTAATAAAATAAACTATCAACATATGTAGATAAAAGCCTCGGCAATGTAAAAATTCCAAATGAGAGATTAGTTTGAAATAAAACAGCTCTGGCGTTGATATATTATAAGAACAAATAAAACAGCCAAGCGCTGATATATAATAAGATCGATTTAATTATAACATACAACGCCATGCAAGCGAAATGCAAAAAAAAAAAACCACACACGAAGATGTAATAATGGAGCAAGAATCAATCAGCGCCAATTCACAAATGATAACATTATTGTGTTCTGTACCATAACTTACCACTTGTTATTTGTGTCGAACCCTTTGGCATTAAAAATAGAGACTTTAAGTTCAAGTAGTGATGTTAGCTTATTAATGGTTTAACACTCTAATATTTTTTTCTGAAGAATCTATGTTTAAAGGGAATATATATATGGTTTTATAGGACTTAATTATTTTCTACACTTTCCCCGAGTTGTCGTGTCAAACTTTCTAGTCGAATCCAGACATCCGCTCTTATATTTTAAGTCAAAGGAGTGGGATGTCGCCCTAAAACAGGTCTTATTAAAAAGGTAAAATATTTACTTATCTGATTAACACATGACATTTGCAGTAATTGTATAAACAAAATATCAACATTCATATCAATGCCTAGAACTAGGTTGATTTTGAATTGGTCGACTAACATGAACAAGGTTGTATATGTAGAGTTGTCTCTCTTTGTGTAAGGACTTGTCTCAAATATTAGAAATCGCACGAAACTTTGTCAAATGTCTTTCTGTGTTAAATAAACTTCATTTCATTTTTGTGGAAATACACCTGTAAACATACACAAGCCGCAATTTAATTAATGTCAGTAATTAAAATATAAACATGATGTAGTTAGCTTAGAATGCGGATCAGAAAGGGAGTATTAGATAGACATTGGGTGAAACTAATGTATAGATTAAACATGGTGTAAGCAATTTCAATTAAGTTTACGTTAAGTTTTACGGTATGTAAAATCATTCTTTAAAAAAAGCATCTGGAGTTGTTATTTTTTAATGTTTTAACGTTTAAAATAGTAGAAGTTAGGACTGATAAAAGACATACATTTTCCCTGGTACATGTACAAAATCACAAAGCAGCATAGTGTATATTCACGATATACACACATATATTTTTCTTCTCACGTAAAGTGTTCAGCTTGCACAAAATTTGAAAATAAACATCAAATAGACATATGGGGATTCCTGTGTTCATTTTGCGAAAAAATCTATGGACAGTATGTTTTGTCAACGTGGACTTTTCATGAATTTGTTTAACATTTCATTTATGCTTGATTATAAACGTTGAATCATTTCATTAAGGTTGTTTGCAGTGTTTACAAAATTCAAGTTAATGACTTGTTTAATTGATTCCATACACATAGAATTTAATGTTCTATTAAGTTAATGGATAGTTTTATAAGAGAAAACACTGCTATGATTAATAACAGTATAGTAATACTCAAACTATAGTAATTGACAGCTACATGTAACTCCTGTAAGTGCAAACTTGACAAGGCTTAAACGAAGAGCATAGAATCCAAAAACAGCTGGCTGATTGCTTCAAAGTCTATAGCAATGACTCTTTGCTTTGCATCTACGTATCAATTAAGTTTCTCATAACATGACATGTTACAAGAATGTAAGTAATATGGTTAAACTCACCACTGCAATCATAAGAGCTAAACATATTATTTTTTTTTAAATTCAGGATGTGGGACATGTAAACAAAGTTATATAAATATGCACGTGTTTATTTAATACTTTTCTGAAATTAAAATTAAATCGTTTTTAACTTTTACTTACTTATTATCATTGTGAATGAACATTATGTTCTTCTAAATTAGTATTAGATACAAAAACTACATATATTAATAAATACTATATGTTTCAAGAACCAGTACATATTTTCATATCATATTTTTGCTGCGTACATTACCACACTACTTCAACATTGGTAATGCTTTTTGACACAGTATTTGTAACTTAAATTACTAAAATTCAAAGTATATTGTACATTGTAAGTGTGTGTTGTATTTGGTAACCAATATGACGTTGGTCGAAAGCAGGCTGAATATAGGCTTTTAACGCCCTTCGTTGTACTAGATTTTGTTTGTCCATTTTTGTGATTAGTGTTAAGCGCCCTTGTTTTTATGTAGCAATGAAAAAGATATAATATAATTTCTTCAAATGAACAAAGTAAGCAACATTGATGACACGTGTGTGATTGATAAGGTCCTATGAGTATTTCAATTTATATTAAATTTTAAAAGTCATAAAGAAAAATGTTTCACAGGCCAGGTCTTTTTGTGCTAGCGTTTAACTGGTTTAACAGGATTCTTACTTCGCACTTCCTGAAGGGTTTCTCTAAGACAAGAAGTGGAAAGAAACATATATATCTGACGCAAAACAGTCCAAGTGATGACATACACGTAAATAAAAGTAATGACGTCATAAAATACAAAAGCTGGGACGCAACTAAAGAGTTATGTTCACATTGTATACGGCTGCGAGGAGTAGTATTATTTGTAAATTATCAAAGATATGCAAATATTTTGACCAATATCCAAAAATTTGTATGTGTTCATGACTGTAGCATCTTCTTCATGTGCAAATAGTATTATGTAAATAAAGTCGAAATTCAATCAAAGGAAAATGCATGTTTCAAACGAATGTAATTGACAAAATAGATGTCGATATTGATAACATGCACAAGCAGCATTGTTGTGATTACGAGCAAATGAAAGGTCAAATAAGTACTACAACATGTATTAAAATATACAAAGATCACTTGACAGTCAAATGAACATTGCTGATGCACAGAAAATATTAAAACTATTTGCCAATTAAAAGGCCAACTATTTTTAAAACACTTAGGATAGTTGTTAGCACCAATCGTTTACGTGTTAACATTGACCTAAATCTACCCTTTGTACATACAACAAAATAAAGAAAGAGTCTATTGGATTGAAAATACATTTAGAGCTCCAATCGGCAAATGTTTCCACCAATATTATACAACCTAACATTCGCTCATTCACATCGCGAGATATTTATTATTCACAGAAACACGACGATGTTCCAGATTTGTTTATTTGTTACAAGCTGGATGGTAAGTAAACCAGATTTGTTTATATGTGATATAGAAACTAAAGCATGGATTCTCAGTTTGACAAAAGCACTTAGTTTTCATAAATTTTAAAAGAAACATGTCTGTCCTTTGCAGGACGGGCATCAGCGATGTCTGATTCCCTTTCTTCTGACGAACCCTAAAAGAAGTCATGGAGCCATTCAGAGATAGTATCTACAAAGATCTGAAGCTGGTGTTTACGGATGTATTCACTTTTTGCGTCAACCAAGATCATGACAGTAATTGTAGGGTGTTTATAGAAAAAAAAATTCTGACAATTGTTCTTCTGAGTAAAATAGATCATATCAAAAGCGTCAGTCGGTACTAAAGTTATCGATGATACCAGAATATCATTTGAACATAATTTAAAGTAGTCAGAAACATATGGATATAATAAAGATATGATTTTGTCATATTTAAATAATTATTGTAAACCTTCCCAACGCTGGACAATGTAAATTGACCTTTTACATGGAGAAAATTTAGTAATGACGTTAAGTATTTCGGGGTAATTTAGTGCCACAGGTAATCGGTAGGGATTGAGCTATTGTCACATATTTCTATACCTTTGTTTGTATACTAGAAATATTCAGATTCATGTTTGTATCCAATATTTGTTTCATATTATGACATTGTTACATGTTACAACATACGCACAATTGGTAGAGCATCGGCGGCAGGTACGGACGTCTCCTGGTTCGTTCGCGAACCGCGACATATATAAGTAATAAAAACGGCAGTGGCATAGCTCCCTTGCTTACGCTCAGGCAAACATAAGGGTAGTTTCACGACTGGTTGGCCCGGCGTCAGGATAATGTGACTTGGTGTGGTATTATGCCAGGTGCTCACGGCATGCTATACACAGTGAAGGCAGATAAACTTCTTTAAGTGGACACCGTCACCAGATAATTGAAATACTGTAGGTGAGACGATAAACCAATAAACAAACATGTTACAACATATGTCTAAGTTATTTTGGATCAAAAACAACTGAAAAGAGGTATTTAAAGGAAAAGAATCATATTAAACATACAGTTTGTATTGGGATGGGGCTGATAGGTTTAGAAAACGCGATTTTAGCTCACCTGACTACTACGTGCTTAATGTGAGCTTTTCTGATACCGCTTTGTCCGTCGTCATACGGCCGTCGTCCGTCGTGCAGCGTCAATATTGTAGTTTGTGAAACAGTTTTTATTCAATCTTCATCAAACTTGATCAGAATTGTTTGTCTGTATGAAATCTTGGAGGAGATCATTATTGGGTCACCTGAGATAAAAAGTAGGTCACTAGGTCAAATTGTAGGATTAACTTGTGAACTCACTAGAGACCACATTTATAGTCCTGTCTTCACCAAACTTGGTCAGAATGTTTGTCTGCATGAAATCTTGGACGAGTTCGTTATTGGGTCACGTGGGGTCAAAAAAGGAGGTCACGAGATCAAATTTTAGAAAAGCTTATGAATCAATAGAGGCCCCATTTATGGCCCAATCTTCAGCAAACTTGATCGCAATGCTTGCCCGCATGAAAACTTGTGTGATTTCTGGGTCATGTGGGATCAATAGGTAGGTCAGTAGGTAAAATCTTAGGAAAAGCATGTAAACACTCTAGAGGCCTCATTCATAGAACAGTCTTCACCAAACTTGAACAGAATGTTTGTCTGCAAGAGACCTTGGATGAATACATTAAATTTAGAAAAAGACTTGTGCAAACACTTGGCGGCCACATTGATGACCCAATCTTCACCAAACTTGGCCAGAATGTTTTCTAGTATGAAATCATATGTTTTAAGTGGGTTATGTGGATTCAGAAGGTTAGTAGGTAAAATTCTACAACATTTAATCAACCCAGTGGCCAAACTAACGGTCCAATCTTCACCAAATATTTCTCAAGTAAATAACTCTTAATTACTTGATGCCAAATATGAGCCTACTGAAAGCATATGTGCCATCATGGCCTTCTTGTTTTAGAGTAGTAGTTAATGCCTGTTTAACCTCGTGGCCTATTTTAAGGTTTATAACAAATGACTTAAATTCCATCACGAATCTTTTATTAGTAGCAAATAAATGACATAAAGAATAACCATTGAACCTTTTTTTGGCGAATGACATTATAGTAATTGTTTTATAATAGCAGTTTATGTGTTAAGTGATAACAGAGAATAATGATATCTAAACATAGCTTACATGTACCTTAAGCGTCTTCATCATCTATAAGGAAATATGACACGGTATTTTGAGTATTGTAATATATATTAAAATTTGAAAGACCACCATTAGCATAGCTGCCTCTCATTACTGCATCAATATCTTAATTAAACAACATGTATTTAACGTTTCTTTTCCACAGGTTACATAACATAAAACAATAATAAAATTATTATATTTATTTAAATGAATGTACTTACATTTAATCAAAGAAGGTGTTCGATTTCATCAAAAATCATTTGAACTAGCATAAATATAACTTGTTGATTACTAATGAAGTAGCATTAACATAATTCTTTTATTTGCGAAATGATGATAAGTTTAACATAAAAAAGCTGAAGTCATTATGATCTTCAATGTATAACAAGTTCTTATAAATTTTAAAAAATATAATAGACTAGATAAACAAATCTTTATTTAAAAATCAGTATTTACAAAAAAGACATGTCTGAAGATTTTTTTGACTAGTAAAAGTAGGACAGTGCTGGTTAGTACTTAAATTATATTCAGATGGTTCAAATTAGGAACGGTACATGTTAATTGGACAGTGTAAAAGGTTCTATAAATAGTTTGTATCGTTTTTATTGTTTAAGCATGCTTTGACTTAAAAAAAAGGAATATTATATTAGCGTGGACGTTAGCAAAGGAGCTATGCCACTAACATTTTAACGATTGGTATGTCGCAGCCCGGTGTCGAACCCGGTGCCACCCGTACCTGCAGCCGAAACTCTACCGATTGCGCATTTGAACTGAACTCGAAACAGTGATATATTGGGTGTTAGATCACGCAAACTTAAAATCTTATCTATTCTAACATGTTCTACAAGAAAGTGTGACTTTAAAGGGACACAAATCCGAACTACAAATAAACTTCAATGTTGTTAGATTGTTTTCCTTGGTTTTCTATTTCACCCCTACGTACTTCCTTATTATTTTTTAAAGAATACCAACAACCGACAAAATTGCATTTTTATCATAATCTAATACTCATGTTATTAGTAAACCAAAACCATTACTTTCCAAGATAGGGTAAAGTTTGTAAAGGTAAAGTAAGTAACTTATCACAATATGTCACCTTGTTCAACAATACGAAAATGGGTAGGGATAGTCAAAGGAAAAGCTATTGTTTTGCAGTAAATATGTCCCGATTTATGTCGTGATGTATCGTGTTTTTTTTATCACGGCAGCAAGCTTCTTTGTATATAGAAGTAAGATATTCAAAGTGTTAGAATGAAAAACAAAGGTCATCGACCATATAGATTGGGACCACATAGGGACTGTTTGCTAAAACATAATGCATTGCCACCTAGTGATTATTGCGTGTGCTAAATATACAACTAAAGAGTGTGAAACATTTATATATATAGACGCAATGGAAATGTACAACTTAAATTCGTGCTCCGCGTGTACACGCTATAAAACTAAACTATGTAAAGTAGAAATAAGAAACCTAATTTAGCGCATGTATTAAAGACATGAAGTCGAATCTAGTGACTGAGTAAACAAACGATTACTTTCATTTATACTTATTGAGATCAACAATTATTAGCAATTACAAGAGGTGATTAGTGACATGCAACATTTTGCGTTATAAAAGAATGGATTGATGAATGGATTAATAAATTACGATTTAAGTATTTTTAAACTAACAGCATTGCGTATATTTACAATGGAACTAACAAATATTAGTTCAGCCAAACCTAGATTGATGGACAAAGCAGCTGTGAAATACGATCATTCTGAAAATAGTACCATTTATTTTATTTTGTCGTTAAAGCCCAGGATTCTATGACGTAATCACGTTGACGATCATAGTCGTTGGAATTGTGAGTACCGTACTGACTATAATTCTTCTCACAAAACCTAGAAACCGGAATTCTTCAAGGGCAGTTCTTTATGCCTAGTTGTATACGTTCTTGTTATTTTTTCCAACCGTCAGCATGGGTTATATCCGTCTTTAACTTTGACCTCTGGAAGCAAATTAACATGTGCAACGCACAGTATTTTGTATCCCAGACGTTTTGGCTGGACTCGTCATGGGCTGTTGTCATCATCACTCTTGAGCGGGTAGTGTCAGTGATATTGCCGTTTAGAGCCAAGTTCATCTGTAGACCACACAATGCCCTACTTGTGTCGATGAGTGTTCTGACCCTACTTCTGTGTTCCAATATTATCGAACTGTATGGGCAAGATGGACAATGTAACAGCTTGTCTGATGTGTATATGAACTACCATTTCAAATGTTATGTATACAAATCAACGTTATTGGTGGGACTGGTTCCAGCCATTATCATAGCTTGTGGCAATATCGTGATCTTTCGAACGCTGAGACGCCAATCTATTGCGCGAGACAACTCCAGAGAGGAAGCCATAGCCGTCACAAGAACCACTATCTTTGTCACTGCAGCTTTCTTGATAACACAACTACCACTTCTCATTAAGAAATGTCTATGGCAGCTAGGATTATTGCCAGTGCTTCCAGAGTTAAGCTCAGCACTGAATCTTCTAAGCGACGTCAATGCCGCCTTGAATTTCTTCCTTTATATGCATTAGGGTACAAGATTCTGGACCGAGGTTAGAAGAATGTTCGTATGTCAGTAAAATGATGCGACAAACTTCTGCAAGCCGGCATCCAATCCAACCTGAGCTCTTAATATTACTTAGTTTCTGAGCAATCGTTTACATTTAGAATGCGTAATTATATTTAATCATAATACATGGGAATACAGGACAACAACAATACATGTATATGGTCAGGAAATGATTTAGTGTCAGTGTCAGTGATATTGCCGTTTAGAGCCAAGTTCATCTGTAGACCACGCAATGCCTTACTTGTGTCGATGAGTGTTCTGACCCTGCTTCTATGTTCAAATGTAATTGTATGGCAAAATGGGCAATGTAACATCTGGTCTGATGTGTATGAGATGTATGTTTCCAAATATACAACCTAACAATCAACTTTATTGGTGGGGTTGGTTCCGGCCTTTATCATAGTATGTGGCAATATCGTGATCTGTCGTAAGACGAGACACTAATCTATTGCAAGATAACTCCAGACAGGAAGTCAAAACCGTCATAAGAACTCTTGTCCTTGTCACTGCATCGTTCTTGATAACACAACTACCATTGCTCATTTACTTAATGTCTGTTGCAACTAAGAAGAACGCCATGTATTCCAGATATAAACCTCCAACTGTATTGTCTATGCAAAATCAATACCTCTACGAACTTCGACCTTTACATGCTTCAGGGATCAAGATTCAAAGTCAAGGTTAGAAGAATGTTCGTATGTCAGTTATGCAACAGATTTCTACAGACTGACATCGAATTCAAGCTGGGCTATTAGTATAACTTAGTTTCTGAGCAGCAGTTGACATTAAGAATGAGTAGTTATTTCAATACTTCGAGTTCGCTTATTGCCCTTATTAAAAGCCAATAAAGGAAGAAAACAATACATGTATATGGTGAGGAAATATTTTATTAAAAGAAAGAACAACTCTAACATTTGAGTTTAATCATTTACGTATGGTATATATGTATTTTTACGATATAGAATATGCCATGTTAACTGTATGTTTAATATTCCTTGTCTTATAAAAATACGAAAAATGATTAAACATTCTTTGTTGTTGTCCGGGGGGGGGGGGGATGAAAAGTCCCAAATTATGCTCGCTCGGGATAGATCTAAGCAATCCAGACATTTTGACTGAAACACCTCTATAGATCCGAAAAAACTGTCTTAACAAATTCGACTTGATGTTGATTTGTTGCTCTTAGCTTTATTAATATGTTTGCTTTAGTAGTTTTATTATTATTACTAAGATCTTCAGTTCAACAGGGGAATATTTTCCCTAATAAAATATAAACGAGCAAAAAAAAATTCGTTTTTATGTTAAGGTGATTATGAGTTGAAATAAATACGTGTTCAACTATTTATTAAAACAAAACGATCTTGGTTAAATAAAACTAAAACCGAAGCTAGTATTTCATATAAAGAGGCTTGTTTCTGACATTTCTCTAGTACTCGAACACGAATACTACAATTTCAGCCCATATTTTCGTTTTCAAAATTATCGAGTTGTTCAGTAACACAAAGCAATATTATTCAACTGAAAAGATGGTATTGATGTTCGAAATCATATTCAATTGTTTTGCTATATGAGAATATGAGATTTGAATTCCAATTCTGATTTAATCAACATATAAAAAAGCTGTCACCGAGTGGTGAAAATACAAAATTCATAATAGAGTTATTAACCAACGTTTGAAGGCATCTGTTGTTCCATCATGCCACTATAAATGATGTTATCAACCTTACGATCACAATGGAAATTAAAAAAGCACAACCATCGAGTAAACAACATGTAATACTAGCACACCAGACGCGTATATAATAACTATAGTATACAACGATTAACAGGGCCGTACGCTTAACGATAATAAAAACAATCACTTACAAAATTTATCCAACTTATTAAGATTCAAATGTGCTGCCAGCATGTGATTTATTGCATGAGCATAGTGCGCAATGTGCCGCCGAGCTGATTTTTGCAACGAACTCATTGTGTAACCGACAACGCAAACGCCAGCACTATTCCTTCCCAGTAACTTCTTCCATAAGATTAATACAATAATGTTCATATGAGAAAACTTTAATCCTAGTTCTGAGCATTATGTAGAACTCGTCCAATATTTGCGTTTGTCATCAACTGATCTATTTGTATTTAAACTCCGGTGAAAGCACATCCGCGTCCATGACACGAGTATGCGGAGGAACTCCCTGGCGTAGGCTTTCATGTCATGAAAACCTGTAAAAAATTTAAACGGAACAACCACGTTGGCAACTTAACCTTAATAAAAGCAAACGTCTTTATTAAAATAATTACTGTGATAGCGGGATTTAAGCGCCATTAAATTATCCATTATAAACAGAATTGAATCAAAAGCGTTGGTACAATCAATACAGCAGAGGTAGACACAAATGTATCCGTTCAGAAAAGCGTGTTAGCTTTGTTTTTGTGACATCAAATGATGTATGCAGACTCTGCAACATAATTTATAAGTATTGTACTATTTGATATTATTTTTAGAATAACATAGTTCACTACAGTGTAACATGTAATTTTATATACAGTCTTCTGAGTTTTAATATGCGTTAAAGAGTTTCCAACTTTTACAAAGAAGCTTAATTTAAATCTTTGACGGAGTAATAAAACGTTAGACTTTTTGTTTCTACAAAAGTTCTATCATTAGTGTAGACATATTTGGATACCAGCCTCAGATTCGTTTAGATACCATCTTTAAATGGCTCTAGGACTTCTTCTTCGCAAATACAGTTGGACCAGACAGGACGATGATACTCCTACGAAATACAAACGATGTTTAGGCTTTCAATTAACACATATGGTGGCTATGGTTAAATATTGATAATATGAATGATTTAAAATCACATATAGATACGCGCGTATTTGTAGTTTTGCATGAAGCAATTTAACATCAGCATGTTCAAAATAAAATTCAATCATTTATTTTAATTCTAAGTTTTCTAGTAATGAAAAATGATTGAGCAAAATAATGCCAATTTAAAATGCTTAACATTATTTATGCACTGCTTCAAACACCTGAGCTTGCATATGAAGATTTATCAAATGGTGATATACACGGCGGATTTCCTATGATAATCTTACACTTTGACTATTTATTTTTCATTCTAGATATGTACCCAATGACAATATAAGGGAACAAAAGCAGGAGGATTCTTATATATTCAAGAAAACGGTAATGTTGCGCGACAGCCAAGGCGACGCACAGAGAAAACGTCAGGAGCAATACCTGCTTGCTATTGGGAAGTCATGTTATTTAAATAGTACATATCTTGTAGATAATCAAATATTTGATAAAATTGGTTTTTAATTGCCATAAATTTTATTTTTATTGTAATACAAGTGACAGTGTGCCGTTCGGTAGTTCAATTTTGTTTAGAGTCTTCCTCCGCCATACGATCTAGTCACCGCTATAACTAGTCCCCTGTCGCTGCGCCGTGTTTAAAAATTCAGTTCAATAACTAAGGATGCAAAATAAATATCATCATAGACAAAAATAGAAATACCCTTTTCGTGAGATTGCACAGTAAGTATAAGAACGGGATTTTTAGTACCTTTCTTTTATATAATATGCCAAATGCGGATAAATCCTCGGCTTTCCATGAACTTTTTTTTTACTTATTAGCTCTTAACAATGCTTCATTTTATTTTGTTGGTAGGTTGTTTTCTAAATTTCGATGTTTTCTTTCTTATTTTTTACATTTCACTTTTGACACTTTTGGAACATGATGTCATGGCATTATATGCCATATTTAAATTGATCTTATTATATATCAGCGCTTGGGCGGTTTTATTTGTTCTTATAATATATCAGCGCTTGGGCTGTTTAATTTCAAACTTATCTCTTGTTTGGAATTTTTATTTTTACGTTGCCGAGGCTTTTATATACTGTGCATACTGTACATATGTTTATAGTTTATTTTGTTGCTAGTTGTTATGTATGTCTATAAGTTCATTGTATCTGTTCTAACTCCCGATGCAGGTGCTTACTGTTAGTTGTTTCACTTTGACGGGATGTTTTTATTTACACTGTTTGTTTGCTAGAAAAACCTTCAGGAAGTGCGAGGTTAAAGCGCTCCACAAACCAGGTTTAAGCACCCCAGTCGGCCCTTTTGCCGATTGACCGTTCCAAGGCAGTAACTGATGGTTTTTCTTTTTCTGTGTTATGTCTCGTCTCTGTGTTTTTGTCACATTGATATTTACCCTGTTTGCCTTTGTCTAGAGGTAGATTAAATTCAAATAATTGTGGACATTTTGATAGGACCTTTTCTTATTTAATGATTGAACCTTTCATCGCTAGGCCATTTAAGCTAGAATATCAAAACAGAAAAAGAAGCAGCTGCATCAGTCATGCTTTTCATATAGATTATTTGAAATAGAAATATAATATCATTTGATCCTCAAGATCATATTTCAATATTTTGTTAAATAAATATTTTTGTGAAAACAATGAATTTGCTACAAAATAATTCGAAACCAGAAATATGACACAGAAGACTCATGAAAAACTACAGTGATTGACATTGCATTGGTCAAGTCTTTCTTATTTACCTATTCATAATCACAACAGTGTTGCTTGTGCAGTGTGGCGGTCGTAAAAAATCTCCCCGTGCATGTGATCTATGTTGTCATCTAATTTATCCTATCAGGATTGTTACGTATATTTTCTTTTGACATACCTTGGACTTAGGTTTATTTTGTCACATTTACATTTACCTTGTCTGCCTTGGTCTGCAGGTAGATAAAATTTAAATATCTGTGAAAATTTTGATAGGACCTTTTCTTATTTACCTATTCATAATCACAACAGTGTTGCTTGTGCAGTGTGGCGGTCGTAAAAAATCTCCCCGTGCATGTGATCTATGTTGTCATCTAATTCATCCTATCAGGATTGTTACGTATATTTTCTTTTGACATACCTTGGACTTAGGTTTATTTTGTCACATTTACATTTACCTTGTCTGCCTTGGTCTGCAGGTAGATAAATTTTAAATATCTGTGAAAATTTTGATAGGACCTTTTCTTATTTACCTATTAAATCCAAGTTATAGTAAGGGTTGGTTGAAATATGTCAAAATCGTAGCATTGGGTATGATTTGATATAGATAAAAACATAGATCCCTTCGCAATTTTCATAAAACAAGCATGTACCAAGACTCATTGATTGTTAATGTACATCCATACAATGGTCCCGGATTCGAATATAACAAAAATATATTTTATGTTTTGGTCTAATTGCATATATTTTCTGTTTCGAGTTAATAACTTGTGATGATTTTCGACAAATTAGGATTTTCTTTTTACTATTCTAAACCAAAAACAATTTAAAACTGGTTTATACATGGTAAAACCACGAGCCTGAAAAAAAAATTAATGAGAAAATGTGTTTTAAATATCGCCTTGCTGGTAAGAAACGTGAGAAAAAGTCCTGTTAAAGAATAACCACAGATATTTAAATCTAACCTACCTTTAAACAAAGGTAAACAAGGTAAATCTAAAATGAACCAAAGTCCAAGCGATGTCAAAAGAAAATACACGTTAACATAAATATTTCCATAACAATATATCTTTTGTTTTTAATTTTAATAATTTTAATAATGCCCATGCATTTTTACTCGTTTTAGATATATTTGTAAGGGCGTCTATCTGTCTAGTTTTCTAGTCCTCCGCCAAGGGAAGAAACACAGTATGTTAATTTAAATATTTAGAGTTGCGTCCCTTCTTTCACGCTCGAGAAGTGAGAATAGATAGTTTCCACATCAGTGAAAATCCCTTATCTTGGCAGCCATCTTTGATGGTAACTTCAAGGGATTTTCATATGAATTTCACAGAAGGATAAATTTTATTTTCTTGTAATTTCTTTATTTGTGGTCCGAAAATTAAAAGCTATACACCATTGGAAAGCTCTTGAAATTCACATTTTTAGAATACAATATTTTTTTCAATTGATAAATGCACACAGCATTAATACACAGAAATAAATTAAACTATTGGCTCATACTTAAAACAAAATGAACAGTGTCATTTTCGGTTGTTTTTCTTTAACCTTTTAAACTATCAATATTTAGTTTTGATTTTTAAAATACTTTATAAAAGCTGTTAAATTTGATATAAAATTCAGTAAAATAGATTGAAAAATAAAAACACAGTGGTAAGTTTAATACAGCAATCTCGTTTTGTGTTTAAATATATAGTATTTTCTTATATTAGTATGATGTTTAAAAGATTATCGTTGTTTGTATTTCCAAAACTGAAATCTACAATGTTAAGTAAAATGTTTCGAGCGGAATACTCTTGCATATGTTTTTAAATGTTAAAAAATATATGTTTTCTGCATTCACAAAAAGGGATGAAGTATGGTTTTATGTTGGCTTTTACAGTTGTGGCATTTGTATGTGGCTTTACTTTTCTTTTTTATGTGTGGTTATAGGTCACATTCATCTTGTGAATTTGTGAAGTCTTTAATACATAATATTCCTTTTTTAATTTAATTAATTGTGTAATGAAATGTCCATCCAAGCTTAATATGATCGTTATGTAACACAGAATTAATGAAGCTTCTTTTCATTAGTTGTAGTCTAGTCAATCATGACATAAGCAATAATTATGTCATCCCGTCAGTCAGTTAATGAAGCGTCAACCTGCTCGAAGTTAATGAAAATTATATGTCCGTGAAAAGATTGTAATCACGGAAGTGACCTATTTCACATCAGTGACTTTTTTTTTATAAATATATTTTTGTTGAGTAGAGTATCTAGTTGATTACTGTTGATGTGTCATAAATTTTGATCAATAAGAAAATAAGAGATGTAGGCGCTGATTGAAATATTTCCGACTCAAAGGAAAACTCCATAACATTTAATTGACCTGAAGAGGTTTATCTTGTTTCTTGTGGGGTTTTTTTTTGTTTATCATTACAACAGCTCTATTTTAGTCATCAGGAAACGTTTTCCACTTGAAACAGATAAATTGCTGTTTTCAATATGCATCAAATGTTGTTTGTTTGTTTGTTTGTTTGTTTATTGGGTTTATCGTCCCACCATCAGTATTTCAGTTATCTGGAGACGGTGTCCACTTGAAGCAGATATAGTGCTGCCTTCACTGTGTATATCATGCCGTGAACACCTGGCATGATACCACGCCCAGTCACATTATCCTGACACCGGGCCAACCAGTCGTGGAACTACCCATACATTTGCTTAAGAGCTAGCAAGGGAGCTATACCACTACCATTTTTAACGACTTTCGTATGTCGCGGCCCGGGATCGAACCCGGGGCATCTCGTACCTGGAGCCGACGCTCTACCGATTGCGCTACCAGGTCCGGTGCATCGAATATTGACCGTGTCGTTTAAATCTACATAAACTCATACTATACTACAATGTCACACATGTCCTGAAACTATCTTTATATTAACTTGAGAGTTAGCAGTGAAGCAGTACCGCTCTTATATGTAGCATCTTTCGTACGTTGTAGCCGGGTTTTAAACTCATGACCTCCCACACATAGCATTCTTATAGACCCTTCGGCGGCCTCTAGGGTCGACGCTCTAGTGATTACGCTACCAGATTAGGTGAACCGTAAATGTACATTTGACTAAAAGAACTGAGCGGACGGATGTCCTTAATCACACAAAGTACACGTTAGAATACACTATTAAGTGGCTAATTGAACGTAATCTGCGAGCTCTTTCGTCAGTGTAATGACATTACTGCTGATAGGAAAATTTACATCTAAATTGTCCCTTCGCCGACTGCTATAAACAAAACAAGATCACGTGAGAGTGCTACGTGCAAGAATGCACTGTGGTTGATAATAACGTTTACGGATTTTTGCGAAATGGACATGATGGAACAGTCTTAAGTCATTACCAGTAAATGTAGTAGAAATAACTTTATCGGTTTTTGTACTCAGTGAGATTGCAGTGAATAATTAGAAACTATAATTTAGCTTCCTTAATGGCAATCCTTTGCTGGCTGCGATTCCGCTAGAAAAAAGTGCTTACATAATTCCGGCATTGCAGAGGTGTTTTCACTACAATCTTGAAATCAAGAGTACTTTTTGTCATTGTTTTAAGTCATTTGCACTTTAAACAAAATAATAAAACTTGTGATATTTTGCAAAATATTATGCAACGAAACGCTCAACTATCTTACGCTTCATTCACGCATTTCATTCATGCATATATTTGGAGCTCTCAGCCTTTTGAAAGGTGAACTTCTGGAACTTAAGTAGTCGAAATGCTGCGATTTGTGATGCTGAAATAAAAAAAATATAATCTCTGACACTATCACGGTACAGCTATGAACAATAAAAAATAGAACCATTAAATATCGATGTATCTACGAAGGTCTTCATTGATACTGTTTCCTGAGATTGGGTACAATGGTTCATCAAGCCGTGGTGTTCGCTTAATTTGCATTTGTTTATAAATTTCATTCTATAAACATACACAATTGTACAACATACAAAATGTTGTAAAAATGAAAGCCTGTTATATAATCTTTTAATTTACAAAACATGTACATATTTTGGCTCATACATACATAAATAGAGACGTTATCCGTAAATAAACAGCACAGACCAAAATCAGAAAAGATGTGCCTTAGTATTTCCTCACCTTTGACAACAATAATGTTTTGCTCTTACTTGTTTTATATGTTGTAAAAATGGTTAAACTTTGTTAGTTGTTTTCTTTTTGCATGGAATTGCAGACATTTAGTTCCTGTTTATATTTAGCGCTCTATAAGAAAGACATGTAATGTTTACAAAATATGTTGTCCCTTTGAAGTTATTGGATATTTTTGACACTTTTGCTTAAAAAGATCCTAATAGGTCTACATCAAGGTTATAAGACAATGCAAAGCGATACTGGCAGGACAAGTTAATTTGGTTTCTTTACCTAAAGTATGCTTGTTAAACTACAGATTTGGAATTATAAAACAATAAAAATAGAAATAACTAACGTATAATAAGTATTACTTTAAATTTCAAGGAAACTTTAAAACTTGAAGAAGTGTTGAAACGTTTAAGGGGATCGTGTCCATCCTTTGTACATTATAACGTTATGTTGTGCAATGCTCCTGCACACCTTTGACATATTGGTTATGTTTAAAGATTGTGCGCGACACTCGTCTTATATGACATAGATGTGGCCAAACATGTCTACGGATATGTGTTAAAACCGGTTTAAGCACCCCAGTCGGCCCATGTTGCCGACTAACCGTTCGAAGGCGGTAACTGTCGGGTTTGCTCTTTTCGTTAAATGACTCATCACATATTTGTTCTTGATTCTCACTCGGCGTGCATTTGAAATACCTTTGTTCTGTGCCTTTTCGGAGTTTAGTATATGTTGCAATGTCCATATGACTTTTCATATATTCTTA
Organism: Sinonovacula constricta; assembly: GCA_007844125.1. Taxonomy (NCBI): domain Eukaryota; kingdom Metazoa; phylum Mollusca; class Bivalvia; order Cardiida; family Solecurtidae; genus Sinonovacula; species Sinonovacula constricta. The sequence goes on from CM017566.1 coordinate 38,137,341, forward strand.
TTAAGGCAGACAAATTTAATGCCAATAAACTGTATATTTACTTGCTTGATTTCCCGTGAAGATAGTATGTTGCAATGTTAAAAAGTATGTTAATTCTGTAATCTAGTTTTGCAATATTTTAAAAATCTTTTTTTTTCACTGTGATATCCTATTGATTTAATACCAATAAACTGTTGCAATATAGTATATGTTTAAAAGTGTTTTTTGCAATGTGTATTAACTAGATTGTGGCCATGTAAGCTCTATTTCCTAAGAAAGATCACTAACGATTGTATACCTTAAATGTACAAAGTATTAACTCATTAAGGCCATATTGCAGTGACCTCCAGTGTCATCAGTGTTTTTATTTGGTTGGTCGGGTTCGACCTCCTAACAACACTATTTTATTTCCCTGTTAAAGCCTCAGTGTAGAGATCATTTCTATTGACTTTTTGCCCAAACGATTTAATAAAAATTCTGGAAAAGAAGAGAAAGCACTTGATAACTGTACAAAACCAAGGAAAAAAGCACATCACTCAAATAATGTCTTGCATGTAATCTATGTTGTCATTTAATTCATCCTATAAGGATTGTAACGTATATTGCCTTGATAGACCACGGACTTTGGTTCCTCAAATCCATCTTCACATAAACAGGATGCTACAAATATTTACAATTATCTGGGCATTATTTTTCTTGATTAAAATTTAATTAATTTACAATCAACAATTTTGTATCTTTTTACTTATAGAAATAATACTTCTCTCTCTTCTAAATACTGATAGGATATTATTTTTTCACTGCAGTCAAAACTTTCGTCATGACTTATCAACGAAAACGTCAGCACTTGGACATGTCTTCCCCTCAGTTATAGCGAGGTTCTGTGAAACGGGTTTGAGCACCCCTGTCGGTCCCTTTTTGCCAAATAACCGTTCCAACTCGGTAACTGTTGGGTTTGTTTTGTTTTGTGAAATGACTTGCGTCTTGTCCTGTGCCCTATCAAATTTTGATATATGTTGCAATGCCCATGGGGCTTGGTGGAATATTCTTATTGTTATGGAACAGTAGAGATTTTTTAGAATTTATTTGTGGTTTTCAGTTATCGTGAAATGGGGTTGACTTGAGCAGATATAATGCTGTTTTTGTGTTGTTTTTCAAATCGAAATACTACCATATTCCTTTTCTGAACACTATGTGGACATTATTTTTCGAGGACGTCACTACTTTCGTCATAACGTATAGAAAATATCAGCGCACGGACATTTTGTTTTCAAATAGATCGTTTTTCATTTCGTTGCTTTCATTTGAGAAACTCGTCAGGAAGTGCGAGGTTAGAGCTCTGTAAAACCGGTTTAAGCACCCCAGTCGGTCCATATTGCCGACTGACCGTTCCAAGGCGGTAACTGTCGGGTTTGCTCTTTTCCTTAAATGACTCATCACAAATTTGTTCTTACTTTTCGCTTGGCTTACATGTGAAATACCTTTGTTCTGTGCCTTTTCGGAGTTTGGTATATGTTGCAATACTCATAGGACTTTGTCATATATTCTTTTTTATTGAGTTCACATGTAATGAACACCTGACAAGATACCACAGGTATTCTGATCCTCTCCCCTAGGCAGACACTTTATGGAACTTTGGTTCCTATAATTGATCAAGCGTAAACAAATGAACTATACTACGAACATTTTACGACCTTGTTATGTTGAAGTCAATTTTTGAATCCGGTTATACTCGTGCCTGCATACTTCACTCTCCAGTTTTCGATTTGTTCGGTACATATTTTAATGAATATAGCAATTTTCATAATAATGCTTAATTTCAATGAATATTAAATGTAACACAGCCTGTGACACGATCAAACCTTCAGGGTGTACTAAGCCAAACCTCCGTAGTCCTGTTTTGATTGTTAGTTCTTGATTTTGGTTTTGTTCTTTGTGTTGCTTTGTTTATTACTTTGCATCGAACAGTTACGGTCAAAAACGACGTCCAGCTATCTTGGTGGAGGAAGACCCTTAACACATGTCTGGATAGAACCACAGGCACACCGCAGGAATACTTTCCAACATTAAGTCCTTCGCCCAGAACGGAACTTGAACCCACGCCTTGGGAGGCTAAGCGGTCAGAGGAGTTAAAATCGTCGATTCTACCACAACGTCACGCGCGCACCTCGTTTTCCGGATTTAAAGCAGTAAGCATTACGTAATGGTGTCAGTTTTTATTCCGATTGACCGTTTCAAAGCTGTAACCGTTGGTTTTCCTGTAATTGATTTTCCTTCCATTGTGTAATATTTCGTCTCAGCGTTCTGTCACTCTGGCATCAAATTGCAATCTATGCCTTTGTTTAATGATAGTTGATGGTGTCATGTTTCCTTTTTGTGTAACTACCGTTAGCCGAACAACAATAACCTGGGTACTTGCGTGAATATACATATATACATTTTACACTTTATTGTAGCACAAAAGCCGGGTTTTGTACCAAAACATTCGGAATATATTTTATATACAATGAACATAGATAAATATATGTTTTTTTATATAACGATGCTATACTGCTTATTGTATTGTACCAATATTATGAGAAACATAGTATATGACCATTTTAGCATGTCTTTCAAAACATTTTTTAAACAGGGACTGAGGGATGCAACCAGGTAAAAAAGTAGAGTTTTGAAAACACATAGTTACATGTAAGCTTATATATATATATATATATATATATATATATATATATATATATATATATATATATATATATATATATATATATATATATATATATATATATATATATATATTAGAGGAGGTCAGACCTCGGAAGGTTTATGGCATATACCTTTCTCAGTCTGACCAACCAGTCCGTAAACTTGCATATTGCCCTTAAGGCCATATTTTATTTGCTAATTATATTATATTATATTATATTATATTATATTATACCTCATTTGCATACGCCCTTCTATATTTAATATGACGTCATCCAGTCCATAAATCGCATATTGACCGGCTACCCGGTCCATAATTCTTATATTGACTGTTTATGACGTCATCCAGTTTGTTTGACTGTTTAAACGCGACTTTTACGACGTGCGAATTTTACGACAACACAAACAGACGATATTGTCAAAATGGCTAAGTGATTCGCCTCTTTATCGGAGACAGATTTAGTTAAAATCAGCGAATCTAATGGATTCAGAAAACACCAAAAAAACCGCGACAAAACTGAAGCTCTTTCGAACATATCTAGCAGAAAAAGGCCACGATTCTTCCTTTGAAACCTACACGAACGAAATTCTTAAAGTCCGGATCTTTTGTCTAGTAACATTTACTATTTAATTTGAACAACAAAAATGGAATATTAAAAGAAGAGAATGTTGTTTTTTTGCTGCATCGCTTGAAAATAATGAAAAAACGACTAGGGTTTGAGATATTTCACACACTGAACAAATACAATTATTATTTGAAAGCAAATTATACTAAACTTAAAAGCAACAAAAGGGATAAAAGGATTAAGATTCGGTATAATATAACAAATAATACATGGCCTTGAGGGCAATATGCAAGTTTACGGACTGGTTGGTCAGACCTCGGAAGGTATATGGCCCTCAGCTGCGCTTCGGGCCATATTCCTTTCTCGGTCTGACCAACCAGTCCGTAAACTTGCATATTGCCCTCAAGGCCATGTATTATTTGTTAAATATTATATTATATTATTAATAGTATTTACTGCGTTAAAGTTGAATGGATCGTGATTCATATCCTCACCAAAATGTTCTAGATCCGCCACTGTTTCCATGTAGTGGTTACAATTATTAATATAAATACACCAGAACGTGACACTGGTTTTTACTTCACTTAATTGTCTGACACGTCTGTAATCACACACCGACAGATGTGAAAATAGCATGTCATCAGCTGTTATTCTCGATTTTCGAAATAAAAAATATACACACTGTATTGGGTATCTACGTTGTTTGTGTGTTTTTGTAGGTATTTTCATTTTCTTTATTTCTATAAGTAATAGTTTTAATTAACCGCTGTGGTCTGATGCGTTCTGTATAATTACATTAAAAATATCTTCATTAACTCTCTACTCTCTACAAAATCTGCATTCAAAGAATATAAGAAGTGTATGTTGAATAACGTACATTTATTAACGTATGTTATTCGTTGTTCGTATGCTTGCAAGGTGTTTTGCTGGATGGTGTAAACTCATCATATATCTAGTTCAATGACGCAAGGGTTTGTTTTATTGATTTGAAAAGTTGAAGCCTAACACGAAGAACACGATTCTTCCATTATTCTGAAAATATAAACACCAGGCAAGATGGACATTTTCAGTTCTATTTTTTTACAAAGTGATGTTAGTGCAATCAAATGAAATCATATAAAAATTCATCTATCTCTAGACAGAGTTATGTTTTTCAAAGGTGAAAAATGAGAATGACAATCATGCGGATAGGCATTCCATATTTGGGGAAACAAAGAAATTAATTTTTTGTTGAAGGGATTTCTTTCAAGGTTTTGCTCTTTGTTGAATGACTCATCACATATTTGTTCTTACTTTTATATTTGGCTTTAATGTGAATAATTATGTCAAGAACCTTTTCAAAATGTGTTATATGTTGCAATGCTCATAGGACTTTGTTATATATTTTATTGGAAATGCCTATGAAGTGATATAACAGCTTTAAGAAGTAAACGTATTTTAAACGGATATTATTTTTTTAAAGTTAAAGAACATATTTTTTGTTTCTTCTTAAGAACTTTTACGCAAACAATAAAAACAAACGTGAGAACTGTAGGTGCGTTTCATCTAAAATCCTAAGATCGATTGAAACGTTCTTACATTTCGGTCGTACGAACACTCCTGAGTGCGTTTCAACAAACCGTCATAAGTGCAATTGGTAGCAAATCAATCAACAGCACTCTTTACATTTAAGAGCGATTTCGCTCTGAGGGCGATTTCCAAAATATTAATGAAACGCTTTTAAGAAGAAAAAACATTCTTAAGAGAAAAAAAAAATCTGATGTAACACACCACATGAACAAATAACAAGTAGACCATTTTGATTACAGCACTGCAGTTATTCGATCTGTTCAAAGTTAAACATTTCTTTGTATAGTAGATGTATGGTATGCCCTTTTTAATAAGCAGTTTTGGTCATTTTCACAATACAATTCAAAGATTGGGGTGCAATAACTCTTGATGTATATAACAACAATTGGTATAATAATTTCTTATAAAAGTAGACAGCCTGTACTTATTATCGCAGCCTGTTTATCCGCACACAATTATCTACACTAACTTTATGATAGATATACGACTAAGATGTTCTCGTTTTTTTTAAATTTTATTAGGATTTAAACTTTTTGGTTCTACTTTTGTATTACAAATATTGCTTTTTGAGACATTTTGCGAAAAGAATATAGATTATTAATTTATTATATTAATGCACGTTTGTGTGGCGAGCTATAAATTTCCACATCCTAAAGAGGATATTGATTATATCGTATCGCGTTTAGTGGAGAATTCCCGCACGCCCTTAAAGTTTAATTGATAACTTCGTGCCGTGTTTAGTGGAGAATTCTCACCGCCCTAAAGCTTATATTGATTACTTCGTATCGCGTTTAGTGCAGAATTTTCACCGCCCTAAAGGTTATATTGATTACTTCGTATCGCATTTAGTGGAGAATTCTCACCGCCCTAAAGGTTATATTGATTACTTAGTTTCGCGTTTAGTGGAGAATTCTCACCGCCCTAAAGCTTATATTGATTACTTCGTATCGCGTTTAGTGGAGAATTCTCACCGCCCTAAAGTTTATATTGATTACTTCGTATCGCGTTTAGTGGAGAATTCTCACCGCCCTAAAGGTTATATTGATTACTTCGTATCGCGTTTAGTGGAGAATTCTCACCGCCCTAAAGGTTATATTGATTAATTCGTATCGCGTTTAGCGGAGAATTCTCACCGCCCTAAAGGTTATATTGATTACTTCGTATCGTTTTTAGTGGAGAATTCTCACCGCCCTGAAGGTTATATTGATTAATTCGTATCGTGTTTAGTGGAGAATTCTCACCGCCCTGAAGGTTATATTGATTAATTCGTATCGCGTTTAGTGGAAAATTCTCACCGCCCTGAAGGTTATATTGATTACTTCGTATCGTTTTTAGTGGAGAATTCTCACCGCCCTGAAGGTTATATTGATTAATTCGTATCGTGTTTAGTGGAGAATTCTCACCGCCCTGAAGGTTATATTGATTAATTCGTATCGTGTTTAGTGGAGAATTCTCACCGCCCTGAAGGTTATATTGATTACTTCGTATCGCGTTTAGTGGAGAATTCTCACCGCCCTAAAGGTTATATTGATTACTTCGTATCGCGTTTAGTGGAGAATTCTCACCGCCCTAAAGGTTATATTGATTAATTCGTATCGCGTTTAGTGGAGAATTCTCACACGCCCTAAAGGTTATATTGATTATTTTGTATCGTTTTTAGTGGAGAATTCTCACCGCCCTGAAGGTTATATTGATTAATTCGTATCGTGTTTAGTGGAGAATTCTCACCGCCCTGAAGGTTATATTGATTACTTCGTATCGCGTTTAGTGGAGAATTCTCACCGCCCTGAAGGTTATATTGATTACTTCGTATCGTTTTTAGTGGAGAATTCTCACCGCCCTGAAGGTTATATTGATTACTTCGTATCGTGTTTAGTGGAGAATTCTCACCGCCCTGAAGGTTATATTGATTAATTCGTATCGTGTTTAGTGGAGAATTCTCACCGCCCTGAAGGTTATATTGATTACTTCGTATCGTTTTTAGTGGAGAATTCTCACCGCCCTGAAGGTTATATTGATTAATTCGTATCGTGTTTAGTGGAGAATTCTCACCGCCCTGAAGGTTATATTGATTACTTCGTATCGCGTTTAGTGGAGAATTCTCACCGCCCTAAAGGTTATATTGATTACTTCGTATCGCGTTTAGTGGAGAATTCTCACCGCCCTAAAGGTTATATTGATTAATTCGTATCGCGTTTAGTGGAGAATTCTCACACGCCCTAAAGGTTATATTGATTATTTTGTATCGTTTTTAGTGGAGAATTCTCACCGCCCTGAAGGTTATATTGATTAATTCGTATCGTGTTTAGTGGAGAATTCTCACCGCCCTGAAGGTTATATTGATTACTTCGTATCGCGTTTAGTGGAGAATTCTCACCGCCCTGAAGGTTATATTGATTACTTCGTATCGTTTTTAGTGGAGAATTCTCACCGCCCTGAAGGTTATATTGATTACTTCGTATCGTGTTTAGTGGAGAATTCTCACCGCCCTGAAGGTTATATTGATTAATTCGTATCGTGTTTAGTGGAGAATTCTCACCGCCCTGAAGGTTATATTGATTACTTCGTATCGTTTTTAGTGGAGAATTCTCACCGCCCTGAAGGTTATATTGATTAATTCGTATCGTGTTTAGTGGAGAATTCTCACCGCCCTGAAGGTTATATTGATTAATTCGTATCGCGTTTAGTGGAAAATTCTCACCGCCCTGAAGGTTATATTGATTACTTCGTATCGTTTTTAGTGGAGAATTCTCACCGCCCTGAAGGTTATATTGATTAATTCGTATCGTGTTTAGTGGAGAATTCTCACCGCCCTGAAGGTTATATTGATTAATTCGTATCGTGTTTAGTGGAGAATTCTCACCGCCCTGAAGGTTATATTGATTAATTCGTATCGTGTTTAGTGAAGAACTATCACAGCATTGGTTAATGTGGTCTTGTTTATACTTGTTATTGTGTTACATTATGCATTAGAAATGGACATTCACATTTACAAATTTATTCTGTTAAGAATACAATCTTTGTTGTAAACATCTATTATTCCTAAACAGCAAATGAATTATTATTCAATGCTAAGAAGCTTAATAGGTTAACCTTCTGAAATATTGTTCCCGGCGACTCTGCATCAATTGTTTCTTGGCCACCATATAATTTAGCTGTCTGAACACATAAATAACAAACAAATCAAAATCACGTTTTGGATATAATTTGTTTGAAAATAGTACAATTAATACTGGCTGTTAATCGAACGAGTAGATAGGATCGCCTGCAATGATTATGAACAACATCACCAGTTTGAGTGTGTACATTGTCTTTTCTTACAGTGCTCGATTTCTTTTATTCCGATACATATTGAGTCTCTTAACTTCACTACTGGTTAACTATCAAATTATGTTATATGAACAATCTATGTGTTCAATTCTTTACATCACATTAAAGCAGTTTGAAAGTATGCCTTACGCATATATTGTTGTTTTTGTTGTTGTTATATATAAACATTGCAAAACAACAGAAAGACCTATATTAATAATTGCATGAGATTATTGGAAAAGAAGTCGCAAAAATAAAATCAGGCTGATTTTACGAAACCTAAGAAATGTGAGATTCCGACTACCTCATCCGTTTTTGGGGCTTCACGGTTGACAAATCATTTTTTGTAAATAAAGATGAAATATGTCATTGTTCCTCTTCTTGATTAAAACAACTTGATTAAAACAAAGCTATGATCGACTGACTTGCCAAGTCTACTCAAGATTCCTTGTAACAACAACGTCGTAGTTTTGTTTATTTGTTTGTTGTTGTGTATTTTGTTACATCGCACGGACACAATTATGATCATATTGGCGACGTCCAACCAATTACTGGTGGAGGAAGACCCAAGACTTGTGTCTGGGTAGAACCACCGGCGCACCGCAAGTTAGCTGGAAAATCTTCCCACATGAAAGTTTTCGCCCGGTACTCGAACCCAGGCGGTGAGGGGCTGAGGAGTTTCAGGTCAGCGACTCTAACCGCTCGGCCAAGGGCGCCCCCATCACACGTTGCAGAAATTAAGGTTACCTAAAAATGTGTTTTTTACATGTCTTTTAATTGACCCTTTGATAATCAAACCAAATTATACGTTTGAATTACTTTTTGTCTGACCTACTTAAAGTTGTTATATATATATATATATTGCATTCGAACAGTTCATGTGTTCTAGAACCATTTCTCGAAATACTAGACGAACGATGCAAATATAGCATTATTAAGTCACATGTAACTCCGAGTGTAAACTATGGGATAAATTAAACAACTTCGTAAATCGTATATATTTATGCGACCTTTTTACTATTAGTACGTTCTTTCATGTGATACGAATATGTACAAATTGGCTTTCAGTTTTAGTTTGCTGGTATGTTATATACATACCACACTGAGACGACATTTGTCCAATCTAACAATGAGAGCATTAGGTGATTTCAATGTTAAACGTGAGATGGAGTGCCAATGTTTGAGTTTGCTTTCTTGTGTACGTCACGCTTATGTCATTTTCTGTATCATTTAGACTCACAATTTAACTTAAAATACAGCTTATCTTCTATACAAACGTAGTGCGTATCTAATACCTTTGTGTCGCATCTTTATATGTATGTCACTTTTACTACTTCTTTTTACAGACACTTTTATAGTTAGGTGTCATTTTGATTTAACGCCACTTTTCATGTTTCAGACAGCATATAGTTTGTTGGCTTCACATTCATCCTTCCATCGGTCTTTGTGTTCGTTCATTCGTTCATGCTTCTTGTCTTTTAGTACGTCATAGGTTTGTCCGAATGGATGATATGCCCCCCCCCCCCAGCCTTTATAGATCTTGGCTTCAGACTTGTGGATTTAGTTGGTCTGGATAATTAAAAATACAGTGCATAAGAACCATGCTTCTGTGAACGTCCACTTTTGGGATGTCTCTGTTCAATATTTTTTTCTTGCACAAACACTTGGAAACTACTAGACTGTTTTGTGATGTGGTGAACTGGGGTGAACAAGAACTCAGTCTATAAGAATCTGCCAGTTATGTTACGGTGGTTGTTTCTATAGTCCGAATAACAACGTGATCGATTCACTTCCCGCCTGGTATTTAGGTAATATGGTTATAAACAAAGTGCAGATGACAACCATCATATACCCGCGTTCTTTAATTATTCACTTATCTATTTATGCTCCCCTCCCCTCTCTATGTCTATATATCTCTGTCTGTCTTTCTGTCTGTCTGTCTGTCTGTCTGTCTGTCTGTCTGTCTGTCTGTCTATCTGTCTGTCTGTCTGTCTGTCTGTCTGTCTGTCTGTTTCTCTCCTTCTCTCTCCCTCTCTCTCTCTCTCTCTCTCTCTCTCTCTCTCTCTCTTTCTCTCTCTCCCTCTCTGTGTCCTGGTGCATTTTCTCATTGTTTGTATGTGTCTGATTGTTTTAACACTGACAAGAGCATTTGTATTTGAAAACTAAATGTTCATCAAGACGACGTACCATGTACAAGTCTTAATAAACGTATGTTCTGTTCTGTTCTGTTCTTTAATCGCCCTCCCATTTGTTCACTAGACTTGCCTGTCAGGTAAATAACTTGGTTTGTGCTCTTCGCAAAAACATTGTTCTACGTTGATTTATTATTTAAATCCATTAGTTTGAAAATAAAAACATGCAAGATACATCGTCTTAATTATAAAATTATCTGTTGCAGTTTTTAACTGCATCCCATCCCTTTGTCCTAATCGATTTGAGAAGAATAACCAGGGTTTTGTGCTTTGTGTGTGTGTTGTTTTGTTTTATCTCTCAAGAGAATTAAAAGCTGATAAAACACTTTATTGTTGATATTTAGTCAATTGCCAACCCGTCAAAACTTTGGCTATCATGTAATAAACACAAACCAGTTTGATTGGTTGACAATTAATATGTCACATTTGCATTTGTGTGTGCAGTAGATGATGCGTTTTGTGCCTAAATGTCACTTATGAGAGGGTTTTAGAGATAGGGGGAGGTCTAAAAGCGACTCCTGCACAGGTCATAACAAACCAGCTTATTTATTTATTTGGTTTTTACGGCACACCGACACTTAACAGGTCATACGGCGCCGAATACAAAGTTAAATGTGAATAGATCGTAATCAGGCCAAAACCAAACTACGCATGTAAAATATAGAAAAATATAAAAACTAACAGGTAAAAAAATAAATTAAAATTGAAAACAGGTCAACACATAAAACGGTTTAACAAACCAGGTTAAGAAGTGATATAATTGTGTGACCAATTGTACATGTATTGGAGAACACTGCCTGACATTTTTCGCTTCTAAAATCATAAACTTTGTTTCTATTACCAACACTGCGTTAAAGATAAAACTGTTTTGTCATCAAAAGCGCTTTAATACTCCATAGTATATCACCGGATACAAACTAATCGTACATAACGTACGCAAATAAGACTGCAAAACTGCTAAGTTTTACACTGGAAGACACTTATATAAGAAAACAATTCTATATTTCCATAAATGTGATGTTTACATTGCACTAACGCTCCCGGGAGGGCCATGAGGCCCGGAGAGCTGCTTTATACTCAATGTTAAAAGTGTTACGTCATCGCTATCGTTGTCATCGTTTCTGGTCCTTGGTCGACGGTGTAAATGAATGTTTACTCCAACCATATGCTGATGTATTGACGCATTAGCTGTTTACATTGTGCTGTTTGTTCCGCAGTTGTTCAATCGTCAGATATTGTTCCTACTAAGCCGCTGATGGAATCGGTTGTGCCACAAAGATGAAGTTCCGGTCGCCACCAGCGCTATTGGTACAACAGTCAACACGCGTGGTATGCTGTTCACGTTTCTAATGAAACTGTACTGGAAAATATAATTTTCAGATGTCTAATGGGCGTTTATGAAGCTTAAAATGTATCAGCTTGTGAAAATGGCAAAAGGCAACGTTTCTTATAATTGTTCTTTTAGACTGACCTATTAAATGGTGCAGAAATGAATAAAGAAACAGTCGAAAACGCAACAAAAAAACGAAACTGTCATTGGCCTTTTCAACAAATAAATATATTTTATGATACAATAATTAGTATTTCATATGAATCATGTTGTATTGATAAATGATAAATATGTCATAAACTGCGATTAAAAATTTGGCATTTGACATCAGATTTGATTTTTGTATATTTTGGAAATCCCGTCTATATGTTCTCTGTTAAATCTACAACACATCACTCGTAATGCTTAAATATTTAGAACCACCTTCATTCATGAAACAAATGTCAACAAACGGGGTTTACATATGGCGCACAAAAATGTTAAATTGAACTATCATGAGACGCTTAGTTTACACGTCTCGTCATGTATGTTAACACATATTATATTCTTTTTCATTGATTTCCCGTGTGTGTTGTTGTTTTCTGTGGGGGTTTTTTGTAGATGATTTATTTGCACGGGAATTTGATTTGTTATTATCTTTTATTTGTATTGTATGCTAAATGTGCTCTGAACCTCTTAGAACGGTATTGACTTCAATAAAGTTGAGTTGAGTTGTAATAAAGTAAAGAGACACAAACTGTGACGTGTCATTTTTATAAAACTTAATGATCCGTCAACTAAAACTAAAAATGTAAGGGTACAATTTGTGCCAGGACACAGCAGATAGATTGAAAAGCAAACATCTCAAATTAATACAAAAATGCTTAAACGGATGAACGTTAACTTACAATGGAAAATTAGCCATAATAGTATAATTATATATAACTGGTTTGCCATACTGACTTATATGTCAACTGGGTACATGGAAAATAAAACACCTTTGTTTACCACATAAGATCCGGCAGTTTACCTACATTAAATACACGAACTAATATCTAACCACTGCTTTGGGGAATTTAGTCATACGTTAGTCGCTATAAAGACGATTATGAACTCTAACTTTATTGTTAGACTGTACTAAAATACTCTAACTAGCGCGATAATGGTCTCTGCTAAAAATAGATATTGACGTCAGAGCGGACTACCCGCATGACTACATAAAAGTAAGTGGTTACGTGGTTTTCTAAGTTTAAAAATAGCTTCATGTATCTCTGCATCGAGACTCGGGTAGGAATCACCTGTTTTCAATGACGAGTGGGGGTTTAACATTATAAGTCGAACTTAAACGCAAGTTGGCAGACTACATGGAAATATGTGTTCATCATTGCCATGACAACAATGCAAATATCTGCTGAGAAATGGCCACCAGTGTTTACTTTAGCTTCAGTTAAACCATTAAACTATTAAAAACGACGTCTTGTATTCTCGAGGAGGGTGAACCTGTGAATTCCTATAAATGCCAGCTATGTTTTTTTATAATTGCAAGCTGCATATTGCTGTTGCAAGCTACAATGTTAAAAACGGAATACTCATTTTCTTTTTCTCTGATAAAGGTATCACTGACCAGCTGCCTGCGATATCCTGTTTAGCCGGCTACACTGTCCCCATATAAATACATGCCATAAAAGACAACGGTTTCCAAGAGGCGCCAATAAGAGCAATTAACTTAATGGTAGTCAAACTGTGTCAAGAAAAAAAATATACATAAAAGAATTCGATACAGAAGGTCTAACAATGAATTCTTTTTGTATAAACAATCAATAGCTGATGTTAGTTAATCTCCTTATGTACACTGCACATCATAAGTTAAGAATATTTCTTGTTGCAAATGACATAAATCGTTGATACAATGTCATTAAAAAGCAAGCTTATGCCACAAAACAACTATTTGGCCCTGATGCTTTAAATTCCACTATACTGAACATCTGCAGCATTGGAAATTGTATATATATCTCATAATACGAACTACTTTTGGTGTAAGATAGAATTTACATCCGTCTGCCAAAAAGTTTTTTGTTCCTTAACAAACACAGTCTGCATTATCTAAGAAGCATTTTAATTGTTTATATGCTTCCGCTTTCTCATACAAGAAATATACAGTAGCTGCCGCTAGTTAGCACTGAACGACTGTACGAATATGAGTAAGAGTATTTCCGAAAAACAAAGTTCCAGACAAGAAAAGTACCTGAGAGCGTGTGCTTTAAACGAAAACATTACTATTCCGGAAAATAAACACTCTTTTGCACTGATTTGCTCTTGATTTAGTACATGTGAGAGGAACGAACCGTAACTCTGATGGTAACTAGACTTTGCTAAATTTATACATTTATTTCTTCCTTGTTGCATGCTACCTCTGTAATTACAAGCTGCATTGTTAAACATCGACATACTCGGCGTCTTGTCAAACAAGATCATGCCAAACAGCTCTATAATCCATATGATGTCAGCCACCTTTATTATTATTTGCAAGCTATATTTTAAGTTTTGTAAACTACACTGTTCCAAGCAGTTTACTTGGTTCTTTTCTCTGAAAAAAAAAAAACGTTTCATATGACAGCTGCTTTTTCCTGTCATTGCCTGCTTCATTATCGTCCCTATAAACATACATTTCATAAGAGGCTCCACTCTCAAAAGTGGCAGATATTACTTTCTTAATGTGTAATAGATATTGGCCCATTAGTGGAATTAACTTTAATCCATAGGAACTGATAAGCGCTAATATGCACTAGTGGAAACTTGTTAAAATCATAAGATAGGTTTTCTGGGCATTACAATGTTAATACTATGTCGATCGCAAGGGATATTAAAATATCAAAACTACATAAAACAGGTATAAAGATGCAAAAGGACAGTCACTAGGGCAATCGACTGCTGCACAACAGGCATCGGGTTTGAATCCTAAGACAAGCAGGCATTTTTAGTTTTATATCATTGTATTATTTTCTCATTGTTTACATCGACAGATACAGGATTTTATGGACTAACTCACTTATATTGTATTGTTTTAAACAGCATTTATTATAGAAAGATACAACAACATACCTGTAAGAGACATTGTGGTTTTAACGGAACTATTCCAGGTTCCAGTGAAATTATAGAGGAACAAAATGGCGACTGACTAGGCCTCAGGCAGATAGTTGTCTGTTAAAATCTGCATTATTTCCAAAGTTGGTTCTTATTCAGATAAACGGAAAAAAAACTTTTTTTGGCTTAGTTTCAAATCTGGTTGCATATGCTCAACGATTTGGTTGTATTTATTTCATATTTAAAAAAAAAAAATTATTACTAAATGTATTTTATATTACCATGTGTACTTTGTCATATTTTTTACATATTTTTTGCGTCAAAAATGTCAAACTTTAAAGTTTTGACATTTTTGACAAAAAGTTCTAATGACCTAGTCATGACGAGCAACATAAAGTAATGTACTTTTTTAAATAATATCTTGGCAGTTTATATGAAGATAAAAAACTTAATAATACAATATATGCAACCAGATTTGAAAATAAGCACAAAAATGTAATGGCCGTTAATTTTTTCCCGTTATCTGAAAAAAGCCTGTTATGGTTTGTACTCTTATTTCACAGACCACGAATTGCCACGAGGCGGTAACTTGTGTGTAAAGTATCGTGAGGTTCTAAAATGTAGAGTATTGACTTTCCGTGATTAATTCAATACCTGGAAATAGGAGTGGTTGCTATTTATATAACTCCTGGCTATAAAGTACACGTTACATTCTTCACTAGTTAAATCCATGTTTTTGGATTGTTTACAAAATACCCAAGAGAATCACCGCGGTTATTTTATCGCTGTTCAATGACGGTTCAAAAGGTCACGTGATTTTCATTTAACCGGTAAGCAATAAACTGGTTGACATTAGTGACAGTCAAAATAAGGTTTGTACTGACTGTTCTTTCTTTCAACAATCGCCACGTAACGTTCCCAATACGCTTCGCAAAAACGACACGGACTCTAAGAATCGTATTTAAAAAGCTACGTAGCTTTAAAATAAAACACCCTGTATAAAATAGTACCTTTAATTGAAAAAATATACTTACTGTTGCCACACGCTTACATTGGATAAGTTTATTCGTAATAACAGTTTTTAATATGATGAATTCGGTCTTCAACTGAATTGTACTTGGTCCGATGTTGTTCTTGCTTTTCCCAAGCAATCGGTATTTCGTAGCAAATATTTTTTCCCGAACTTCCTAAGTCTAAAACCGTATATTGACCGTTCCAGGGCGGTAACCGTCGGGTTTACTCTGTTAAACGACTCATCACAGATTCGTTCTTTTACATTTGACTTGCATGTGAATACCTTTGTTCTGTGCCTTTTCGGAGTTTGGTACATGTTGCAATGCTCATAAGACTTTGTAATATATTCTTATATATGTGGTGCATTCTAAGCTTTGTTATAACTAATAGTAATTGATTATGTGGTGGTCATAAAAAATACCTGTGTATGTAATCTATGTTGTAATTTAGGTATTTGTATAATATATAAGAATATATGACAAAGTCCTATGAGCATTGCAACATGTACCAAACTCCGAAAAGGCACAGAACAAAGGTATTTCACATGCAAGCAAAGCGAAAAGTAAGAACAAATTTGTGATGAGTCATTAAACTAAAAGAGCAAACACGACAGTTACCGCCTTGGAACAATCATTCGGCAATATATACCGACTGGGGTGCTTAAACCGGTTTTACAGAGCTCTAACCTCGCACTTTCTGACGAATTTCTCAAATGCAAGCCATGAAAAGAAAAACGATCTATTTGAATACAAAATGTCCAATCGCTGATATTTCTATAAGTTATGACGAAAGTAGTGACGTCCTTGAAAAATAATCGCAGCAAATTATTGGCATTGATTGCACCTTTCGATCCATTTTGTTTTGAACAACATTCCAAACATCTTTAAATACATACATTTTTGGCGATTCTTAGAATTCGTTAGCGATAGGAATTAAAGGCGTAAAACATAACACAAGTGGACACAATGTCATGAACGTGTTATAAACAACACAAAACATATACGAATTAAATACATTAATGTATTAATGACTTTTGTTCTATTCTAAAATGCATGGTTGCTAATTACATGTGTGTTAATGCCACATGTTCTATTAAAATGGATTGTTTTCTTTTCATTGTTTGCACTTTTCATTGTTTTCATTTGAAAAACCCATCAGGAAGTTCGAGTTTAGAGCTCTGTAAAACCGGTTTAAGCACCCTAGTCGTTCCCTTTTGTCGACTGACCTTTTAAGCCGGTATCCGTTGGGGTTTTCCCTATTTCGTTAAATGACTCTTCGCAGATTTGTTCTTACTTTTACATTTGGCTTGCATGTGCATACCTTTGTCCTGTGCCTTTTGGGGGTTTGGTACATGTTGCAATGATGTCAAAATAAGACAAGTGGATCATTTAACAGCGGGTAACTGCTTAATCGCCATTCTTCATTTTGTCCAGGTTTGCTCCGACTATTGATAATTGGAAAAGGTTTCCGCCAATACTTGATATCCTTGATAACACACGGTGGCTGTGTCTACATTGAAAGTAGATGTTGCTGTGATTTGACATTATGTCAGCGCTACTTGGACGAATCGGATTATTAGAACTAGACTTAATTGTGTGGGGTGAAAAAAAAACAGCAAAAAAGTAAGTAGACGTTTTATGTATTAATTAGTTATCTGAGGGTCTATTTAAAATCTCATAAGCAAAAGTAAAAGTTTTTTTAGATTTGATAAATAAGAAGGAGTGGGGGAAGTAGTAGTTTATTATTTATTATATTTATATTATTATTTAAGTAGTAGTAGCAGTAGTAGTAGTAGTAGTAGAAGTAGTAGTAGTAATTGTAGTAGTAGTAGTAACAGTAATAGAAGTAGTAGTAGCAGCAGTATTAGTAGTAGTAGTTGTAGTAGCAGTAGTAGTAGTAGTAGTAGTACATGTAGTTATTTTTTATTATTGTTACATTATATTATTATTATTAATAATATTATTTATATTATTATATTATTATAAATACTTTTATTATTATCATTATTATAATTATAATTATTATTATTATTATTATTATTATTATTATTATTATTATTATTATTATTATTATTATTATTATTATTACAAGCATAATTTTATATGCCGTATAAAATATGTAAAGGAGAATGCATACGTGTTATTGGACAGTTTTTTTCATAGGTTTTTGATAGAATAACACAATAAATGTTGTTGTTGTATCTACAGTAAAGTATTTTGACGTTATCTTTGTTTTTAAAATAGACTAATTATTTATATAAAAAAACTATAAAAATTCGATTGGCTTTCGTGCAACACAACAAACAGTACTGTACACATGTACAGAAGCCTATACACGTTAAGGTGGAAATACCAATTAAATAACAATTAAGTTTCGTTTTAATGTCTAAGACGTGTTAATGTAGTACAATCATAAAATGCTCCTATAATCTTGAAAGTATATCTTGAAACGGGTGTTTAACTTATTTTCTCTTTGCCAATACGTGACCTATCATTATTACGCAATATTGTTTCCCTATATGTTTTTGTGGTCACCTTGTGCCAATCGATTCTCAGTCGATTCTACAACAACACTGATGTGTGCGTGCATGCGTGCGTGCATGCGTGTATGTGTGTGTGTGCGCGCGCGTTAGTGTGTGCGTGTGTGTGTGTATCGTCAAAGAGCTGTCTTCAAAATGCAATTGGAACAAAAAAAATTTGAACAAGACGTATTTTGCACAAATGACTGGTCAGAAGAGCAGCGATTAATGCATATGGACGAAAATATTTCATTCTATCACGATCGCCCGATTTATGTTCACACAACTAGGAAAGTAGCAAACTTGGTCCAAATATTTTGTCACATTTATAAGTACTCAGCTATTTTATATATTCTATGAGTCTGTTCAGTCTGTTCAGTACAGCTATTTATATATTTTATGAGTCTGTTCAGTCTGTAAACTGTAATATTTAACCCACGTGACTTACACTAAGCAAAGTAATGATTTATTGGTTGAAGGGCGTAGATGCTCATTAATGGGAACAGCTTAGCATGCGTCACTGTGACGTCATGAGTCTAATTGTAGGTTGTGGCTAAATATACGACGTTCGCTTTTCTTTATGTTACATTATGGGAATGTTTGCGTTGTTTTTAGAATATTACTTTAAACATGCACAGAACAGGTTATAATGGTTTTTATTAGAACATGTAACGGTAACCATTAATCAAGTTAGTTTATTTTTGTCAAATGCAATCCTTAATGCAAATTAACAGAAATGGCTCATTTTCTTCTTGTTGAAATATATAAAATGTCAAAAAAATAAGAAGGAAAATATTTTCATAACGAAACGGTGATTATGTGGTAAATATTTATCAAATATAATAAGACAAAATAAAGAAGTAGTTGCTAAATGATTGAGTTTAATGTTTAGAAATGATGCAGAGAGTTAAGTCCTTTTCTCTGTCAATTCTCCAGAGTAATCGAGACTCCTATAAAACTTTTGAAGATTGGTTCTAACGATCTCATGTCTATCATGCATAGAACCGCGGATCTTTGAGTGTACAATTACTTAAGTAAGGCATATTATTTTCCTTAATTGACACTCAAGCAATGTGCTTGTAATGCCTTTTCGGAAATTAGTGGTAAATATATCGAAGGATCTTTTGAAAAATTCTTGGGGATACATAAGCGAGATTGTTTATCATTTCGGGGTAATTAATATGTACCTTTAAGCTTGTTTTGCGAGTTGCCTCCGCATGATCTAGAAAATATAGTAATAATTGTGTTTACTTCAGTTAGTAGACATTATACAATACCACAAACCGGACCTGGTAGCGCAAACGGTAGAGCGTCGGCTCCAGGTACGGGAGGCCCCGGGTTCGACTGGGCCGCGACATACCAAAGTCGTTAAAAATGGTAGTGGTATAGCTCCCTTGCTAACGCTCAAGCAAATATAAGATAGTTCCACGACTGGTTAGCCCGGTGTCAGGATAATGTGACTGGGTGTGGTATCATGCCAGGTGTTCACGGCATGCTATACACAGTGAAGGCAGCACTATATCTGCTTCAAGTATCAGATAACTGAAATACTGGGACGATAAACCCAATAAACAAACAAACAAACAAACAAACAATACCATAATACACATAATTGCATAATGTTATAGAAATAAAAACTGTGTTATCATTCCTAAAGCTTTATTCGGGTTGTTATAGAGATGCATTACTGAAATTCTATAACGTAAATACTTATTTACCGGTGCAATGTGGCGGTCATAAAAATATACCTGTGCATGTCACCTATGTTGTAATTTGCTTAATCCTATCAGGATTTGTATGTGTATTTACATTTACATTGCGTACAGTGAACATTGGTATTTCAATTCCATCTAAATGTACTCATGAACAGGATACTACATCCATATATACTTGTCTCTTGTCATTTTATCCTATCGACTACAATCAAGTATTTTGTTTTGTTGCTGTTGTAATGGAAGTGGTGCTTGTCCCCTCAATCAAGCATTATGTGTACATTATTTTTAATTATGCGTACTCCCTTTTAATGGAGTCATAACCTAGCTTTAAGAATACGTCAAATGCGCCAAGTGCGAAGATTGGACTCTGTAAAACCGGTTTAAGCACCCCAGTCGGCAATAGGTAAGTCAGATCATATTAATTCTAACTTTTTTCACTTGACTAGCATAATAATACCTTTGTTATGTGCCTTTTTCTAATTTTAGTATATGCTGCTATACTCATAGGACATTGTTTAATTTCTTAATCTATTATTTGAATACAATGAATGTATTATTAGGCTTCTCCCGAAATCCGAGATTTCATCTTTAAAATGCACGAAGTAACGAATGTAATACTATGTCCAATATCACTTTTAGTCAGTGGACATATATATATATATATATTTGCCGATATATGTAAATTTATTTCACCGTGGGTGCGAGTAGGGGCATCGCTAACGCGTAGAAAGTAATACCATACATATATATATTAAAATCCTTCTATATCGATTCAATATATGGTATTACTTTCAACGCGTTAGCAATACCCCTACTCGCACCCACGGTGATAAAAATTTACATATATCGTCAAAATCTTCTCTTATGAATCCAAGTAAATACACTATATTTTATACCTATCAAAGTTATGCTGGTTTTGTTGTCACAATTTCGCGGATTCTTAATTTCCTGTCATTTTGCAAAAACAACAATGACGATTGCGCGGTAACACAATGCTCTTTAACGCCAATTGCATCCCACGGGTTAAATACTAACACTTTCAAAAGAAGTGCGGTCGATTGTTTAGTCTTTTGAAGTTGTACACAACGAAATTAGATTTGTACACAATATTGAGATTGTAGTATTACTAAGCAGGAATTAAACACAAACTTATTAATTTACGCCTCATGTAAGACATTTGGCGTAGAAAAAGATGGATTTTTGTTAACAATGTTTTAATGCTGGAAAAAACGAATCTAAATACACGTATTTGCTTCTATTACAGAGCCTTTCAATTCAACTGTTTGCTTTATTTACGAGTTCAGCACTTGATAAGAAATTATTAAACGCTCTTACATATATTCTAAAACAAATTACTTATAATCTATTGAAAGACATTGAAAAAGACATAGATAGTAACATTGAAGGACAAAGAAACATAAAAGACGGTATAATAAAACAAAACTATTAGTTACCAGCTTGAAGCGGTCAGTCGGCACAAAAGCCAATTGGGGTCTTTCAATCGGGTCTAAAGTGCCCCCAACAAAGCATTTCTGAAGATTATTTGTATTTTTATCTAATTTGATGTTTACAAACAGCCATAAAGAAGGCAATATGGCCGAAACATCGGTTTAATAAAATCTTGAAGTTTGACCATCATTTTGAATTTATTTAACAATCTAATTTGACAAGTGTATAAAAGCTAGTAGCATGTAGTTTAGAGGAGGCCAGCCAGTAACCGACTTTTAATTCTCAGCTGTTCTCTAAATAGTTCTGAAGGGAGGTATTTATTAACCTCAAACTGTTGAAGCTGGGAAACAGCAATAGTGATGGCGTATTGGTTTCGTATTTCTTTAACTGTGACATGGATATGATAGGGATGTTTGTTGAACTTTAAATATTTTATCTGCTGCTAGTAAAATAACTTCTGTTTCATCAGTTTTAAGCATATTTACTTTTCAATGTCGAGTATCAGAATAAAGCAGAATATGTGCATTATTTGCTGTTGTCTTCCTTTATCGTTTAAATGTTATCTCTGTTCTGCATTGCCAGTGCAGAAAGAGTTTTTGAATATTTGCCAATTAATAAATAAGCGGGTAATACAACGTGAAGGCTCGTAGTATAATTTCAAAAAAATACTGTATATATAACACAGGTGCGCTTTACAATAATATTGCTGTTGTTGTCGTTGTTGTTGTTTGTGGAGAGGTAAAATTCATTCCAGGATTCCACATTAACATATTTTCTACATTTTTATATAAAAGAGATTTGATAGGATGTTCCATCTTATTTTTTCTTATATAAGCATTTTTGTTGTTTTCAAAATAATATTTTGGTTGCCACATTGCTAGGATGTAAATTAATGCACATTTGTCAGAATTTTAGGTAATCTGTTTTCAGAAAAGACAAATCTATACAATATTTCTATATTTGCGATATTTCTTTCTCCTTTAAGTTTATTGACTCAGTTGAAATCTAAATGTACTTTAAAGTAAATTGAAGTTTGTTCATGGTTTGTAACTAGATAACTCACGAGAAAAACAGTCGTATTTCATATTTTGTTAAAATAACATATATTTAAACAGTAAATGTTTAGTAGGTTAATGTTGAATATGGTAATATAAAGTAATATTTACACTTACCTAACTACCTACCTTATTTCGATAAAGTATTTGTGTACATGCTCCATGTGTTTGACTTTCTTCGACGTGTGAGTCATATAAATTGCAAGTGCTTAAAGCAAAAAATATTAAGAGCTATGTAAGACCGGATTAGGCATCCCCATCGGTCCTTTTCCGACTGTCCGTTCCAAAGATTGGCCGTTCCAAGCAGTAAATGTTGGTTATAATGTCTCCTGACAGTTGTGTTACAACGTTTACATTTAACTGCAAGGCTGACGCGATATACCGGTATACCGCTATATTGCGATATGGAATGAAGCCAATACTGTACCGCGATACACAATGATCGTACCCGGTTTTTTGGCAATATAACGTATGATTTAATTGCTGCCACTATTTTCTGCATCCAAAGTCAATGATGCTCATTATGATGAAATGCGATTGCCAGTAACTGACTGAAAATGTAGTCTGAAGTCGAAGCTATGTCAGGGGAGTTCATTCTAAATAGCCCTTGAAATGCAGCCTACTCGATTTGCATTTACGATATTCCCAACAATAAACGTTTTGAATTAAATTTTGACATTATCGGCAAGACTTAATTTCTCAATTTTAAGAAATGAATTATGGATGGAAGCATGAATTTTACTGGACATACAATTTACTGTAATAACCATATTTGTTATAAGATTGTTCGTTACGAACTTATAATTGTATTTCCTTCTGTCTTGTTTTTGTCTTTATTTGTTGTGAAGCTTATAAAAAGCTATGCCATATTTTAAGTATGTATTTATTGCTGACTTTGCTTATTATTTCAAGTGCAATAGCTCCTTATAACTGTTTGTTCCAATATGGCAATACATTTTCGTAAGCATTGCAACATGCTCTTTCTGTATCGCAATATAACTTGACGGCCCTATCAATGGTTTGGCATGTGAATACCTGTGCCCTGTGCCTTTCGAATTTTAACCTAGACTGCAATACTCATAGGACCTTGTCATAATTTTAGTTAGGATTGTGCATTGAGGCAACCGTTTAATTGGGGGGCAATTATGCAGTAGTATTAATTGTAATGTAAACAAGATTTAAAATTGCTGTAAATGTAACAAACTGTGCAATTGGTTAATTTAGTTTGAGTTTAATGTTACATAATTAAATAATTAAATTGATTACACATAATGTTGAAAGTTAAAACTTTAGTTTATTGACAAAAAATATTTTCATTATTCAATACAGATCCCAATACGTTATTTCATTGTATACATATTGAGCATATTGAAATTGAACAAAATAAAAGCAAACAAATTATAAGCAAATATTATTCAATTACTACATTATGTAAAGATCAACAACGTCCTATAATGTGTGAAGCAGCAGCATCACTAAAAAAAACCGGTGTGATAAAACAAATTCTAACGTACGATGTAACACATTAAATACGAACGGACATTTTAACAAATTAACCATTTAAAGACATATATATGCATGGCGTTACACAGATCTAGGACATCAATAAATAGCTTCTTTCATAACCTAATCAGGTAAAAATGACTTATTTGGTTATTTAAGAAAAGAAATATTGGTCAAAACTGTCGGATACCACATTAAACACTCAATATGATAATGGCAGCCAGTCACCTGACCCTGACCCGAAACCAATAAGTATTACAATGCTTGCTTAAGCGTTCCTATTTGTAGGTGGATATATTCTTGTTTTATGGTAATATCCATAGTCCTGTTTAAATAGAACTTGTTAAGTATGAACTTGCAAGTTAACCATATATCTTGACTTTTAAAAATGTGTCACAAATTGTCTAATGCAGCCTTTAATACTTTTGATGAAAAAGTTTCAATTATGCAAACATTTACATTTTAAAAGTTTTTGTATTAAAACTTTATATAAATTAATCTATTAATTTGTGTTTACAAGACAAGTGTCCAACTTTAGATATCATTAAACGAATGGTAAAACAATATAATAGGTAAGTCATACTCGAAAGAGCTAATAATGTCTCAGTCTAATAGGTACATTTTTTTACACAATCGCCAGATTTAAATAATCTTGTGACTAGTTGGAACTTTGTAAAATTGTCTCTCGCGAATTTACGATTGCAATCAACTTCTTCCTTATTGAATTGACCTGATTCAGGATGGTTGAAATACTAAAGAATCATCATTTCCATGACCACTTTCAGTGCTTTAAGTAGAAAACAATTATTACAAGTGTATTTATGATGTTTTAAAGCATCGTTTACATTGGTTACTAGCATGGCACCCATTGAATGAAATAGGAATTAATGCGTTCATTTGGACAATTCATAATTAGTTCCGGAGATAGCATTACACGATGGTTCAGGTTGCATTGCATTGCAAGCATAAATTCCCAAATATTTCAGTGAATAAAACGAGCTCACTATATTCTGAGAGAAGTTTGATTGATATCAGGAAAGGAATTAATAATCCGTCATTTGTGTGTCTCTTTAATTTTCCCGTCTTTTCACGTTCTGTTTTATTGCTACGCGAGTGAAGAGGTAGGTCATGAATATATAGAACGAAAAGTAGTACTTAGCATTGTTACATATGAAATCCCATCGATAAAAACAATCCACTTTTTGCTAATGTCTATAGCTATTGCCAAAATGCCAATAAAATCATAGCAAGCTTAAACCCTAGAATAATTAGTTGCTAGTACGGTTAATATCATTTAACAACAAAAAATGACTTCTGTTTACTATGTATGACCTTGATAAATACGGTAGGCGATTTCCATGAATAATTTAGTCCTCATGTTTTACAGTTCCCGACACTGGGACTGTGTGGACATCCAGAAAGTTTAAAGTGCCTAGTCTGTGGTTCCAAAATACTATTTGAAATGGTAGGGAATTATGTGCCTTGTTTATTCAGTTTTAACCATTACTTCCAACAATTGGGCCAAAACATTTTTAAATTACAAGCATCCTAAAATATATGAATTTATGGCGTAAGACAAAACACAACTCGAAGCATTGCTATAAACGATATATAGACACTAAAAAGCTTTGACGTTTAAAACACATTATTATAGTTATATCACGTGTTCTTTTCTTCATTGCATATTAATTTCATTGTTTCCATAGTTGTTACGACAGTATGCACTCTATTACAATGGTGGGTATTTGTTAATTGAGTTAAAATTGAGTGTTTAGATAAGTGTACAAAATCCGAATGGAACGTTCACTACCAGGTTATGGCTTAACCGATATTCTTTCTTTGTATCCCGACTTTGAACTGGTTATTGATAATTGGAAAAGTTTACCACCTGACTCCAATACTGTGTATCATTGATAACGAACGATGGTTGTGTCTTAGTTGAAACTAGATTTTGCTGTGATTTGACTTCATGACAGCGCTACTGGACGAATTGGATTATTGGAGCTTACCTTAGTGTCGTGGAACATCCAACAAATAAGTAAGTAAAGGTTTTATGTGTTTGTAAGTTATCTGAGGGTTTTATTTAAATCTCACATACAAAGTGCATTTGCTAAGAACATGAAAAAAATATTTTAAAGTTGTTGTGTTAGATTTTATTGGACAGCATTTCATGCAACTAGATATCAGTTCTAACGACACCATAAATGTTTATTTTGTACATAAAATTAAGGATTATTTGTTGCATTTCTTTTCGAACATAGATTGGTGTTTTTAATGGTCAAAGGTGAAAAGTCGATTGGTTCTATTCCCACACAAATATACTGTTAACGTTTGTTAAAGGAAGTGTGTTTGTTTTTCTAAAGTTGCGACGCCTAAATAAAGAGGTTTTATTATTTATGTGGTTGGTATATTGTTGTATGATATAAAATGTGGTATCCCACAGTTTGCCTATATATAATATATGTGACAATATCTGACCTCTGTTTAGGGTATTTGTGCTTAATTTCTGTAGAAAAACATCATAATTTAGTCTAAGCTTCAACGATTTTCAACAGTATCACAATTTTGGGGCAGTAAAATTCGTTAACCAACACTTAAAATGTTCATTCTTTTCAAATCTATAATAAGAACAATTGGGATGTCGGCTAGAAATAGACATTGACGTCACAGCGGATGACCTGGTCGAACTAAACATACGTGACCACATGGTTGTCTTGATTTAAAAATAGCTAACTGTGCAGCGTGGCTCAGATAGAAAATATATATTTGTAATTACGATTGTGGGGTTATGGTACATATTTACACATGTGTAGGACACCAATGAACAGCATTTTGTGTGATCTGTTCTGGAAGCAAAAGCAAATATGTTTAATGAAAATACTTTGGCCCAAGCTATCCTATGCCACCTTTAAATATTTATATTTTTGTATTTTGAGACAACAAAGTACGGCTCATGATATATAAAAATACATATCCAATCTGAAAGTGTATCTTGGCCTTAGCTAAGAAAAAATGTATCAGTACAATCAAAAAACGACAAAATAATCGATTTGATATAATCTATTTTAGGGAATGGGTGTGTGATGGCATTAATATGACATAGTTGGTTTATTTTAATTTTACAAATATTATTTAGAGTATATATTTGGTACACAAAAGGTTTTGTTACTTTGTTACTTAACATAAAAAACAAACAGAAACTCCACGGTTATAATATAGTAAAGACATAATTATGCTACAATAACTTGTTTCGGAGAAATGTTCTTTTATTCAACACCTGTTCTAGTCGGTACAAATATAGCATTGTATAACGAAAATAAGGGTCGCCATGCTTCTTTGTTTGCTAAGTCATCTTTATTACTGTTGCATGCACCAAGCTTTCTAATAGTGCTAATATGTCAACGTATCTTCATTTTCATGAAAACAATTTTAAAAAATAGGTTTAAATCGTTGATACTGGATATTCGCGTAGATAGCCCAATGCTAAGATCGTTTTCTTTATAAAAGTAACCAAAATACAAAATCACTAAAAATACAAACCGATATCTAAAATAAATTATACGAGAAAAAATATGGGATGTGGCTACTTCCATAAACTTCCTCATGTAGGATTATGAAAATAGGGGTATTTATGGGAATCATGTGAACTACATACATCAGTGAATTCAGAGCGAGCAAATGATCGACGGCTTAGGTCAGTGATGCCACCTAATTGTATCACAGTTGGCAGATCGGTATTATCGGACCTGATGCCCGCTGACTTTATAATAAATATAACAATCTACCTTCGCAATGTGCTTACATCTGAACTGCTTCATGCCGTTGAAATTCTAGCTCCTACGGCAATAACACCAAGGTTTTCACGTTACCGCTACATGGTGTAAATTAAAAAAAAATCCTAGTAGTTGGATTTACAAGTTTCAAATTATTAAAATAGAGTTTACTGGCAAGCTTAATTCGGTATGTCAAGAGCAAGCTTAAGTCAGTGTAATATTCAAATCCGATACCTTTTATAAAGTATATCATATTTTTAAATTAGCCCATGTTTCTCTCTCTCTCTCTCTCTCTCTCTCTCTCTCTCTCTCTCTCTCTCTCTCTCTCTCTCTCTCTCTCTCTGTCTCTTTCTCTCTCTCTCTCTCTCTCTCTCTCTCTCTCTCTCTCTCTCTCTCTCTCTCTCTCTCTGTGTGTGTGTGTGTGTGTGTGTGTGTGTGTGTGTGTGTGTGTGTGTGTGTGTGTGTGTGTGTGTGTTTTCCGTGGTGCTTCCCATTTTTTGCGTTTTTTTCCGCGTTTTGCATGAAACTTCGGGTAATACCGTATCTTCCCGTTGTTGTAAAAAAACTAGCACAGTATTCGGATATGAACGCAACTACGTAACACCATAGCTTTAAACATTTTAAATGCGTTCAATAAAGTGAAGATACATCGAGATCTTGATGCGTTTTACATTGAAAATGTCTTAGCATGAAACTTCTTTCATTTTTCTCAAAAATCATCCAATACAGCTTTGTCCCAGCAGTATAACATCACATTGTTGCTAAACATAAAAATGTAGAGACTAAGTCACAAACTTAAATCGTTAAGTAATTATTTAAGTAAATGTTGTAGATAAACCAAACTGACACAATTGAAAGCTGCTTTCATTAACTTGTCTAGCTGCAGTTAACTGCAGACAATTGTTATCTATTCAAATATTGGCATACATATTTTTCGGACGAATGTCACACGTTCACGTTCATGCGGCCAAGCTGGTTTTCAGAATAATTAAACTTTGTTCCTAAAATATGTATTTCCTTTAATAATATATTCTACATCACCCTTACTCCTTCTTAAGCACAATCCGAACAACTACGTTACAATTTTGAAAGCACCAGAAAAACTTATTTGTCTGCTGTGCATTGGAAAATATGACGTCATGGTCTTGATTTCCCAAATTTTGACGTCACGTCACTATTTAAGAGTTTTCTGGAGAAAATATGACGTCACGGTCTGCCTTAAATTTCCCAAAGTTTGACTTGACATCACTCTTTATATATATTTGTTTGTTTGTTCGTTTGTTTGGTTGGTTGGTTGGTTGGTTGGTCGTTCATTCATTCATTTATTTATATTTATATTTATATTTATATTTACCTGACGTACAGTTTATCTTCTCTTTTTCAATTTGTGCCCGAATATCATTATGCAACAATGTTTACTATTGACTTAACGCGTAAGAAAATACGGTTTCCAAACATAAGTAGATACAGCTGTAAGACATCTGTCCCTTAATTCTAAAGTCATACTGATGCGTATTCATGAATAGTATTCGTATTAATTTGAAATTTACTTTTCGGCTATATGACCACTCGGACTAACTTCTAAAATTTCATTTCACCGAACTCCCGTAATTCACCTTTCCGCGAGTCTAAAAATAGAGTTTAAGCTCCGCCCCCTTGCCCACAAACAACCTGGTTTAAAGTGACAGATCTTACAGATTATTTTACAGATCCGCGAAAATATTTTAATTTGATACCTCCCAAATGCAAAGAGCTTGTGATGGAGATGATTAGATGAAGATTAAGACAGTTTCACCCAATGATGCATTCATGACACAAAATTATGAAAGAAAGTTGTTGCTGACTACAGTGAGATTTTACCTTTCGATGTAGAAATGGACAAGCCTCATCCAAAAAACTAAATTAAGATGCAAACAGAAAAGCGATTACAGCAACGTACAATTCCTTGCAAACCACAAACAACAAACAACCCTGTTGCTATTTAATTGAACCAAAGGCTCAAACAGATTTAAACTGATCGCTTGTCAAAATCATTGTTTGTGGGACAATGTGTATGTGAGAATCAGCATAACGCAGGTAAAGTGTCAATCAACGCGATGTGATTGGCTAATTCCATGGTAATACACATTGTGTTATATCTATTTTTAGATCTCGCGGAAAGGTGAATTGTGTTGGTATAAAGCGCTTCAAGAGACGGTGTTTACAGTTGACTGACCACAAGAAACCCACAAAGAGCCCAGAAGTTATGCACATGTATTGATAGGCTCAGGCTGAAACACAAATCGTAAAACTTCGGGTATTTCCGTATGGTTCGTAAAATACACCTCGTACATAGCTCTAGAATACACCAAAGTGCGTCGCCTGAGTTATGAAACAGTGTCCGTTCGCGAGAAAGTAACAAATTGTATATATATCATTTAGTTGAGTATATCTTGCAATAACAACGATTTTTTTTATCAATACAATCTATATGATTTACGGAAAATTGAAAAGTCAACATTAAATACCCAGTATTAAAACTAAGACACACAAAGTAGATCCAAGATGGCGCCTTATTATGTCAGAGGTCTCTTGCATAGCATAAAGGCCGAGGTGATCAGATTGAGGTCATGGTAAATCGTGTTTGATGAAAATGTGTCACTTTTATCAATCTCCCATGCAGAGTTGTCGTTCGTTCCTCTCTCAGACACCTCTGCAATGGGCTCACGTCAAGATTTTTGACGGACATTTTAAAGTGTTATTTTAAGGATATTTTCAAATTAAAATAATACTTCTACATAAAATGAATAAACATCTACTAAAAAAGACATATTTTGAAGTAAATAATTAAAGATATTTAATTAATTCAAGCGCACTATTTTTGGAAGAAAAACATAGTGATATTAATGCGCATTTGTAAATAAACATGGACGTGATCCACGAAAGTCACGCTGATCGAAAGTAGTCCCGACATTAGGTGAACCAATTACAGAGGTGAATGTATGAGCCGATGGTAGAGAGTGCTCTTTTATTCGTCGGATACCATTTTAATACAAACAAAAATAGACCCTTGTGTAGCATTAAATAAAACTTAAAAGGAAAGCACTTTCACAGCGGAGTGCTTCACATTATAAACAAAATATAGACAACATTTATTCATGATGAATTAATTTATTAATCATTAACCAAATAATCGATGAAGACTTACTGTTCAGACGCCATGCAGATAGTAAATACTCCTCCCTCTGTTCTTTCGAGGTATTTTTTGTCTTTAACATTAAACAAATCAAGTCCGTGAGACTAAATATACCCTAGCATTTATTAGCGAATTGAAGTATTTTTTTAAAGTACAAATACACGCAGTCACCTAATTGATGTTCTAATAACTTCACATGCTGTTTTGTTTCCTTTTTCCAAAATTATAGTGAGACATCGATCGACGATGTTGACTTAAATCTTATGTTTCTTGACGAAACATTAGCGAACGACGGGGAGTACCATTTACGTTAATATAAGAGTTCGTACCGTTCGTATGCTGTTGTGTTTTTTTTCAGGATAAATGAGTCTCGAGAATAAAACAGTTATTTATAAACATTGTCTAGAATATACATCATTGTCTAATGTTATAGAAATGTTTTAGAATTCTTAAAGTTAAATTCATATTGGTAGATCAATACTATATTTTCTTAAAATGTACAAAGAAAAATACCAAAACGGCATATTTGACTAACGATAAAATGATCAACGCTAATATATGATAGGGTGTATGATTTAGTGACTTATCGTTTTAGTCAGTAGACATTTTTATGTAATTGTGTGTACGGAAAGTATTAAAAAAACGGTATAATTGAGTTTTATTTAGCAGAAATTTATCTAATGATTATTGAGACATAAAGCATAGAAAAGAATGAGTATGTCAATTTTATGAAATTATGCTTAAAAACCACTAACCAATGTTTCCGCTCAGAATATTAAAGCATTAACACAACACTGTGCGAGTTGCTTACCTAACTTTTGTGCATGACGGAATGCGGAAGTGGGCAACAAATTGATATAAATTCACATGTATAAGAATCTTATCAAATTGGTTTACCCTTATTTCTTATATACCAATTAAAATCTTTATGTATATATATATACTTTCCTAGAGAGGTTATTTTAGGCTATGACATGAAGGTTCAAACCTACTATATATATATAAGTACCAGTAAACAAATGGACCTGAGTGGCATCACTTGGTGTAATTTCATAAAAAAACACACAATCATATCCATTTTTACAGCATAAGATCCTGTAAAGCTATAGCTAAGTATATTTCTCCTTTGACAGATTATGAAAATATACTGGTCAATAGCGTTATATCGTATCAACAATCATTATAAACTACACTGTATAATGTCCTTTGAGATGTATATCAAGCAAACAAGCATTCTCCTTTTTTCACATAATGGTAGGTTGTATATACCAGAATTAATATTAACTTTATAAGAGATATAAAAAAGATCTTATTATATTATTTTATCTTTTTATGTAAACGAAGACAGTCGTTAATGATACGTATTCTAATTACAATGTTTTATATATTTACAATCGAGCCGTAAGATTTAAGATAGTTATTACTAGACTTTAAAGAAATGTAGATCTTGGTTTTGTATTGTTGTTTTGTACCGACATAATTATGTATGGAAGGGGATATCCGCCAATATTCTAATTACTATTTCTTACTTTCAATACTTGGATTCGTCACTTCAAATGTCAATTTGTAAATTGCAACACAGCGCATGCTAAATACCGCTATCTAAATACATCCTAACTTTTATACATTACATGAAAATGTTCAAATTTCATTATTACATTTCAACAATTTCACACTTCCCGCATGTACAATTTTCAAGTGACAAATGACAAATCGCGGTCTAGAATCTAATTTACTAGGTACTAATCTAGAGGCGCAAATCTATAATGTAAAATGTACACCGCATAACACCAGTTCAACAGTAGGACGCAAGAGGGTTCTTCTAACAAGTGAATGTCCATCTATAAATAGAATGTGTCGTTTGAACTTCTTCGCGTTCTTGTGTTCTTTCAAGTTGTGAGTTTCTTGCCGACAGAATCCTACACATGTATTATTTATTTGTGCTATACAATTTTAGAGATATTATTCTGTACGTAACTGCTGATCATGAAATAATTACGTATATATAGGCCTATGTTTATGATGAAAAATCAAGTGATAACTCTATGGCCCCACCCTCTTTCAATTAACTGCACATATCCTGATTTAACCGAAGTGATCCGAGCTGGCAAAATTCCTTTAACGATACACAGTATTAAGTTCGAACCCAAGACCTCCTCCGTAATCAGATGCTCTACCACCTTGCCTACTAGGGCAGAGAGCTTTTAACCTTCCTTATTTTTAGCCAGGTATCACCTGGACAGAACCACCAGTACCTAGCACGTTCCTGCTCCACATGGTGTTTTGATGAATTAATTCTGACGCCATTGTAAAAGGCTGTAAAAATCCCAGTACCGAGGGCGGGGGTCAAATCCAGGACCTCCTGCTCTTGATGTAGGTGCTCTAGCAACTGAGCTACATGGGTTCCTGCCTCTGGGGAAAGAATTCTCACTACAAGTATTCCTGTTGATGTTGTTCAATTCCAATGCATTGTAAACAAATCCGAATCTAAATGAGAGGGCATGTTCTGGAATTGTCCGATATGTATATTAAATTGAATTGTATGTAGATTTAAGAAAACAAAGACTAATATGGTAAAATTAGTTGCAGAATTTTAAAATTTTAAAATATCCATTAATAAGTAAATTTTGCAAAAGATAACGCTTTCAATTTGACGCCAAATCACGTTACCTGTTCGTTTTTTATTGTATCTCCATTGAAGAATCATTTATGATTCCGTTCTATTTTTAACTTATGATATTCCGTTCTATTTTTAGCCTAGTGACGTCTATATTTATGTGGTACCGCCGCCTAGTGTCTGAAGGATGCCAATTCTTAACTTGTACATGTGATTTTGACTTGAAAATTGTGACTTTGAGATTTGTAACTTGTAAATTGTAAGCGAACATAACATTTGTGACTTGATAATTGTGACTTGACATTGTAATTTCAAAATTGTATACGAGAAATGTGAATTAGATACATGTAAAAACGAACGTGTTTGTTCAAACAAATAGCACATTTAAGCGTATGCAGTGTTGCAATTTGAAAATTAGAAATTGAATATTGGCAGATATCCCCTTATCGATGACGTCCATCGTATAATCGATGGAGCAAAACCCCAGACTTATGCTTAAGTTTGAGCTACGGACGCTCCGCAGGTTGGCTGGAAAACATCTTCACATGAAAATTCTCGCCCTGACCGGGATTCGAACCCATGCCGTGAAGTGCAGTAGAGTGACAA
The DNA here is from genome assembly GCA_007844125.1 of Sinonovacula constricta. Classification (NCBI taxonomy): domain Eukaryota; kingdom Metazoa; phylum Mollusca; class Bivalvia; order Cardiida; family Solecurtidae; genus Sinonovacula; species Sinonovacula constricta. Next base: position 38,171,477 of record CM017566.1, read on the forward strand.
TTCAGCGACTTAAGTAACAGCAAATCTTATAAAGCCTCTTATATTAGCAAATGTATATACAATATTGCAAGCGAAATGGGTAGACATGAGTAAAGAAAATAAAAATCTGTTTATTTATTTCATACCGTCTGACAACTAAATAGGTGATAAATTGTATTGTCCGATAGTGTTATATAGTAACAGACTCAAACGCACAGATTGTAAATAAATTTGTCATCAGAATATAAATGTTGTAAAAATGGAAGTTGATATTATACAAATAAAGACTTGTGTTGAGGTCAGTATAAAGTTTCATGGACCAGGTTAATAAGATATTGACCGAGGAAGCAGTATTTGTGCTATACAATTTTAGAGATATTATTCTGTACGTAACTGCTGATCATGAAATAATTACGTATATATAGGCCTATGTTTGTGATTATGAAAGATCAAGTGATAATTATGTGTTAGTGGCACATTAAAAGAAAATGCGTGATACATGCATTTATAATCATTCGTGACATGTATTGTAGACATGCACCAATAAAAGTTGAACCATATTTACACGTCCCTATCTTTTCCTCAAACTGTATGAATCCGTTCAAATGTTCATCGTATATTTTTATCTCTCAGGTCTGACAGCCCCACAACCCCCCCCCCCCCCCCCACTTTAAACCTCTATGTCCCCACCCTCTTTCATTTAATATCCTGATTTAACCGAAGTGATCCGAGCTGGCGAAATTCCTTTAACGATACACAGTATTGAGTTCCAACCCAAGACCTCCTCCGTAATCAGGTGCTCTACCACCTTGCCTACTAGGGCAGAGAGCTTTTAACCTTCCTTATTTTTAGCCAGGTATCACCTGGACAGAACCACCAGTACCTAGCACGTTCCTGCTCCACATGGTGTTTTGATGAATTAATTCTGACGCCATTGTAAAAGGCTGTAAAAATCCCAGTACCGAGGGCGGGGGTCAAATCCAGGACCTCCTGCTCTTGAGGTAGGTGCTCTAGCAACTGAGCTACATGGGTTCCTGCCTCTGGGGAAAGAATTCTCACTACAAGTATTCCTGTTGATGTTGTTCAATTCCAATGCATTGTAAACAAATCCGAATCTAAATGAGAGGACATGTTCTGGAATTGTCCGATATGTATATTAAATTGAATTGTATGTAGATTTAAGAAAACAAAGACTAATATGGTAAAATTAGTTGCAGAATTTTAAAATTTTAAAATATCCATTAATAAGTATTTTTTGCAAAAGATAACGCTTTCAATTTGACGCCAAATCACGTTGCCTGTTTGTTTTTATTGTATCTCCCTTCAAGAATCATTTATGATTCCGTTCTATTTTTAACTTATGATATTCCGTTCTATTTTTAGCCTAGTGACGTCTATATTTATGTGGAACCGCCGCCTAGTGTCTGAAGGATGCCAATTCTTAACTTGTACATTAGTGATTTGTGACTTGAAAATTGTGACTTTGAGATTTGTAACTTGTAAATTGTAAGCGAACATAACATTTGTGACTTGATAATTGTGACTTTAGATTTGTTATTTCCATATTGAATACGACAAATGTGAATTAGATACATGTAAAAACGAACGTGTTTGTGCAAACAAATAGCACATTTAAGCATATGCAGTGTTGCAATTTGAAAATTAGAAATTGAATATTGGCGGATATCCCCTTATCGATGACGTCCATCGTATAATCGATGGAGCATGACCCCAGACTTATGCTTAAGTTTGAGCTACTGACGCACCGCAGGTTAGCTGGAAAACATTTTCACATGAAAGTTCTCGCCCTGACCGGGATTCGAACCCATGCGGTCAAGGGCAGTAGAGTGACAAGTCAGCGACTTAAGTAACAGCAAATCTTATAAAGCCTCTTATATTAGCAAATGTACACTACAATATTTCAAGCGAAATGGGTAGACATGAGTAAAGAAAATAAAAATCTGTTTATTTATTTCATACCGTCTGACAACTAAATAGGTGATAATTTGTATTGTCCGATAGTGTTATATAGTAACAGACTCAAACGCACAGATTGTAAATAAATTTGTCATCAGAATATAAATGTTGTAAAAATGGAAGTTGATATTATACAAATAAAGACTTGTGTTGAGGTCAGTATATAGTTTTAAGGACCAGGTTAATAAGATATTGACCGAGAATGCAGTCCGAGGTCAGTATCATATTAGCCTGGTCCGCAAAAATATATATTGACCGAAACATAAGTCTTTACTTGTTACATCACATACCCTCTTTAATTACGCTTGTATTGTTGTTTTTGCACAACTAGCCACACGTGCTTCACATTTAAATTAAAACATTTAAAGATGTCGATCCAATTTGCCAGCGTTCATTTCCTAGACATATAATCACGCAAAACATTTACTGCTACCGAGGTTACAGTTCTTGTTGTTTTCTTGGTTACATTTTCACTAAATATTACCAAAGCATTTCGGACACATTGAAAAACTGTCGATTTCTTTAATCAGCCATGTTGTTATAGCAATAGTGCACGTAAAAACAACACGACCGTCAGCGTTGACAGTTCATATTTTCGTGCATTTCATTTACTTATGTACTACTAATGTGAGACGTCCTTTTGAGAGGAACAAAATGACAGATTTCATTTATATGTAAGTAACCAAAGATAAAGATTGAAAAGAGAAGTGTCGTAATAATTTGTATGTAAAATTGGCCATTGATAGTATATGTATATTATATTCACCACTTAGGAAATATCTTGTATGTATAATTGTACAATTGATGGCAATTTGGCTTCACCCTAGGTAGGCACGACTTGCACTCGTGAATAGTTTTATAAATTACTTTTATAATTTACTTTTATATATTACTTTAATATTTTGTTATATTTTACTTATATATATATGAATAGTATTATTTATATAGTAGAATCTACTTTTACATCGTTCAATTAGTTCGCGCAATTATGATAACATATGGGTTTCACGTCCTCTTTGTTTCATGGATATGTTTTATTTAAAGAAAACTATTGGAAAGGATAAACTTTTGTACTTAACAAATATTTTGCTAATTCAACGTTTTATGTAATGGCGTATGTTTTTCTTCCATTGCGCACATGTCAGAATGTTTTATGCCGGAATTAAACACATTATGCACTGATACGAAAATAGGAGCACTAATTGGCCCTGAGTGTAATTCAAGTAAAGATGAATGAAACAGACAAAAAACATATGCTAATTGTTAAATATTCGAAGTATAAAATTAAAACATCGCCAAATGATAAACTTATCCCTTTAACCTGAGCACAACATGCCGATACGTGTACACGTGGCAATATTATTTTTTTTCAAATCAGCAAGCCACTTTACGTTGTAGAAGAAATCTCAAACTAAGTCTATTTTGGTTTGTTGATTTCATGTATTACACATCCTTTTATTCAATTACTGATATCAAATATTTAAAATCGCACCGCTTTACACAGAATTCAAAAAACAAAGCAATCAGCGTATCATTTTTAAGACAATTAGTAAGAGTATGTATATAATAAAATAATAAAATCTGGTAAATAAAACTGGGATACTTAGCTGAATGTAAAACCATGATGCTCTGATTACATAATTGCATTCTTTTTACTACACGTGACAGTTTACAGATAGCAACATGACCTAGTTGAGAGGGTATCATCTCACTTGAAATCCTACACTTCTATCGACGTTGACTTGACACGAGGTATGCTAGGAAATATTATTTCCGGCTAAGCATGGTTTTAAGCGTTACAGCGTCAATATGTTGTCTAAGCTTATTCCATTACATTGTTTATTTCACGCTATTCGTCCTTCAAGTTAGAGAGACTATAGTTTATTGTTTTCAAGAAAAAGCGAGTTTTACTGTATCCATTTAATCAGATAATGTATTGTCTGCCTCATGTGTGTAATGTATTTTTAACTTTTAGCCTGCTAATCACTTACTTAATCGGCTTAGGCAAATTGTGTGGATCTAAATTATTCAGCTCCCTATTCAGAGCTGTCTGATCAGGATCTACACGATTTATTGCTAAGTCGCTATTAATGAGTATATTATCGTTTACAATAATGAATTTAGGATAAAAACAAAACAAAAATGAGACCGTAGCAAGTTTTTTTATTATTATTTTAAAAAATATTTAGCAAGAGAAGGTTGGGGAATATCTTTGTTGTTGTTTTTTCAACACACAAAAGCAATTCGTCCTTTAGGTTAGAAAGCCTAGTGTTTATAATTATCAAAAGAATATCGAGTTTTACTTTGGACAACTCATATATGTCTTAGTAACTCTCATAGATTGGCAATACACAGGTTTTAAACATTTGTTTACCAAAATTGAATTATTAAAATTTAAAATGAATATTATATTCTAGAAAATGCAACAAGTTCGATAATGGTTTTGTAATCATTAATTCAATAAACAGCTACATGCTGTATCAACATAATGAAATGGTGTATCAGTTACGAAAAGTTCAAATGTCGGCCATTGGGCGGATATTCTTACATATATTTTAAATTATCTAAAGTCTTTTAAATATGTCACCTACGTTGTAATTGATCGACGAGTTTCATTTACACGACGTATGCTAGAGAAATTTCGAATAAGATTTTCTTTTATCGTGACTTTAAAGTTATACCATTACGGGACCAGATACAAGTTACATTCATAATAAAACCGTACATTCAGGGACGACTATAAGTAAGTGTCATTTTAGGCACAAATGTGTTAACCTCGCATTTGAAAGAAATACAAATTCTGACGCAAAGTCAACCCAAATAAATTTTAAAGCGATTCTCATTTGCAGACATTCCAGAAAACGCCTATACCGTATTGTACCGTATTGTTTGTTTGTTTATTGGGTTTATCGTCCCACCAATAGTATTTCAGTTATCTGGAGACGGTGTCCACTTAAAGCAGATATAGTGCTGCCTTCACTGTGTATAGCATGCCGTGAACACCTGGCATGATACCACACCCAGTCACATTATCCTGACAACGGGCCAACCAGTCGTGGAACTACCCTTATAGTTGCTTGAGCGTTAGCAAGGGACCTATACCATTACCATTTTTAAGACTTTGGTATGTCGCGGCCCGGGATCGAACCCGGGGCCTCCCGTACCTGGAGCCGACGCTCTACCGATTGCGCTACCTGGTCCGGTTTACCGTATTGTACCGTATTGTATCGTATTGTACCGTATTGTACCAAAAAAAGTCCCCGGGTCATACCATTTCATAAAAAGTGGATGGATTATTAGAGTGATTAGGAATCCAAAGTATCCTATAGTCTTAATGTGTACGTATCAAGCCCTACTTGAACCTTAATTTAATCCCTGTACATTATCGCAAAGCACAACCATATGTAACTGTTTCGGTCGATAATCAGGCTACAAAACAAATTGCTTCAGGTCTGAATGGCAGGTCAAGTTGATTTGTTAATAAGAGAAAATGGCATGTGCGTGTATGGTTAATAAACCATTTTTCATAACAGCATTTTGAGCGAAATTGCTCTGTACATAATCGGTGAAAATCGTCAAGCCGTAAAATGTCAGAATGATTGTGTATACATATATTTTTATATAAATTTTACTTATTTTAGACAAAAAAAAACTTAGCAAATTAGTTCAACTGAACTTCACTGCGATGACTGATTAGTTTTATTTTAACATTTAAATGCATTTTTGATAAACAAAAAACGCTAAACAAACTATTGGCTAAATTTATTTGTGAGTTATGCTTTTATGATTTACAAAAGTGGATTTTTTCTTTTATTAGTAAGCTATATTTAAACTGTTTAAATATAATTCGTGAAAAGTTATTGGTGTTTCGGTTATTACATTGTTATTTCTTAAAATGACAACTGTGTAGCAGATGCCGATGCTGATCTTTAGAGACGTTTCCTGTGGTGGCCATTCTTCAGAGATGTAGCTTCATTTAAGGAGGAATTAGAAAATGATCAGTATTAATGTTACACCAGGTAATGTCTGACGATATTTAGTTTCACCCCACTCCCCTCTCATCCCGCCCGCCTCCCACACACTTGCAAAACCTATTACAGTGCAGTTCCTTCAAACTGAGCACGATAGGTCGATACGTGTACAGCTGACAATATTCTTTCAAATTAGCAAGCCACTTTACGTTTAGAAGACAAAAGCTTTGATGGATAAAGACATGGATTCATTATGATTATCGCTTGTCTGATTAAATTAGTAAAAAGGCAAAAGAGTCATACGTTCTCTACAAAGTGCTTTCCTGATAAAATAAAACAATCAGCTGTATTTTGTTCAAAACTGCATTAGAGACTTGTTTGTTTTCTCCAAATTGTCAACCTTTCATTTCAGTTAAAAGATGAGGAAATAATACATTTTTTTCAATAAAAAATCTTGTTTAGGTTGTATCTATTTCTTACTTGGAGCAATGGGCTAATGGTTAAAACAAATCTGCGTACAGTGGTTCGGCAGGTTAAGGCATAGCTCTCCAGATCTGGTAGCGCAGTTGGTAGAGCGTCGCTCCAGGTACAGGAGGTCCCGGGTTCGTTCCCGGACCGCGTCATACCAAAGTCGTTAAAAATGGTAGTGGTTTAGCCCTCTTGCTAAAGCTCGAGCAAATGTAAGGTTAGTTCCACGACTGGTTGGCCCGGAGTCAGGATGATGTGACTGGGTGTGGTATCATACCAGGTGTTCACGGCATGCTATACACAGTGAAGGCAGCACTATATCTGTCTTCAAGTGGACACCGTCTCCAGATAACTAAAATACTGTTGGTGGGACAATAAACCCTATAAACAAGCAAATTAAAGATAAAGGCATAGCTCAGATATTATCGTTTCACATTTTCGATAGGGTATACATTTTAATAATCTTAAACATATTTTTTGCAAATGATATCGCAAAAAATATTGCAGCTTTCTGTTAATGATAGTTTACCAATTAAGCTAATAAATAGAGTCTTACAATTTTGACCCAGAAGTTAGAATTTTGTATTTTCATCCAGACGAATAAAACGTTTTATTGCATATCCCTCAGTGTGTGCTCGATGTTTTACTACATATAAATTTAAATCTTAATTGCATTCAGAGAACATCTTCCTAAAAGCTACGGGTTGTCCTAATTGTGTTCTATGTTGAATTGTGTTTCACTTAAGCAAGTTTACGCTACTTACTGTAATGGCAAAGGATTGAGTGGGAACATGTGCTACGTGACAAGTCGCACTATCATCTCTGCCCGTGCTTTTTTAGCTAATGATGTTTTGAACTTTCGTTTGGACTATTCATAACGTGTCTTTATATTTATAAATAAGTATTTTTATTTTAAATAGAATAAGAAAATATAAGACAAAGTTCTATGAGCATTGCAACATATACAAAAATTGAAAAGACACAGGACCGAGGTATCCACATGACCGCCAAATGTAAATGTGAGAACAAATCTTTGATGAGTCGTTTAAAAATAAGAGCAAACCCGACAGTTACCGCCTTGGAAATGTCAGTCGGCAGGAGTGACTAGATTTATTATTCTTTGCACTAATTTTCGAAAGTTTAGATACTATTGAATGGAAATGTCGTAGAGTATTTTTTTAATGCTGGAAGTAACGTAGATATTGCATGGTTTATAGTTCGATTACATAACAGCTAAGATATCGTACTAAAATTAGAGTATTTTGTTATAACAATGGTTTGTAAGTGCTGTTCCTTTAAATGTGTTATTGTTATTACCTCAGTACAGGTTGAATCGGTACAATGTATTTAACAGTTACATTTATTTGTCATATAACTTAATGAGAATCAATTCAAAGTAGCCATGTAGTCGTTTATCACTTTTAGAAATAGATCTTTTGGTAATAATTAACTGAGAAGGATAAATTGCCTTCTGAGATAAAAATGTGTCTGTTCTTTATCAGGAATCGGCAAAGCAAACGTATTTCAATATTTTTCTCACTAAATATGACCAATTGTATGGTCCAGTGAGAATCATATCTAGCTCAATTGCTTCAATTATGTTTATTGTATTTAAGGCTATTACCTTACTCTGTATTTGCTGGAATTCAGTTTACTTGTGCCTTAAAAAGAGTCTTAAATAGCTTCGTTATTTGAAATTCACAATAATTATATATATTGTATAATTTATAATCATTTAGTGAATCAACTCTGTATAATGAATTTCATGAGATTTGAAATTTCTAAATATCTGTTTTAAATTTAGTGAATGTTATTTGTTTGCCCTTCCAACTAAAATTAATCTTTAACACCTGTTTAGACATAATATTTTTATTAAACACTTTTACTCTACACCAACGCTATATACCGGACAAGCAGCTACACAGGTAGAGTGTCCAAACTAGGTACGGGATGCCCCAGGTTCGATGCCATACCAAAGTCGTTAACACTGTCATGGTACATATTTCGCTTTCTTGCTAACGCTCAACGCCTATATGACCAAAACAATATAAACGAAAAGAACACTTCCGTTTCTTCTTACAATGCTCTTAAATTTGAAGCAAAATTGACACATCAAAAATATTCAGCCACCGATATTTAATTGTAGTTATTACTCTTGCAAACGGCACATCTACTATTTAAAACGCAAGATGGAAAACGTGACATTTCTAATTTTGTTTATTATCAGCAGACCTATTCTTATCTTTTGATTCATAGTCTTCAAGTGTCATGCAATAACGTTAGAAATGGCGGAGATTTAAATTATTTGACAGTTCTCGGTCGGTTTCATATTAGGAAGAAAATCATAATTATAAACAACGTGTGATTTATGATTTACAAACGTGGGATACATTATTACCAGAGTGAGTAAGCGGTGTTTAAACTTTACTATTAATGTCAGAAAATATATTATATTTAATGTATTGGTTTGAGAACATGCTTCAAATATTACTCATTAATATATTGTGTTCAAGCTAAGAGATATATAAGTCAAAGTTACAACCGCACATTACGTTTGGAAGCCTCACTAATCTCTCTCTTTGCCTTTGTTTCTCTATCTCTGCCTCTCTATTCTCTTTCTCTGTCTCTCTGTCTCTGTCTCTCTCTGTCTGACTGTCTGTCTGACTGTCTGTATCCCTGTCTCTGTCTCTCTGTCTCTGTCTGTCTCTGTCTGTCTATCTTAGTCTCTGTCCCTGTTTGTCTGTCTCTCTGTCTTTCTGCCTCTGTCTCTGTCTCTCTGTCTCTCTGTCTCTCTGCCCCTCTGTCTCTCTCTGTCTCTGTCTCTTTGTCTCTCTGTCTCTGTCTCTCTGTCTCTGTCTCTCTGTCTCTGCCTCCGCCTCTCTGTCTCTCTGTATCTGCCTCTGTCTCTCTGTCTCTCTGTCTCTGTCTCTCTGTCTCTGTCTCTCTGTCTCTCTGTCTCTGTCTCTCTGTCTCTGCCTCTGCCTCTGTCTCTCTGTCCTGCCTCTGTCTCTGTCTCAGTCTCTGCCTCTGTCACTCTGTCTCTCTGTCTCTGCCTCTGTCTCTCTGTCTCTGCCTCTGCCTCTGTCTCTCTGTCTCTCTGTCTCTGCCTCTGTCTCTGTCTCAGTCTCTGCCTCTGTCACTCTGTCTCTGTCTCTCTGTCTCTGCCTATGTCTCTCTGTCTCTCTCATTCCTCTATCTCTCTTCTTTCTTTCCTCTCTCTTGCTCTCTCTCTCCGTCTCTCTCTATCTGTCTTACTCTCTCAATTTCTTTAAATGTAGTCATAAAAATGTAAAATACTATTTTGCAGGTACTGTAATATTTTTATACTTGTTATTTAGTTTGTGTATCTAGTGCATTTTTCAAAATAATCTCACTTATTAGATGCATATATATGGATTTATTTATAATAGTGTTCTGTATATGATTTAAAATATTATCACAATAAAGTAAATGACAAGAATGATAACGAACTTGTTAGTACTAGAATTTTATGTTGACATTTTGCATATTTTACATTAAGAGATATTTTTTTAGACATCTTTTTAGTTAATATTCACTAGAATTTGTGATAGATTTCTGATATGACACATTAGCATTAATATCAAACTACAAAGTCATTGGAATCAATTCATCATCATATTCTCTTTCATATTAGGTTCGAAACGACTCGCCAAACTTCTATCACGGTGTTATTGTAGGAATGCTTGCGCCAAATAGCGTTTTATATGTAAATACACAACTGACTAAGCACAAAAACATATAAAAATAACCATAATATTATTTTCAAGATTCGTACATTTGCAGTTTCCGATTATTTTCGAACTTATTATCTGGTATGACCTCTTTAGCGACGTGGTTTAAACGGCTTCCAAAGTTGCGCGGTTAAGCAACGGTCACCGTGGCTAGCATATGGAAGGATTACCGTTGGTGAGCGCCGGCCTGCGTTACAAAAGTTCTCTTCAGCATTATCTGAAATATCGACAAATTAACCTGAACATTTATGTTTTATAGGCTTGGGCGTTTATAAACCGTCAAAGTCGTTCTAATTACACCGGTGATCGTGTTCAAATATAGTTTCTAAGTTCCTAAAGAATGAATTTCTATTTTCTTAATGGCGTTTTCTAGCATCCCACGTAGTGAGCTATTTAAGCTTATTATCAAATAGCATATAACGAGATTCCCTTCTGTTGACAACATAGGTTTTATCCTGTAGCTCGGATCTTAATTTGACGGGATGTTCTTACCTTTGATGTTTATGAAACATGGTTATCGCTAATATTAATACAATTATCAATCAATGCGTTGTTAGAATACAAATATTTAATATCCTTAAAACTATAACAGATACATTAAGGGATTATTACTATTCAGGACTTAACGTCACTTCGTGATAAATAGCAAAAATTGCTTTGCTTAAAAGGAGAATTGTCGCCAGAAAACAAGGTTATTTACTAATAAGCTGTAAATCGTTCGTTAATGATGTGAATAAAGGGATATTTGTGTAACATGGTTGGGTTCAGTTTTGGTGTTGGAATTTGAAACTCTGATGTGTTGTGTCTTACTATGTACAGAAAGTGTGGAATTAATTGGTTTGTTTTTTTACATCAATAAGAATATATGACAAAGTCCTATGAGCATTGCAACATAAACCAAACTCCGAAAATGCACAGAACAAAGGTATTTCACATGCAAGCCAAGCGAAAATAAGAGCAAATTTGTGATGAGGCATTTAACGAAAAGAGCAAACCCGACAGTTACCGCCTTGGAACGGTCAGTCGGCAATATGGACCGACTGAGGTGTTTAAACCGGTTTAACAGATCTCTAACCTCGCACTTCTTGGCGAGTTTTTCAAATGCAAAACGTCTTTTATAATATTTAAAAAGTAATATAGTTTGTATTTAAAACTGTTAACAATTTGGTTACATGTAATCTTGTAATAAAACTGTTTATATGTAATGGTTGTGTTATTGTGTCGTTTTTTAGAAAAAAAATGTATACTTTCTTATTGTTTTTTTTTTAATCTAGCATTTAAGTAAAATAACACTCTATACAGGCGGCTTCGTTAGCAACAAACTGACAAACATAACAATGGTCATCAGTTTGAGACCAGTGGATGAACAGTGTTCTCCATTTATAAAACATTAGCATTAATATAAAAATACGAGGTAATTGGAACTTGGATTGGATTGGATTGGAATCGCAGCTTCCAATTTGATGTAAGTGTAGGCACTTGTTAAACATCATTCAGTAGATAAAAAGTTAAAATGTATTTTGATCAGTATAATACTGTCAAAATTGTAACATTGTTCATACATTTATATGAGTTATAAAACCAAATCTGGCCCCATGGAGTATAACACGCTTTATCAAATAAAAGTTTATCATATACTGGGAGACTAGTCGGTATAATCATAGCAAATTATATATATATAGTCTTTACTTTTGTTCGTATTATTCAACTTTATAACGATGATATATAAGAAAGAAAAATAATTTGTTATTTGTTTCTAAATAATAAACCTTCAACACAGTTTTATGCAATTTGAGTACATCTCGAAATAGGTGATGGTTTTTTTCGAAATACAGTTGATTCCAGTTAATCGAATAACGGTTATACGCATATTTCGTTTTATGGAATAAAATATTCAAACACCAAATAAATTGTTATATGCATAATGTTTCAGCCCAATTTCGGTTATAAGCATAATCCAACGCTGCACACCTGCCTGCTGAAACTCGCTAATTAGTTAATATCTGCTGCAATTTTCGCACCTTTTCGCAGGGATAAACAAACACGGTAATTTGTGCCAACAGCATTATCAGCAGTCTGTTTGGCTGCCAATTACGTGCTGAGCAATAATCAAAAAATTATGATATGACTGATGGTGTGTGTTTTTTCTGAGAAAACTCAGTGGCTGAGAGTATATATTAATAAATAAAATTGTGCGGCAACTGAAAACAAACAACGCTCGTTGCAATGGTGCTCCTACATTGAGTTTCGGTTTAAGGCAAATTCCGGTTTATTGCATAAATTTCTATGGAAGGATTTGTATGCAAATAAGCGGACTCAACGGTACATAATTGATTAGCGGAAGTACATGTATATCCATGCCATGATTTGAGTTTTAATTTCTAAAACTTCAGTGCGTATGTTAAGATTTTTAAAACAGAATTTATGTCAGTTCCTGTATTATTTTCAAGCTAGGTGTTGCAATATCTCATAGGGCTTATTTACATTTGTTTCATATTGGATTTGAATAACGAGTATTTATTTGTTTCAGATGGTGATTTGTTGAAAACAACAGAAGAGCGAATCATTCGACAACCATTACAGTACCTACTGAAGATTTCGAAGAACATGGTAACGACTTATTAAACACATTTAACTAACGGTTAGCTTAATATGCAATTAAAATTACATGTATGCAAACCTGTACTCATACACTCATTTTTTCAGCATTAAGATTATTGATTAGCGGATAACCTAGCCGCCATTGAAATCCAAATGAATAAATATGAAACGAAGCAAATTACTTGGATTTATTAATGTAATAATTCTTGAGATATGCGTAGTGCAAACCTTTTTAAGCAAGAGTCCCTTTGATTTTAAATAACGTAACATGAGAAATCCTTTGTGCAATGAGTGTAATTCGAGTGTCATTCGGTTGAAATGATTAAATAGTGTGTAATTGCAAAGAATAACTCGGTTTTTCTTCAAGAAATTTGCTAGACTGGAAAAAATGACGTGAAAAGACTTTGGTATAATCAATTTCATGTACAAAGTGGTTGTAATGCAATAGAAAACATAAATTCCAAGAAGTGAATGCCACTCACAATAAAAAAGGATGAAAATGTCATATCAAAGTGCAATTAGTACTGGATAAATCGGTCGCTCTAGTAGTCACGATCAACGCACTTCTAAACCTGGATAGAATAGCATTGATCTAAACAGCAAAACTACGACAGTACGATTCGCTTATTAGAATAACTTGGCAGAACCGGTGTACAGTTTATTTAAAAGACACCACGAAAATTTAAAATTTAAACAAACAGAACAACAAGGAAACCCAAGCAAGTCCTGCCACCATGAACGACTCGATATCCCACTTTTCTTGGAACTCCACCCAGCAACGAAATGGTCGCCCGAAAAGTTCAAGTTTTAGTACCCGCACGACGAATAAAGTCGAGGATTCCATGTTATGTGGAAGCAATGGTTCCCGACGGGAGAAGCATTGTCAGTTGTTTAAACTGACACTGCTGTCGGCACTGCCGGGGATCATGCTGGTCATCCGGAACACTATCAGCCTCGTGGATAATGTTAAGGTAAGGGAATGGTGTGACCTGTTGGTTACTTTTGCATTATTTTTGTAGATACATTATGGAAATACTTGGGTTGAGTGCATTAAAGTATAAAGTACGGACACGATTTTAAAGCTGTAGAAACCATCACTGAAACCCTCGAAGGCATGTCGTTTTTCGTTTATATTCGCTTATGTATATACATGTATAACTGTGTCTCTTAACTTTATAACACCCAATATTATACGACATTGTTTACTTTTATGTGTCGTAGTTTGTTTGTTGTTGTGTTGTTGTTGTTTCATTTTAACTCTAGTGACCATCCTGTGTTTTAAACGTCCTATGTACAACCAGGAACGAAATTTTATTAAGACACAAGACGTAACAATTATGTCTTACATAAAGTGCAAAGATATTCTGTTGCATTCTAAAATATCTTTTATCTCTCGGTTAGATTGGGTGTGATGGGTTTCTTCATTGCATGTTCATTTGCCTTGTGGCATAGACTTTGACTATTTATACATAGACGTGCAAATACAGATGTCAACGCTGCAATGGAAATGAGTTGCCTCCCTACCGTATAAAAATTCATCCTAATCTTGCAGCTGCTAGAAGCCAACAAGCAAATCCAGCAGAACATCCGTTTCAGCCTGGAAATCGGTAACGTGATCCATGAGTGTCAGAAAGAGAGGGGAACTCTGACACTGTATGTTTCCTCTAGAGGTGACCCGTTCCTGAAGCCGCGAGTAAACCAACAGCTCTTTGACACAGACCGCGTAGTCCAATCGCTCTCCCACTGGATATCCCTCGAACCTACGGAACTGTTCTCGTCTAAGGAAGTGTTCCACGCCGCCATCAGGAACTTCACGAACAATCTCGATCCCCACATCGCGACCCTGCGGCAAGTGATTGACTTCTACACGGATAATAATGCTGTCTTTACTCAGATGATCGCCAAGAATCTTAACAGTGATATCCCCGTCCCATATTGGGCCGACCTGGTGGCTTATCAGATGCTAATTAACAGCAAGGAACAGGCGGGCATCGAACGGGCGCTTGGTAGTACCTATTATGCTAGAGGTATGTATCTATTAACTAATTAAATTTTAAATCAAAATGTTTAAATCTTTTAAACTATTTTTGACCAACACTAGTACTTTTATATATGACCGCTTAGCATACTTTAATCGTGTAGAATAAGAATATGCGTCAAAGTCCTATGAGCATTGCAACATATACCAACATTGGAAAAGGCAAAGGACAAATGTATTCACAGGCAAGCCAAATGTAAAAATAATAACAAATTGTGATGAGTCATTTGACAAAAAAGCATACCCGACAGTAACCGCCTTGGAACGGTCAGTCGTCAAAAGGGACCAACCGAGGTGCTTAAACCGATCTGACAAAGCTCTAAACCCGCTCTTCCTGAAGGGTTTCTCAAATGCAAGATGCAAAGAAACCCGATCTTTTTTAATAAAAATGTCCAAGCGCTAAGTTTTGACGAAAGTTGTGACATCACTGAAAAATAATGTTATTACTTCTCTTAGAAGAACTACATAAAATTGTTGATTGTAAATAAAGTTATTTTTGAATCAAGTAAAAAAAATACCAAAGAAGTGTAAATAGTTGTATCATTCTGTTCTTGTGACAATGGAATTGGGCAATCAAAGTCCAATGTCCATCAAATGAAACACACGTAACAATTCTCATAGGATGAATTAAAAACAACATAGATTACACACACGAAGAGATTTGTATAGACTTCCAATCTGCACAAGAAACATTGCTGTAATGATGAATAAGAATATATGACACAGGACAAAGGAAATACACCTAAGAATCCTTAAAGGATGAATTAAATGAGAACATAGATTACATACACGAAGAGATTTGTATAGACATCCAATCTGCACAAGAAACATTGCTGTAATGATAAATAAGAATGTACGACATAGGACAAAGGAAATACAACTAAGAATCCTTATAGGATGAATTAAATGAGAACATAGATTACATACACGAAGAGATTTGTATAGACTTCCAATCTGCACAAGAAACATTGCTGTAATGATGAATAAGAATGTATGACACATGACAAAGGAAATACACCTAAGAATCCTTATAGGATGAATTAAATGAGAACATAGATTACATGCACGAAGAGATTTGTATTGACATCCAATCTGCACAAGAAACATTGCTGTAATGATGAATAAGAATGTATGACACAGGACAAAGGAAATACACCTAAGAATCCTTATAGGATGAATTAAATGAGAACATAGATTACATGCACTGGGAGATTTTTTACGAAGTATTCTTTAAATCATTACCTTCAACTTATACGTACTATTTTGCGTACGACTCAAATTATTTATAGAATAAGCGCTTGGCAGTCCTTGGATGTCCTTATATTTCAACAGGTATATGTTTGTTTTTGACCTTTTTACATGTGGTCATAAAACATATTGCGACCTACTAGAAACAGTTCCCTGATAAGTCAACCCAAGCGATAACATACACTTGAATAAGAATATATATGGCAAAGTGAAGACACGTTTGATTTTCAATCACGAAAATAACAGCACCGATAAACAAAACTGCTAAGGGTTAACTTTGTAATTCCAGTTTGGGTAAGTTTAATGTTGCCCAGTGTAAATAGATTGACAATCAAATTGCTACAAATTATGTTGTAATAAGGTTCTTATGTAGGTGGGAGATGTTAATAAGAAGTAACCTGAAGCTAGTTACTAAATCAATTAACGTTGTCTTGCTATATCATGGGAAAAATATAGTTTAATTAATGATACACATTTCCAATTGGTAAACCAGGAAAAACCCTAATGCCAGCTGCCAAATGTAAGGACAAAAGTCGTATCAACGTTGTTTATTTCAAACTTTTAGGTACAACAGACGGGCGTTTTTTTCCTGTGATATAACTACTTCATCAATGTACAATTTGGCGATTTCTTTTTGAAATTTTAAAGACAACCATGAATAAAAGTGATTTTTATTGTTATTACTTATTATCAACTTATGGCCTGGGCGATAACGTGTTACTATGGGTACGGAATAAGGCTTATTGTTTTCATTACAGTGTATTTTTTGCGGAAATATGCTTAAATTGATTGCTAAATAGTAGTCCTGCAAGAATGTGGCTAGAAAATAAATCTTAGTTTGGGTCAACAGAAAAGTCTACGAATTTCTGGGACAACCCTCGTACAATATGAATATATATATGAGCGAGTTATTATGAGACTCTAGTTTTTAGAGAAAATGGAAATATTTTATAATTATTTTTGTTTAAATACAGTTTCAGAATGCGTGCTTAGAAATGGTTAAGAAATTATGTTATAAGACTACAATAACCCGTGTGTCAGCCAAACTAGTTTAAATGCACAAATGCAGTGTTTTATTGGGAAATTAGTTTTTAAGATTAGAACAACACATGTGTCAGCCAAACTAGTTCAAAGGCACAAATGCAGTGTTTTATTGGGAAATTAGTTTTTAAGATTAGAACAACCCATTTGTCAGCCAAACTAGTTCAAAGGCACAACTGCCATGTTTGATTGAGAAGTTATGTTTTAAGATTACATCAACCAGTGTGTCAGCCAGAATATTTCAAATGCACATAATGTTCGTTCATTTGCTAGAAAATATCATTTGAAAATGATATCAAATCAAATTTATATTTGAGTTTATAATGATTATAACGGCTTCAATGATGTCAGAGAGCTTGGACAGATTAGCTATACCATATATACGGAGTGTAGAAAGACGCAACAATGGTAAAGTTAAAAGTATGAGATAACTATTCTTGTCTTATTTCTTTTACATAATTAAAAAGTATAATGTTTTAGCACAATATTGCAGATAGGCGCTATCATCCTTAATTACTAACTTTTATTCAGTGTGAAATTTTATTTGTCGTTAATAAACCAGGGCATGTAACCTAAACCTAGTGATAACTGTGGCTAGACATGTGCTTTTACCAGAGTAGTTACCATGCCATCGTTTTTGCCCACGGTAAGGTAAATCTTAATAGGTAAATAAGAAAAGGTCCTACCTAAATTACCACAGATTTGTAAATCTAAACTGCCTCAAGACAAAGGCAAACAGTGTTAATGTAAATGTGACAAAACATATAGACGAGACATAACACACGAAAAGAAAAAAAAAGCAGTTACCGCCTTGAAACGGTCAGTCGGAAAAAGGGACCGACTGGGGTGTCATGGATTTCAATACACAACATCTTCATTATGCATTTAGCTACACGTCTGTCATTTTGCATGACACTTCAGCTTTGCTACTTTGAGCTTAAAATCACATTGAAACTTCATACAAAGCTTAGTTTTGTTAGTATGAAAATTGTGACTTGGGCTTAAGTCGTGATTTGGACTTAAAAATAGTTGGTGAATGCGGGCCTAAATTTAAATGTTTCTTTGTCTTCCTGTGTGTAATGTCTTTTATTAGTGTCGTAATTCGTTCACGATGAACGATATACGCATTCATCGAAGTCATTTATCTTAACAGTCCTACTGTTAGGATTCTAAATGACACATTACATGTATGAGCAAAACCGTTTTTCCGGACAAAACATATCTTTAATAGATTAGTCTAAAACAGCTGAGTTTGCAAATATGGCAATATTCCTTTAATCCATATAACGATTGAATCATCCATGAAAGGTTTTGTATTGTTTTGGTAGGTTTCTATTTCTTTTATATTTATGGTACATAAATATACTACATTTTAATGATAAGTAATAACAAAAAAAAAAACGTTAAACGTAAACAACTAAATCTTGACACAGAAGTTCATTTTGAGGCTCTCTTTCACATTTTGTTTTAAGGAACTTGTTAATATGATTAATATCATCTCTCATAAGGGTAAAAATTAATATCAAAGAACTACGTATGTAGGTCAATACGTCTGAAATATAATATTGTCGGTCAGACCTATGCTTTATTAAGACATTATAAGGCAGGCTTCCGCTCACTGACTGAACTAAAAGAAGCTGTAGCTTGACACGAATTTAGATTTACGACAGAATATGACTTAAATTAGCGTTATAATTTGGAAGTGATTTGACGGCTGTGTCTATAAAACAGATATATCATTATGGCATGTCGACAACAAGACAATTCAAAAGAATTTATTGCTATAAAAGTATGACCATATGGTATTTCAATATCTGTCTTCATCTATGATCTAGCACAATATGGAAATATAACCTTGAAATTATTGAAAGTTTTAGTGTGACAAAACTATTACACTAAGATGAGGCATTCAAACAAGCTAACTTCCTGAAGTCCACTGTATGCTTAAGGGTAATTGCCTAATGTTTGCCTTCGAGTTTTAATGATGTATACTTAATGTTTACCTTTGTATATAAAGAGTTTTATTTCATGTCGGACTTTGAGTGAATACATGGTGTACACTATCACTGAAATGGATAAACACACATTAAAACACCCTGGCAGAAAGAAAACTAGTGAAATCAATAGGCAACCTGGTGTAACAATGGGAAGACATATATTTCACTGATAAAAGACTATATTTTATACAAGCATTAATTGCTGTGGTTAATGTGCCTTCATTTATCATTCAATTCCCATGAAATTCCACCAACCAATTTGTCATAAGCAAAGCCAGTTTGGCAAATATATCGGTAAAATATCTCGTTAGGGTTCTAATAACTAAACCTAGATTACCATAGTGCCTCAATCGGAACACCTAGGATAATTCACGAATCATCTCTTGGATGTATGCAGGTAGTCGGATCAGCGAGGTCATTGACCTAAGTGGGACTACTTTTTGTGACAGACGTGAAAATAAAGATGGCAGCTTGGAAGACAGCTCACTGCAGTGGATACGAATTGTTTTGGGTTTTTCTACATAAAACAATAAAAACACAGTGGTGCTTTAAGCTACAGAAACGCACACTTACAGCGAACATATAGGTTAGTATCTGATACACCAAACGTTTTCCAAAGCCTGTTGGCAACATGGCCAGCGTATCTCTCCCCTCACACAGTGCTAGTAAAACTTCAATTTGTTGCCGCTTCAAATATAAATAACCCAAGGTTTATTTAACCAGCGCAGCAGACACACAACTGTCAAACAATGACATTGTTAATGATTAGTGCGAACTGCATTTTAGGCAAATTCTTCCTCCGACTTCCGGCGAACAAAACGATCGTGATTTCTGTACGTTTAATTGCACCAGATATATCCGAAGGATAATTGTCCTGAGGACGGAATTACCCGAGGATTTCCGATTGCCTATTGTACCTGGCTCAATCTATAACTAGGTTTACAGCTTAATTAAACCTTGCTTTGTTATATTTTGCTTGCTTTTCAGCAAACATACGGATATACATGTAATCGATATCACTATCGCACCTAGAAATGTGTAACAAGACTGTCATATCTAATAGATGCCTAATTGGACAGTCAGAAGGGAGTTCTCTCCTGGTGGTACATTAGTTATGGTGCCCTCAGAAGACCGTCGTAAACGACAAGTAGCTAAGTGACAGTAATTACAAATGTGTGTTATTTAAATGATGCCAATCGCCAAAAATGTCTTATAATAAGTTCTAAAATAATACTTTAAAGGTATGGCAGCATGTGTAACAATTGGTTTTATCTAATGATTTTTAGATTCAGAATTTGTATTGCTTATGTCTATTTTCTCATAAGTGCTAATTAAATAAAAAAAATATTTCAACAGATTCTGTTGCAAAGCTTATTACTAGGGAAATCTTTGACACTCTGATACTATTAATTAAAAGATGCAGACACCCATAAACGTGTGGTGTTGCAGCGGAAAGTTCAAGTTTAAAAACTTACTTTCTTGCAAAATTTAAGATGTTGATGTAATGAAAGTTCCTTGTTGATACAAACATTAACAAGGAGTAATTGATATACATATTTCTAATAAATGTCATATGCGACTAAGCTTATTAATATTTGCATTATTTAGATGTCTGTTGGTAATGGTAAAAGTTAAGGTCCGCGCCTGCTTTAAAATTGAATGGCTCTGATATACTGTTATATAGTATTGATAGGTGTCTCTGCATCAGTTGAACCAAAATGAAACTTGTTTACAACTGACAGTTTCTTTATTCCTCTTTACTTCTTTTACACATTACAAAGTATTTTGTTTTGTGTTTTTTTTAATTATTCTTTTAGACATTAGAAAGTATTTTTTAATTATGTAATAATTTAGAAAGACCACAATGGAATTAAAAGTCTATTCCGACTCTTTTTTGTGTTATACTTGACATATAATGTTGATTGACATGGCTGTATTAATACATACATTGTTATATTTGCTTGTTGTATGTTTTAATATCACATGCCATGTGATTGTGCATTTTATATTGAAATAAACCTCTCTATCACAATGTTAAACAACAATCTAAATTAAAAATGACGCCCTTAAAGTCATCTCTTCAGCATTCGTCTAAAAGAAAAATAGCAATTTAAACTGACACTTGGTAAGTATTACCAAATGGACTCTAGCTACATAAGAAGGTCCTTGTCGGATTTTCTGTCGGGTTCGACCTGCTGGCATCAATTGTTGGTTAAGATCTAAAGCTATGCCTATCTCTTTATTATTTCTTGGCAGACTTTCCCGAAATAAATACACGACACATACATTTTGCCTCTACAGTTTGTTGTTGTTGTTGTTTTGTTGTTTTGTTGTTGTTGTTTTGTTGTTCTTTTTTAAGTATACTCTAACGATAAAGTGTAAGGAGTATTTACATTTTAAAAATAAAATAAGTTGTTTTTATTTATTTATTTATTTATTTATTTATTTATTTATTTATTTATTTATTTATTTATTTACATTGTATGACTCTCTTTTACATTGATACCTATATCAATATACACAAGCATAACTTCGACTATGGTCACGTGATCTTTTTAAGACAGTAGTTGTGACTGTAGTAAAATAAATCGTAGCCGGTGTGAGAAATGTGTGATTAGGAGAAATATCATTGTTAATTTTAATGAAAGTAGTGTAATTATTTATAGAAATGAATTGTCAAATAGTTTTAAAAAATGCAACTTGAACCGAATAAGTTCATATTAACCTATTAAATTTAAGCAACTTTTTAAAGCAATTAATGAATACTAATAATAAATATATATCTTTGTTTACAAAATAATTCAGCGCATGACTAAAATAAACGTGAATAATTCAATGACGTTAAAAATTAATGAAAAGAAAACTTAATAAAAGAAATAAATACTGTCTTAAGTAATACGACTATAAAGATAATATGGACGTAAATGTGTATTCATTTTATATTTATGTGCACGATTGAGCGAATGTAGGATATTACACCGCCATTAAAAAAGATTTATTCTATTTCCATTTGTTACTAATCAATGCAGTCGATTTGTACCACGTGACCATCCTGTACATAACTGTTTTAGAAAGTACATAGTCTAAATAATATTACGTTATTGGACAGTTATCTCAACATCTTGGACACAAACAATATACGATGAAAGTCGATAACGAGTAAGAATCCGGAAGAAATGGACGTATGCAAGCGTTTTACAGTACGTATTGTATATAATGAAAGGGTTCGATTCAACCAACTCGATTAACGGAAGCGTTCTTTAGAGTTCTGTTGTAAACATACACAAAAAAAAACGTCTGTCAGAATGCTGTCTGATGAAGACATAAATGCATACTGAATAAACTAATGTTATTGACATCTCTTTTATTTATAAATCCAACTAGGGTTTAAAAAGTATGTGTTGTTATAAATCCAAAGTAGTAATAACGGGAGTATAATCAAGTTACACACCGGCCGCAATAGCTCAGGTGGTAGAGCGTCGGCTTGCGGATCGGGAGGTGTCGAGTTAAAACCCCGGCCGGGTCAAACCAAAAACTTTAAAGTTGGTAGTAGTGGCTTCCCTCTTTACGCTCAGGGCTAAGGGGATCGCATTACGCCTGACTCGTCGGTGTCAATATAATGGACCGGCCGGGTTCAGTCCCTAGACACCTCATTGGTGCCCTTGTGCTATAATGATGGAAATGTCGCGGCACAGTGTTGGCAAAAATGCCGGCAAATCCTATCCCATCTCAGAAAAAAATGATATAGAAAAAAAATGTCATTTTATACGAAAGTGTCCAATACGTAAATATATTTGGACGCATGTTCAGATTGGCAGATTGGAAAAATATGGGTTTTTTTCAATCTGGGTACTTGTCCAAACACATTAGACACTTCAGTGTAATATGGGAATACGAGTAGAGAAACTCTTTTTTACTTTTGATAATATCAGCTGATGCCGTCTACACTTAACATAAGAAGCATATCTCATCAAAAGCGTAAATAATATAAATGATAATAATACTCTGTGGACCATTGAATTGACAAAAATGGGAGGCGATTGCTGCGTTGATTGTTCTTGCATTTACATTAGGCTTGCATGTATGTATCTTTGTCCTTTGCCTTTTCAAATTTTGGTCTGTGTTGCAATGCTAATAGAACTTTGTCATATTTCCTTATTCAAGATCACAGCAGTGTTACTTGTGCGGTGTTGCGGTTGTAAAAAACTCCCCGTGCGTGTAATCTATGTTGTCGTTTATTTCATGCTATAAGGATTGTTACGTGCATATTCTTTTGATGGACGTTAGATTTTGGTTCATTAATTTCATTTCATTTACAATCAAAAATTTATTGTAGTTCTTCTAATAGAAATAATATTTTGCTCTCGTATAAATACCATGTGGACATTAGTCTCAATTACGTCACTCCTTTTAACGACGTCATAACTTATCTAGTTAAACGTCAGCGCTTGGACAATTGTATTCAAATAGACCGGATTTCTTTTCATTGTTTACATTTGAGAAACCTCTCAGGAAGTGCGAGGTTAGAGCTTTGTAAAAACCCATTTTAACACCTCACTCGGTCCCTTTATCTACTGACCTTTCCAAAGCGGTAACTGTCGGATCTTCTCTTTTTGTTAAATAACTCATTACAGATTTGCTTTTACATATAGCTTGCTTATAAATATCTTTGCCATGTACCTTTTCTGTTTTTCGGAATATATTGTCATGCTCATAGGACTTTGTCATGTTTCATTATTTATAATATTTTACCATAGCAACGATTTGTCAAGAACATAGCAATTCAGTGGGCTATTGTTATTTTATAACCGAAGTAAAGTGCGTTTAACGATTCTCAGCTAATAGTGTGTCTTTGCATTAATGTCTTGATAAACAATATTATGGACTAACACAGGTGTGGCAACAATTGCTGAATTACTATCGACAAAATCAATAGTTGATTACATGTTATAATATCATTTGACGCAAACAGCATACATGTATTACTTCCTCTGGTAATATTAGAAGCGTTATATCACGTTTCAGCTATTTAGCTCGCGTGACTTACTAGCACCCATTTCATCAAATGCCAATCCCGTCTTGTCACTAATTTGGATGAATATTTCATTAGCGCCTTGTTTGTTAAGTTGATAGATCTCGCTATTGCCCTGTGTACGGATATAACTAGATTTACCGCCTTACTTTAACCTGATTTTGTGTACTAGATTAAGTCTCGCTACCCTCCTTATATAAATTTATAACTATAATTGCAGCAGTAATCGATGACTAATTGGACAATCGGAAAGCGGCTATGTCCGGAAAGTATAAAGTTATTTGGCCCCCATTGACACCTTAATTAACGACAAGAAACCATGTGACAGACGTCGCATACGTTCATCTCGTCGATATCAATAAAATATATGCAAAGAGTAGCCACTTATGAAATAGCTGATGAAGATAATAAGAATATATGACAAAGTCCTATGAGTATTGCAACATTTACCAAACTCCGAAAAGGCACAGAACAAAGGTATTTCACATGCAAGCCAAGCGAAAAGTAAGAACAAATTTGTGATGAGTCATTTAAGGAAAAGAGCAAACCCGACAGTTACCGCCTTGGAACGGTCAGTCGGCAATATGGACCGACTGGGGTGCTTAAACCGGTTTTACAGAGCTCTAACCTCGCACTTCCTGACGAGTTTCTCAAATGCAAGCAAAGAAAAGAAAAACGATCTATTTGAAAACAAAATGTCCATGCGCTGATATTTTCTATATGTTATGACGAAAGTAGTGACGTCATCGAAAAATAATGTCCACATAGTGTTCAGAAAAGGAATATGGTGTTATTTCGATTTGAAAAACAACACAAAAATGGTTGACCACAAATAAAATTAACTTTCTTAATCATGAACAAACATGACCAGAGACGAATAAATGGTTGTAGCATCCTGTTCATGTGAAGATGGAATTGAAAACCAAAGTTCAATGTCCATCAAAGGAAATACACGTAACAATCTTTATAGGATGAATTAAATGACAACATAGATTATGTTATAATTATGATTATAAAGGCTAATATTTCTTTAAATACTTGTTAGATCTTTCTGAAGATATACTAAAGATAAAAGAACCTAGGTATCTAAGATGGAAATGACGTGTCTGAATTAAGTTTTCTGGGGGGGGGGGGGGTCTGTTTATAATCGTCATAAACTGCTAATTAAGATAAAGAAAAGCTGAAGGAATCACCATCGCAAAGCTTCGCTTGTTTAACGTGTTGTCCTTGGTATTAAACGAAGCTTGCGCATGTACATGAAAGGCGATGTTTTCAAAGAAAATAGAACTGTCTGAAGTTTTCAATGGACTTAACGACTTAACTGTGTACGCATATATTTATGCAGAATTATGTGGGATTAAACTCTATACACATGTATTTATGTTGAATTATGTGGGATTTAACTGTATACACGTGCATTTATGTTGAGTTAAGTGGGATTTAACTGTATACACATGTATTTATGTTGAGTTAAGTGGGATTTAAATGTATATAAACACATATTTATGTTGAATTATATGGAATTTAACTGTATACACGTGTATTTATGTTGATTTAAGTGGGATTAACTGTATATAAACACATATTAATGTTAAATTATATGGAATTTAATTATATACACGTGTATTTATGTTGAATTATGTGGGATTTAACTGTATATAAACACATATTTATGTTGAATTATATGGAATTTAACTGTATACACGTGTATTTATGTTGAGTTAAGTGGGATTTAACTGTATATAATCACATATTTATGTCGAATTATATGGAATTTAACTGTATACACGTGTATTTATGTTGAGTTATGTGGGATGTAACTGTATATAAACACATATTTATGTTCAATTATATTGAATTTAACTGTATGCACATATATTTATGTTGAATTATATGGAATTTAACTGTATAACTATACATTTATGTTGAATTATGTAGGATGCAAGTAGTTGATACAGACACCCTATTTCTAACTACTGTTTCACGTGAATAATATTACTAGTATTTACTATATGTTGTTATTTCTTCATCTCTATAAAGGTGACAACATCCTCTGATTGAGAGGCATATGTCAGGAACATTGTTGTTTTTCTAGTGTTGTTGGAATACAACGTTAGACTGGTATATTTGCAGGCATGTTTTTTATTTCGGATTCAGGTAAAAGACTATATGACAAACATACTAAGTATAAATAATATACAAATATTTACCAAAACGATTCATTTGGATACAACACTACATTATACATGTTTATAAAACACATAAATATATTTAAAATTCATACTTTAACATTCATTTAAGAACAAAGTATAACATAATAAGTGTATAATATTATTTGCAATTGGGGTCAATGTTTGTCAAATTTCTATATTTCAATATACATGGCATACACGGTATGTAGCGATATAATATTTTAAGCGATATAATATTTTAAAGTACTGAGTTTAAATGTTTTGCAAGATTTAGTATCACAGTTATCTTTACTCTTTATTCTATCAAAATTAATATCCTATCACGGTGTCACAGATTTGCTTCAAGATTTAGTATCACAGTTATCTTTACTCTCTATTCTATCAAAATTAATATCCTATCACGGTGTCACAGATTTGCTTCAAGATTTAGTATCACAGTTATCTTTACTCTCTATTCTATCAAAATTAATATACTATCACGGTGTCACAGATTTGCTTCAAGATTTAGTATCACAGTTATCTTTACTCTCTATTCTATCAAAATTAATATCCTATCACGGTGTCACAGATTTAGTATCACAGTTATCTTTACTCTTTATTCTATCAAAATTAATATCCTATCACGGTGTCACAGATTTGCTTTAAGATTTAGTATCACGGTTATCTTTACTCTCTATTCTATCAAAATTAATATCCTATCACGGTGTCACAGATTTGCTTCAAGATTTAGTATCACGGTTATCTTTACTCTCTATTCTATCAAAATTTATATCCTATCACGGTGTCACAGATTTGCTTCAAGATTTAGTATCACAGTTATCTTTACTCTCTATTCTATCAAAATTAATATTCTATCACAGATTTGCTTCAAGATTTAGTATCACGGAATTCTGTGTAATGTATTTCACCAAAGTTAATGTGTCACATCACATATTGAATGGCTCTATAACTTAGAAATTGCTACATACACAGTAAATATCAATTGACACAAACGGTATACAAATCTATAAATTGTTCGTATAATATGACATGCATGATAAAACAACTTTATGCGAATATATAAAACACTAAAATTCCGAAACTAAATCAAAATTGTGAGAAAAGTGATCGCAGCATTAAAAGTGTAGCATCGGTTTGAATCTGTTTTCAAGATGCTGTTTTAATGCAAATTTTTAAGTGAGGAATGTTTTTGGTTTCATTTCATGTTTTTTGACAATGAATTCCACCGTTTATATTCATTATTAGCAGAGAGATTAACCGAAAGATTTGTACTTTTGCTACTGACTCTTGTAGTATAGGTGTGTTCATTTTCTAGAGACACAAAATGTTCTCTTATATAGTAGGGAGACAAAATATTCTTAAATTTAAATACCGTGGATTAATGTGTTCCACTCTAGACAGAACTGGTAATCAATCTCATGTACGACACATTACACAAGATAAATTATTTATACCTAAACAAAAACCTAAATTTCGGGTCAACCTTCCTTATTGACGATTTAATATAGCCATTTCACCGAAAGACACACTATCTGACGGGGCAACAAAAATAGATGCAATAAAATTAATGACAGCTTCATAATATGTGGCCTTTATTCTTGGTTTCTGGGAATGAGCTGATCAAAATAAAAAGGATTCAGTCTTTCCCAAATGAAGTGAAAGTTAACTGTAAAGATTATATGCCTTGAGTATTTTCCACATCTTGCTTGTTTTGCCTGCACCGAAAATGTATGCTTTCTATGTCACACGAAGAAGCTTTTTTTTTGACATATTACATGTCATGAACACATGTCAAAATAAAAGAAGTCCTAAAAATATACCCTGGGGTATGCCGCGTGTGATAGGAGAACAGGTCTAATCTGTTCAAGCTACAGAGTGTCATGTTTCGTGAAAAAGGACTCAGAATATCGTTGCTTAGATCAAAAGCTTAAAGTTCGTATTAAAAATGAAAAATCTACAGTAACAAAGGCCTTTTGTTAGTCAAATAGTAACATTCCAAGCATAGTGCCCTTATCGTTTTCAAGCCTAATAAAGTTAGTAAAACGAATTAAGTAAATGTCTTGAAAATGCTTCTAAGTCTAGATAGAAATTCATAAAACAATTTTTATCACTAAAATATTTAAAGACATTGTCATAGACATCTGTTTCCAATATTTAGGAAACATAACTCAAGTAAAAACAGACCGATAATCAATCATATCGGTTTTAATACTTGTATGTTAATCTGGACCAATGAGAAACAAATTATTAAAGGTTTAGCTAAAATTGAAGAAGTATCTTGAAGAAAATGTGAGGGTATTAGCTCAGATAGCATTTGACCCGGTTGACTTAAAATTATACAAAAAATTAAAACTTGTGTACTCCACTGCTTAATTGAAAATATTACACTCCCTGTGTTGTAGACATGGTCCCACAAGAGGTATGGTTGGTCATTAATTGCTTTTTAATTTTGAGTTCAAAAATGTAAAATCGCGAGCTTCATGTTGTAATCCAAAATAAATCAATATGTTAGCTTTTTCGTTCCTTAAATTTAGTTTACTATTAGTTCTTTAAATTTAGTTTAGCAGGCTTAGGCAAACAGTGTTTATTATCTAGATCAACCAACTCCTGCTCGAAGTCTGTTGAGGATGTTGACTGTGTGCTCATTAATATGCCTTGTTGGAGCCTATAGCCTATGGGAACGTTGTTATTCAAATGCGGTAGGTCGAAGGTTTAATTGTTATATTTACAGGTAACTTTCCCCTGGAGGACCATCTGTGGTACAAAGAGAAACTAGTACTGGGCGATGCGTTCCTGCGCCAGTGCATGATGTTCTCGCCTAGCATTGCCAGGACCATCCAATCCAGCCTCCTCCGCACCCAGCTGGCGATCGACCTGGGCGTCATGCGTGACATCATCCTTGATAACAGTCTGGCAGCACCTTCAGTTTTGTCCGGCACACTGTGGTTTGATAACATGACTGAGTACATTGATATACTGTTCCGTCGGCAGAATGACTTGGCCACGTCCATTGTACAGGTATATTTTACTTACATGTTTTATACCTTATACTTAATATTTTACTTGAATAAATTCCGATCAAGTTTATTGACAGGAACCTAAAACAATCAAAACAATTGTAAAGAACATGGTGAACGGTTTTATTATTTGTCACAAATGGAGCATGTGTCTTCCAGTTGTGATACTGCATGTGAGCTAATGTCCAGAGTTTGAATAAGGATTGTCAAGATTGCAATTGGGGGAATAACGTTCAAGCTTGTAAATCATACAAGATGTACTAAGAGAAAACGTTGTAACAACTCGAATTTTAGAACACTTTATTCATAGCGCATAAACGGTCAGACGTTGGAAAATCTGACATGTCTTTGTTATGCGATTTTTTCCAGCCTTAGTTAAATTACAGTTCAACCTGCTGTTTTCCCCTCTGCGCTTTTTTCACTTGTTCGGTGTTTTGTCGTTATGTCAGTGCATAAAGTTCGTATTGTATTTCTTGACTAAAACACGACACCCTCACATTTCCAAAGAACGTTCAGTAATACCTCGCAGCAACTTTCCTTGGAGACACTTAAACTGTCGTTGCTGAAAAGTGTTGCCGTGCTGAATTCATGTTTGATGACAAGTCAAAATACCATACGTAAACATTACCTTATTCCAACGTTACTGTACTGATACATTTGTATATGTGCATGTATTTTGATAAAGTTTATTATTTCACATATTCATTGTATAAGTATAGGTAACCAAACAACTAAATTAACGGGGAAATTAACGGTGTTGCTGCTAAGAGGTTGTTGCTTCTCAAAGGTGCCTTTTCGGGAGGTTGTACTGAAAATGATTTACAGAAATCTTTAGCAGCATTGTGTAATTGTCACCGACACAAAACGCTCTTCATCTTCTCATATCCCTGCGAAATATACTAAAGGAAAAAAGTTTAGAAAGTTCAAAAAGGATTGACTCCTAGGGAACTTTGTGACCCGCGGAGGATCGTCCGTTTTGCTGTGCACATACTGCACGGGATTTTCGTGAAAGTTACGTTTTACCCTTTTTATAATGGTGTCGTTTAAAAAAGTGGGGAAAATCATGTTGTCAATGGATGGGCACAATTTGTCAATACGGACACGTTTTAGTTACATTGATTTATAAACGAAAACCAAAATCGTAAAAATCTTGCTAAACTTTTTTCCTTCAGTATGCATTGTAAACTTGAAAACCTATTGCAAATGCAAAATACTTTTGGTTGAAACAAACGACAATTTGCGGTAAACCGATCCAGTGACCTTAGGTATCAACGACTTAACTACGCGAGCTACATGGTATCGCGGCACATGTCGATAATCACAGTGAACATCATCGGATAAAAAACTCTGGTCTATTGATTTCCTTAAACCACTTGTGAAACCAAACGAATATGCATGAATACCAGTTCAATGTTGCAAAATAATGGTGTATTTTTTTATCCATGTAACATTTTGTTAAGTTCAGTGTCGAATTGAATAAATTTGTATGACTATTTAAATATTATTTAAATATAACTAAGACTCTATACTGTTCCTTTACTGTTTACAAAACGAACATACATGTTTTACCTCATGAAAAAAAAAACGTTGCTTTTTGTCTATTAAGTTTGAAAACCTGTGTGGTGCTTATAACCACATAATGGAGGGGGGCGCCTGTGGCTTAGTGGTAGAGTCGCCGATTTGTAACTCTGACTTGCGCCGTTGGTTCTACCCACACATTTGTCTGGGGTCCTCCCGCCACCAAATAGCTGGACGTCGTTACAGTGATCATAATTGGTCGCTTCGATGTATTTCAAAAACAAAACAAACAAAATATAACATAGCGGACCTGGTAGCGCAGTCGGTAGAGCGTGGAATCCAGGTACGGGAGGGCTCTGGTTCGAACCTGGTCCTCGACATACCAAAGTCGTAAACAATTGTAGTGGTATCGCTCCCTTGCTTACGCTCAAGCAAATATTAGGGTAGTTCCACGACTAGTTGGGCCGTTATAAGGTTAATATGACTGAGTGTGCTATCATGTAAGGTATTCACGACGTGTTAGACACAGCGAAGGCAGCACTTTATCTGCTTCAAGTGGACACCGTCTTCAGTTTAATGAAGTACTGTTGGTCGGTCGATAAATCTAGCAAACCAACAAATAAAAAATAGCCACATGGCGATGTATCGATTTGATTACATTAGTTATATATCGTGGTATCGTAAACACAATGCTTGTTTTTCGATTAACTAATTTGAAATTTGGATTTTCGTGTGTATAAATAGACTTTAACCACATAACACGCAAACAAAAGAGCACTTCGTTTTTCAAGTAGCATGTTGAAAAATGATGCATGGCCTAGATAAATATCACTGATGACAATCATAAAACAACGGCATTCTCTTAATGGCTGAATGATGTAAGAAGACACTTCATAGCAGACCCCAGTGTAAACAGCCGCAGTTTGTTGAAGTTTGTGATGGAAATTTGATCTATTCTGATTAACATTGCTAGACTTAGCTGTTAACTTATTCGTACATTGATTTGAACAAGATCGATTAGTTTAAATGACAGCATAGATGATTTGGTTGATTATTTGTCTGTACAGTATCTGTAGTTAGATTTTATTTCATTGTTTATAGGCATAGAAAATAACATTGCTTTGCAATTAGATCATTATAAACAGGACGAAAACATTGACAATGGATCCGAAAACGTATTAAAAGTGAAACAAATCCGCTAAAAATATCATGTTGTTCGAAGTGTCATTTTTTTCACATCAAGTTTTTCTTACTCATTATTTGCTAAAATGGTAACTTTTTAAAACAATGTTCACGCCCTGCAAGCGCTACGTAAAGGGATTTGATGTAGGCGAATAGTTGAAATATTTAGAGAAAATTTTGTTATTGTAATCTTTGCCAACATCTTGCCAGAAAATGTGTTTAGAAGGTTAGGCAATTAATCGAAATTGACCATGTCCGCCATGACTTAAATGCAAGAGCGAAAATAAATCAATTTTGAAGAAAAAAATCCAAATTATGGCAATTCTTGAATTTTGTCTTCCAAAATATATTGCAATAGCATCCTTAATTAATTTGATTAAATGATGCAAGGCTTCGAACTCTTCATGTTGAAAACAGTTCCAAAGAATGTAAGGAACTAATGAACAAAAGAAACCGACCATTAAAAAAAATCAATAAAAATCCTATAAATCAATATCTATTTAGAAAAATATAATAACGTCCGCATATTTGTGTAAATATTATCATCATATTATACTTAGATGTATTCTCTTTTTTAATTGCATGCACAGTTTATAGCTTAGGGGCTTCAATGAACATACTACTATTATATTGATTCACAAATTCGTTGGTCTTAATATCAATTCAACGAGAGAACATTTGATGTCATTAATAGCCATGCTCCGATACTTGAGACATTTTAACTTTTTGTTTTATTTTACATGAAAAAAAAGATTCATATAGACCAACGTGCTGTGTTCATTCTGGTGTTTTTGCGCCACCAAGAATCCGTAAAAAATCTGTAACTTTCTCTTCTATGTAGGAGGAGTGAACCGTTAACAATAACAACAGTTTAAATTTCCGTTTAATTTTCTATAAAATTTCCGACAACGGATATAACTATCCGAGTTACAAAGACGTTAGTCGCATGAGCTTAGGGGCTGACACATTAACTAACACTTTGCTCAAAACGTTTCTAATTAAACGAATTATCAGATCCACATTGGAAACAGTGGCATTGTCATATTTGTGTATCCATGGCAAAACGCAATTGGTGTTTTTCTTGAAAATTATTTTTACGAACGTATACATGTGTACATTATTTCAACGCCAGCAAGCCAGCTCTGAGAATTCGGAGCTGCGTACGGCGGTGATAGGAAGCAGCGTGGAGCTAGGTCTGGCCATCTGCATCGTGCCACTGGTTGTGTTTCTGGTACACAAAGTTCTTAAAAAGATCCACGATTTTGCTACGGAGCTTTCAACCAAAACGGCGGAACTGGAACAGGAAAGAAGACGAACTGAAGCCCTACTCTACCAGCTGCTGCCCCGCGCAGTGGCCAACAAGCTGATGGTTGGGCACCACGCCGTACCGGAAGCGTTTCATTCGGCGACAATAATGTTCTCGGACGTTGTCGGCTTTACGTCTATTGCAAGGTATGTATGTACATAACTTGCATCTTTAAACATGTTTAAAGTATTTCTGCATATTGATTATGGATAAACACATCCAATTCTCATTTACTGACAGTGAATTGTATGTATTTGATAGATGGTGTATTAAATAGCATTTAATAAACATATTTCCAGCGATTTGAGCTATAAGATCTAAACCTTTTGTATATGACTTATTTATGCTTTTTAACCTGGTTGAATGGTTGCACTGAGCCTGTGTATATATTTAATGTGGCCTTGGTTAATTGTTTTATGCGTGTGTGAGAAAATGGTTTCGCAAGCAACCATTTTCATGCAAAGGGAACTGTGGCGGCAACGACTTGCTATAGGTGCAGAAGACGTAGAAACAAAAGTGTTTACATTCTAACGCATATATGTATTTATTAAGCTATTTGTTTGTTCTCATTTGTAAATCTATTGCCAAAGACGTGTTTTATTATTTTCCAAGTTTTGTGGCAGACAAAGCACTGTATTTGTTTCGTTGCCAGACAATCTTAATGCCAAACGGCATCTATTATAATTCGTTCGTACCTAGTTCTTCGGCAAACAAACACTGCTAGTTGTGTTGCTAAATAAATGTTGTGATGAGCTTAAGTATTCCAAAATATATAAAATATTTACGATACGAAGTTTTTTGTGTTCTGTTCCCAGTCGCAGTACGCCAATGCAGGTGGTGAACATGCTCAATAAGCTCTATATGACCATAGACGGGCGGTTGGAAAATTATGATGTTTATAAAGTGGAGACCATTGGTAAGTCAACATATTGTAGGGTTAATTTGTTGTTGTATGTTTTATCTCACTTCCTGTTAACACTATTTCTGTACTCCGGACGATGTTAAAATAGTGAAACCATAAGAAAGTCAACATGGAAAAGTGTTAAATGTACGTGGTTTCCTATGACTTAATCCTGTTCAACAGTGTTATTTTGTTTTTGTTGTTTTTGGTGTTGTTTCTTTCTTCTTTTTTGTCGTTGTTTGTGTGTGTGTGCGTGCGTACGTACGTACGTGCGTGTCTGTCTGTCTGTCTGTCTGTCTGTCTGTCTGTCTGTCTGGTTTGTTTTGTTTTAGTTACAATGGGCCCAGTTTACATGGTGAAAACAGTACAAATGACAAATTCTCCCTGTTAGGTTGGAATAAAAGCACTTTTCCGTACTGGCCTTACGTGTACTTTCGGTACTGGCCTTACATACTTTCCGTACTGGCCTTACGTATACTTGCTGCTTTGTAAGTTTGATTACATGAAAACATAACTACTAATTAATTAACATATTACCATAATATCGGAGCAATACTTTATTGTAAGACGTTGCTGTACTGACCACTGTTGATGTAAAACATCTTAGTATATCATTGCTACTTTTTATAAGGGTCGCTTCAAAGCAATTTTAACTACGCCCACACTAGGATAGAACCTTAAAGGATGTTATATATTCTAGGTCATGGCATATATAGCTGTCACTATATTGTTCTTAAAAATAAAGTTTGTTACAGGCATTATTAACTATCCGCAAAATAAAATCATATACTTGTAAATCAGAAACACAAACGCCATAAAACAGTAAATACCATGTAATTTAAGACGAAAAATAAAGAAAAGTGCCACATACTATGTTATATAAAAAGTGCGTTGTTATTTTTAATCGATTCAACCTTTGTACAAAGTCAAGGTCAGAAACAATTACAGATAACGATCTACAACACTGATTGTTTAACACTTTTGTAGATTTTCCTTAAGGAAATATTGATAAGGCTAAAGGCTTTATCAAACTAGTATAAATGTATCCTATAATAACTACTGCATTGAAGTTCAAAACATTTTATTGTAATGCAATGTTACATGCATGTTTAAGTACTAGTGATTGGAAAAATTTATATATCTAAAGTTGTTCATCGGGTACTGACGAATGAGATGGTCCTTAGCAAGCCTGTCGCGATTTACCGGTATACCTGTATATTGCGATACTGAGTGAAGTCAATACTGTACCGCGGTACACAATGGCCGTACCCGGTTTTTGGCAATATTTCGTATAATTCAATTGCTGCCACTATTTTGTGCATCCAAAGTCAAAGATGCTCATTATGGTGAAATGCGATCGCCAGTAACCGACTGAAAATGTAGTCTGAAGTCGAATCTATGTCAGAGGAGTTCATTCTAAATAGCCCTTGAGATGCGGCCTACTCGATTTGCATTTGCGATATTGCCAACAATAAACGTTTTGAATTAACTTTTGACTTTATCTTGATTTAAGAAAAAACGAATATTGGATAGAAGCATGAATTTTACTGAACATACAATTTACTGTAATAACCATAATATTATAAGATAGTTCGTTTCGACCTTCTATTTGTAGTTCTTACTTTCTTGTGTCTGTGTATACCTGTTGTCAAGCTTATACAGATATGCCATATTTTACTCATTTATTTATTGTTCATTATGCTCATTATTTTGCGTGCAATAGCTTCTTATAACAGTTTGTTCAAATATGGTATTATATTGTAGTACTTATTGCAAAATGCCCTTTCTGTATCGCAATATATCGTGCTACTCTTCAAGCATATTGTGGCAACCCCAGTTTTTTTAATTAATAAAACCTTTAATGCTTGTCTTTTAATGTACTTTGATTATTATCATCTCCAGGTGACGGTTATATGGTGTCGTCTGGGTTACCAAACAGGAACGGTGAACGTCACGTGGTCGAAATAGCTAAATTGACGCTTGATTTAATAAAAAGTGTAGCTGTGATGGAAGTACCGCATATGAAGAATGAGAAAATGAATCTACGGCTAGGTTTTAATACGGGTCAGTAGTGATTTTCGTGAATTCTTTGGTCTTTGCAACTACAAACAACTACAAAAACATTATTGTAGAAACTGTCTCGTTTTGCAAAAGTTTAATGCGTCTTAACAATGTTACAATATACATCAACAACATAAAAATGTAATATTTTATAAAAGCAAAGAAGCTAAATGCAAAATTTCATTTGAAAAAAAAACTTTTAAATTGTTCAGTTGAAAAATATGTGATTGCATGATTTGAATAAAGTCTGTATCACATTTATTTAGGTCCCTGCGTAGCTGGGGTGGTAGGGATAAAAATGCCGAGGTACTGTGTGTTTGGAGACACCGTTAACACCGCCTCTCGTATGGAATCTACAAGTTTGCGTAGGTTTCTCTCGTTTCTTGTCCTCAATCATGTGTATCATTGCATATTACTACAAGAACGTTTTATATATATATATTTAACATGTTTAGTCATTCGCCGTCTTTTTGGCTTGCTTTTCTGGGCTGTTAGTTCAATCCCCATTGAAGTAGCCTTCTTCCTATTTAGAAAGATAATACCTGTAACATGTCGTCTTATTTGAGAAAATTATATGCTGCATGTGAATATATTTACTAAATTCCGAAGTTCATTCAGGTATCCAAAGAATGAAGGAATATGCGGTTTCAAAAAAACAAAACATCTTTATCTGTTTCTACACGTATGCCATTTACCTGTGTTGTTTTCGAAATGAATATGTCGTATTCAATCAATATTTATTCGATACACTGCTTGTTGGTTCTGCTTTGACTAAATTGACCATTTTCCCTTTTTTCCATGCAGCTTTACGGATTCAGCTATCCGAGATCTCTGCCAAATTTCTCATAAAACACGAGGGTTTCTTACTTCTAGAGAGGGGAGTCCTCAATATCAAGGTCAGTTGAAAATATCTTAAATATTTTAGCGTTTTAATGACATTAAATTAAATGTTGTTGATAAGGTAAAGCCACGTGTCTCCCAGCGTTTTAATGGATTTAAATGTTATTGATAAGGTAAAGCCACGTGTCTCCCAGCGTTATAATGGATTCAAATTAAATGTTATTGATAAGGTAAAGCCACGTGTCTCTGAGAGTTATAATAAATTCAAATTAAATGTTATTGATAAGGTAAAGCCACGCGTCTCCCAGCGTTATAATGGATTAAAAATAAATGTTATTGATAAGGTAAAGCCACGTGTCTCCCAGCGTTATAATGGATTTAAATTAAATGTTATTGATAAGGTAAAGCAACGTGTCTCCGAGCGTTATAATGACATTAAATTAAATGTTATTGATAAGGTAAAGCCACGTGTCTCCCAGCGTTATAATGGATTCAAATTAAATGTTATTGATAAGGTAAAGCCACGTGTCTCCCAGCGTTATAATAGATTCAAATTAAATGTTATTGATAAGGTAAAGCCACGTGTCTCCCAGCGTTATAATAGATTCAAATTAAATGTTATAGATAAGGTAAAGCCACGCGTCTCCCAGCGTTATAATGGATTCAAATTGAATGTTATTGATAAGGTAAAGCCACGGGTCTCCAAGCGTTATAATTCAAATAAAATGTTATTGATAAGGTAAAGCCACGTGTCTCCCAGCGTTATAATAGATTCAAATTAAATGTTATTGATAAGGTAAAGCCACGTGTCTCCCAGCGTTATAATAGATTCAAATTAGATGTTATTGATAAGGTAAAGCCACGTGTCTCCTAGCGTTATAATGGATTCAAATTAAATGTTATTGATAAGGTAAAGCCACGTGTCTCCCAGCATTATAATGGATTCAAATTAAATGTTATTGATAAGGTAAAGCCACGTGTCTCCCAGCGTTATAATAGATTCAAATTAGATGTTATTGATAAGGTAAAGCCACGTGTCTCCCAGCATTATAATGGATTCAAATTAAATGTTATTGATAAGGTAAAGCCACGTGTCTCCCAGCGTTATAATAGATTCAAATTAGATGTTATTGATAAGGTAAAGCCACGTGTCTCCTAGCGTTATAATGGATTATTCAAATTAAATGTTATTGATACGGTAAAGCCACGTGTCTCCCACCGTTATAATGACATTAAATTAAATGTTATTGATAAGGTAAAAACACGTGTCTCTGAGCGTTATAATGGATTCAAATTAAATGTTTTTGATAAGGTAAAGCCACGTGTCTCTTAGAGTTATAATGACATTAAATAAAATGTTATTGATAAGGTAAAAACATGTGTCTCTTAGCGTTATAATAGATTCAAATTAAATGTTATCGAAAAGGTAAAATTATGTGTCTCCCAGCGTTATAATGGATCCAAATTAAATGTTATTGATAGAGTTTAAACCATTTGGCTCTCAACCTTATAACTGCCTTAAATTAAATTGTATTAATATGGTAAAATCACGTGTCGTGTCTTTATTATTTGTTGAACGTTTTTGTTTTTTGTTGTTGTTGTTTTTTGTGGGGGGGGGGGTTCGTCCATCAACAGTATTTCAGTTATCTGGAGACGGTGTTCACTTGAAGCAGACACAGTGCTGCCTTCACTGTGTATAGCATGTCGTGAATACATGACATAATACCACGCCCAGTCACATTATCCTGACACCGGGCCAACCAGTCGTGGAACTACCCTTATAGTTGCTTGAGCACTACCATTTTAACAACTTTGGTATGTCGCGGCTCGGGATAGAACCCGAGGCCTCTCGTACTTGGAGCCAACGTTCTCGATTGCGTTACCAGGTCCGGTATGTAACTGTACTTTAAATCTCTACACAGGGTAAGGGTCCAATGCGAACATTTTGGTTGGAAGGCTACGACAAAGACGCACACCTGAAGAACAAACTGGTTGATATGTCAGATAGCACAGACATGACAACCACAAACATGGAGACGGATAACGTCTGACATCGTCATCAGCAGCAGGAGCCGCAGCAGCAGCAACATCGACAACTCAGACATATCATCGTCATTATCAGCAGCATTATCAGCAGAAATAGTTTGATAATAGGCATCAGCACAATCGTCAAAAAGATCACCTTCAGCAGCATTGAACAGTTTCACTACCCGTATTATCAACAGCATTGCCGATGCAAATATCATCATGCTAAGTATTAATGGGGATTTTATCCTCATTTGCAGCGTCAGTTAATGCTTTTAAGTATCATACACGTCATGATCAAGCGGAACACCTCGGATAAATCATCTCCCGGATGTATGTAGGTAGTCGAATCACCTCGGCCATTTCCCTAAATGGGATTTCTTTTGTGACAGACGTCAAACAAAGATGGCAGCTCGGATGACAGCTCACTATAGAACTATGCCAGTTAATCTTCAAATTGGGGCTGTTTCAAATTTTAATCATCCAATTTTAATTTACAAAGCGCAGCAAACAAAATAGCTGTCAAACGATGCCATTGTTTATGTTTTGTGCGAACTACATTTTAGGCATATTCTTCCGACTTCCGGCGAACAAAACGATCGTGATTGCTGTAAGTATCGTTGCACTAGATACATCCGAGGGATGATTGTCCCGAGGACGGAATCACCCGAAGAGGTCCGATTGACGTCATAATCATCGTCATCTTGGTCTATACACTAATTAACTTCACCGTTATTTTTGTTATGTGAACCAAAGACGTCAAATCTCGGCATCATTTTCATTGTCGTCAACAAGAGCAGCAACAACACCAATAGATAGTGTCTACATCAGTGAAGATCCCTTATCTTAGTAGCCATTTTTGAAGATAAATTCAAGGGATTTTCTGATGAATTGTATAGAAACGTAAATTCATTTTTTAAATGTAATTTCTTCATTTATGGTCGACAGATTTAACGCTATACACCATTGGAAAGCTCTGGAAATTCATGTTTCGAAAACAATATTTTTTAAAATTGATAAATGCACAAAGAATAAATACACAGAAATAAATAAAATTATTGGCTCATCCTTAAACAAAATGAAAAGTATAACTTTTTGGGGGGTTGTATTTTTAACTTTTTAAACTATCAAAATATAGTTTTCATATTTAAAATACTTCATAAAAATGTTACACCTGAAATAAAATTCAGTAAAATAGACTGAAAAATAAAAACACAGTGGTGAGTTTAATACAGCACATATTTCCAGATTTCGGCCTGCATTAGCTTCTGCCTTTCAAGATGGCTGCTTTAAACTGTCTTATCAGTGCCTATGACATCATATGGAAACTATCTATATCTGTATTTTCAAGATCTGAGGGATCAGTAAAAAACGGAAACGTCCATAGATAAGTTACTATATCTGTATCTGCGAGATCTGAGGGATCAGTAAAAAAGAAAACGTTCATAGAAAAGTTACTATATCTGTATCTGCAAGATCTGAGGGACCAGTAAAAAAGGAAACGTCCATAGACAAGTTACTATATCTGTATCTGCAAGATCTGAGGGATCAGTAAAAAAGGAAACGTTCATAGACACGTTACTATATCTGTATCTGCAAGATCTGAGGGATCAGTAAAAAGGAAACGTCCATAGACAAGTTACTTTATCTGTATCTCCAGGATCTGAGGGATCAGTAAAAAGGAAACGTTCATAGACAAGTTACTATATCTGTATCTTCAGGATCTGAGGGATCAGTAAAAAGGAAACGTTCATAGACACGTTTCTATATCTGTATCTGCGAGATTTGAGGGATCAGTAAAAAAGAAACGTTCATAGACAAGTAACTATATCTATAAGTGCAGGATCTGAGAGATCAGTAAAAGGAAACGTCCTTAGACAAGTTAATCTGGTTCTCGATCGCTGATGTCGTGTTGAATTAAAAACGCGTACGATTTTGTTGACAATTAAGTTTAAAATGTTCGCCAAATTGCTGTTTTTGTTCTGTGCCTTCAACGGTCTAGAATATAGGTCACGGTAATATAAAATTCTCGAGAAGGAAACCGTATGTTTTAAAAAAAATCGTTACTATAAAATAATAACCTGTTTTCTTCGTCAGTAGTGACATCAAAGTGATTTAAACGACGAGTCGCGTCATTAAACATTAGTAGTGCCAATTTAGATTGGTTTTTAATTGTGTTTTTTTATGATATTATCACTATCGCCATGGCAAAAATGAAGTCATGTTAATAAAATATTTTAATAGGTTTTATCTGGATCCCGATAATAGCTAGCGGATTACAGAGTTTAATGACTATAAAATTACCTAAAGAGATAGCTTTATTGTGGCTGGGTTCACAAGGTATCAGAAATACATGTAAATCTTTTTTTTTACACATGCTCACTAGTGTCGCCATTCTGTCAAAGTGTCTGAACTTTACAACGTTTCTGACACATGAAAGCACTACGCGTTTTTTGTTAGCTGATCGTGAGAAATATGTTTGTATTGATTTTGACATACATTCCAGCGACCATGATCATAGGATCATTATAGCAACGTCCAGCTTCCTAGGGAAGGAAGACCCCAGACACATGTCCAGGTACAATCACCGGCGCACTGCAAGTCAGCTGGATGACCTTCTCACATTAAGTCCTTCACCCGAACGGGACTCGAATCCACGCGGTGAGAGGCTTAGCAGTCATGGGGGTTACAAATCGACGATTCTACCACTTCGCCACGGGCGCCTCTGAGATATATGAGATTTGTCTGGCAGACCGCCTACCATTGAATCCCTAGTGCCCTGATTCGGGAGATGACGTCCTTTTATCCAGTCTCTATGATGCGGAAGTGTACTGAAGCACAGACGGACAAAATCCCTCCCAGACTAAATCCCTACCGGACGAAATCCCTTCCGTTTATTTCGGCGCTCAAAATCCCTCTCAAGCCCTGTAAATTTTCCAGAAGAACGAAATCACTCTCGGTAATTTTTCATATGTTGCAAGATTGTTTCCAACTTCGAGAAATATTTTAATTTCATTTATTTACAAGATGACCATTGTACAATTTAGAAAAAAATACGAGAGGGATTTTGTCCGCCTTTGCTAAAATAAACGAAAGGGATTTTGTCCGCCTTTGCTAAAATAAACGAAAGGGATTTTGTCCGAAAGGGATTTAGTTCTACACCGGTACTGGACACGTTACCATAATGTATATAATTTATTTATCCATTGCGTAAGTAAGGTACATGAACAAGGTTTCAATGGTAGCTAATTATCTAGAGTTTAACGGACAGCTGAATGTTCTGGCTTGGGGTCTCCATAGGGTTCCAATTAAGAAGAATCCTTGTTATGCTTGTATTGATATCAGAGAAGATGAAAACCAGTCTCTTGCGGAAAGTTGCTTTCACAGACCAAGATAGCCTGTCTCTTGCGGAAAGTTGCTTTCACAGACTAAGATAGCCAGTCTCTTGCGGAAAGTTGCTTTCACAGACCAAGATAGCCAGTCTCTTGCGGAAAGTTGCTTTCACAGACCAAGATAGCCTGTCTCTTGCGGAAAGTTGCTTTCACAGACCAAGATAGCCAGTCTCTTGCGGAAAGTTGCTTTCACAGACCAAGATAGCCTGTCTCTTGCGGAAAGTTGCTTTCACAGACCAAGATAGCCTGTCTCTTGCGGAAAGTTGCTTTCACAGACCAAGATATCCTGTCTCTTCTGAATGATTGCTATTAGAGATCATGTTAGCCTGTCTCTTCTGAAAGTTGCTATCAGAGACAATGTTAGCATGTCTCTTCTGAACTATTATCAGAGACCATGTTAGCCTGTCTCTTCTGAAAGTTGCTATCAGAGACCATGTTAGCCTGTCTCTTCTGAAAGTTGCTATCAGAGACCATGTTAGCCTGTCTCTTCTGAAAGTTGCTATCAGAGGCCATGTTAGCCTGTCTCTTCTGAAAAATTGCTATCAGAGACCATGTTAGCCTGTCTCTTCTGAAAAATTGCTATCAGAGATCATGTTAGCCTGTCTCTTCTGAAAGTTGCTATCAGAGACCATGTTAGCCTGTCTCTTCTGAAAGTTGCTATCAGAGACCATGTTAGCCTGTCTCTTCTGAAAGTTGCTATCAGAGGCCATGTTAGCCTGTGTCTTCTGAAAAATTGCTATCAGAGACCATGTTAGCCTGTCTCTTCTGAAAAATTGCTATCAGAGACCATGTTAGCCTGTCTCTTCTGAAAGTTGCTATCAGAGAAAATGTTAGCCTGTCTCTTCTGAAAAATTGCTATCAGAGACCATGTTAGTCTGTCTCTTCTGAAAGTTGCTATCAGAGACCATGATGACCAGTTTTAAGCTGAAAATTGGTATCAGAGATCATATTAGCCAGTCTCTCGCAGGAAGCTCTATTTATCGAACCATCTACCCTCTGTTGAATAAACGTTTATAAATGAAGTATAAACGTTGAAGAAGTTCTATAGGTAAGTATTGGATCGTGTTTTGAAGTAGCTATAGGATGCACATAACCATGTAGCTATCATAACCATATAGCTAACATAACCATATAGCTAACATAACCATATAGCTAACATAACCATCTAGCTAACTTAACCATATAGCTAACATAACAATATAGCTAACTTAACCATATAGCTAACATAACCATATAGCTAACATAACCATGAAGCTATCATAACCATATAGCTATCATAACCATATAGCTAACATAACCATATAGCTAACATAACCATATAGCTAACAAAACCATATAGCTAACATAACCATATAGCTAACATAACCATGTAGCTAACATAACCATGTAGCTATCATAACCATATAGCTAACATAACCATATAGCTAACATAACCATATAGCTATCATAACCATCTAGCAAACAAAATCACGATCCCCACTGGTGTACTGAGAAGAAACTCAAATCAGTTGCTCGACTCTATTACT
Source organism: Sinonovacula constricta (assembly GCA_007844125.1). NCBI lineage: Eukaryota > Metazoa > Mollusca > Bivalvia > Cardiida > Solecurtidae > Sinonovacula > Sinonovacula constricta. Next base: position 38,215,541 of record CM017566.1, read on the forward strand.
TTGATAACAATAAAGGTGTTCTATCACTGATGTACACTTCACTAGTTACTTGCCTTTGTTATGCCTCTGTTACAAATGATGTTGGCTAATGTGCTGGTGATTGTCTTGAACTGTTTATATGTTTTTTGTGTTGTTGTTGTTGTTGTTGTTTTATTTTATTTTTATTTTGTTCTTGTATTTTGTACGTTGCTGACGGATAGTTGTTTATGAGTATGGCGAGTGATTTAATAAACTGTTTTCAAAAAATGGAATTTATTAGTTATTTATTATCAATATTCTTTTTTCAAACAGTTCTCCCTGTTGTCACAGTTCAACAAAGCGTTGTCTGTTAAATACACATACAATGACAAGATAACATCGTTCGCGCGCATTTGCAATATGATTCGTAGAATTTTTGTATATATATCAGCAAGAAAAAAGATAAACTGTAAAATGGATTTTTCTCCTGTTTCCGTTGATAACCAGACATTTTCATAAAACAATACTTCGTTCATATTATTTTTTCGAATGAAAACATTGAAAGATTCTAGTGTAATAGCGATTGTCTACCTTTTAATAGATAAATATTAACTCCCCATCTTTTTATCAAAGTGCGCATGCGCGAGTAAACGCCATGTGCATATGCCAGTTAAAATAGTATTTATTGTTTGTTTTGTAGACAAGTATATGGCAAACCTCCATTATTTTAGGAGCCTCAATGTTGAAAGCACGAAAATATCTCCAAAAAAATACGTCAATGTTATTCATAACAAATAAATAAAAAATATTTGGCCGAGAAGTCTGGCCAAAGCAAAAGCGATTGACCCCTCTTTGGGTCCGACGCTAATCGAAAGATGATGATAAGCGCAGGTTAAAACCCTTCAAAATGTTAACAACTGTTATGTTTAAATTTGAATGTCAATATAATTCAAATCAAAATTTTGATAAAATTATATAAAACTTAATATTCGCATGTTACATAATTTTGTACTTTACAAAAATGGGCATTATTTGGCCACGTGAATACAGACGCTGCCCTCAAGTAAAGACAGAGAAAATGTGCATCAGTATCCAATCAAACTAACGACAATAATATTTTGCGTTTGAACTTTAATATGCCGCAAAAAGTGTTAAATTGTGTTCGTTGTTTTCTTTTAATCGGGACTTTCCGTCTTTCAAGGTGATGTTCGACAGTTTGTCTATATCAAATACACATACCACCATCTTATCACCGCTTTGGGGAATTTAGTCATACTTTTTGCATAAACCCATACTTTAGTCGTTATAAAGACGGTTTTGGACACCAACTTTATTGTTAGACTGTATTTATCAAGAAAGGCGATCTCTAAATGTTGAATCTTTCCAACAGTATAAAAGGCGCGATAGTGGTTTCTGCTAAAAATATATATTGACGTCAGATTTTTTTTATTTTTATATACAAGCCATGTTTAGCACCTGTGCTGTTAATAACCATTTCTCGGAGAATTCTGAAATAGTTCAACGTTTATAATATTTGGAAAAAGCACTTGTAGAATTTGAAAGCTTGGTGCAGTCATTTGGCAAAAAGAAATATTGAAACGAATATTTGAGAGTCTACTACATTTTATCATGACGATTGTAAACGTTTAAAGTAAGAAGTATTAACTCATTGGGTCATTCGGTTTCTATTTTACTTCACGAATTGCAAGCAATGAATACTACAGTGCCATCGGCGTTTTGATTCTGATAGCTTCACTCAAAAGTAGATATCATTTATTACGCAGGCAGAGGCGCGGTAGCAGAAATAAAATCGAATGGAATTTTCCGGTGTCTATTTATTCTCTGGTGAAAATCGAAAGATCGGTGAATGTCATTTTAAAGTACTAGAAATATTTTATTACATAATGGCGACACAAAAAAGTCAGTGACATAAGATATCGCTATCAAAGATATACCTCTTTACCACTAATGTCATTGAGAGAGAGGGAGAGAGAGAGAGAGAGAGAGAGAGAGAGAGAGAGAGAGAGAGAGAGAGAGAACAGAGAGAGAACAGAGAGAGAGAACAGAGAGAACAGAGAGAACAGAGAGAGAGAGAGAACAGAGAGAACAGAGAGAGAGAACAAAGAGAGAGAACAGAGAGAGAGAACAGAGAGAGAGAGAGAGAGAACAGAGAGAGAGAACAGAGAGAGAGATGCTAAGTAGAGAGAGAGAGAGAGAACACAGATATATATATATATACAGTCCACTTTGGACTGACTGCTTTCGCTTTAATGGTAGATGATACCACATTTAATTAAAAATAAATTATTTTTTCGAATGTTGCAGATAATACATGAATGCAGATGATTATATATCATTAACGCAGGAAAAGTCTGTCACGGAAGTTAGGCTTTAACAAAAAGAGACGCGGCTTAAACTTTATGCTAAAATGAAAATAGCTAATTCTCTGCTGAAAAACAAAACGTCAATGGAGAAATGCATCAAATCTGTTTGAAGTCTGTGAATGAAAGGTACGAGTTGGTTATAGATTTTTTAATTAAAGGTGAACAGACATATATGTCTCGTTGATTCTTCCGAAAAGATATGGGCGTCTTGGTGCCAATATATATTATGTATGTTTTACATAGGCAATAATATTCATTTTTTATTGATCTATTTTTTTTTAATTTGAAAAGCATACTGAACTATGTACGCGCTGCTTTACGATGAATGTTTTTAATTATGTTGTTATTGTCGTGGTTGTTGTTGTTGTTGTTGGTGGTGGTGGTGGTGGTGATGATGATGATGATGATGATGATGATGATGATGATGATGATGATGATGATGATAACGACGACGACGGAGGAGGAGGAGGATGTTCGATCCTTTTTTACGACAATACAGCCTTGGTAATCTTTGAACGTACAGTGTACGCGAGTTACATGCAAAACCTGTTCATTTATTTATAACATTCATAGGCTGGCAATAATATGTGTAACCTACTGGGTGGCAAAATATTTAAACGAATGACAGTTTTTTAAATAGGATACATCTTTTAAATAATAACAGATCAACGCAGAATTCGAACGTGCCCCATGTACCTATTTTAACACTTTTAATCAAGCCATTGATACCCACTGTAGCAAGTTATTAGACATCACCGATTATTCGTTGACCTTTCTCGTAAAAAAATTTAGGGACTTAACCGATTTAATCTTACTGTTAGTTCCGTTGGTTTATATTTTTCTCCAAGGTCAGTTCAATGTTGCAATGTTGTCAAGTGTTCTATACAATCCATTGAATATCCGATTGCATTTCTAACCTCGATGCTATTTTTTTTTTCTTTTAGTGCCCCGTACCTTTAAGTGCCCCGTACAGTTAAGTACGTGTTTTCTGCTATTGTGTGATAACATCAAATTTCAATGGTGATACCATCTGCACAGGGGTGATGACATCATACTTTATTCTTTAGTTTGTCATTAGTACATGGGTAATTAATGCAATGTATAAATGACCCTTCCTCAGATGGGTTGTAGCCACACCCTCCTTAACAATGGGCTCTCGCTGTAACTTGCTTAGACAAACAATGGCCAAATGGCATTGTTTACATTAAAATCTACGCAAGATTTGTGAATTGGGCAACTGTTTTTTTCAGATTGCTTCAACTAGCCCAATCGGATTTACTACTATATAAAAGTAATATCGCCAATTGTGCTAGTCATTATTATCATACATAGACATTAGAACGAATCGGACGGCCAGACAGACACACAGACAGAGACAGAGAGAGAGAAAGATAGTTGTAGGCTTTCAATGGCAAAATAAATAGTCCGGAATAATAAAATAAAGTACTCGGACAAGATGACAGTCGAGATAAGAAGTCTGTCAAAATTACAGCGCGGAAAAAGTAGTCAGATGGCAATGGGAGAAAGTTGTTCGGTAGGCAGGCAGTGGGAAGTAAACTGTCCAGCAAGATGGCAATATAAGTAAGTAGTTCGACAAGATGACAGTGGGAAGACGTTGCCCAGCAAGATAGCAATATGAAAAAGTAGTTTAATAAGATGACAGTGGGAAGACGTTGCCCGGCAAGATGGCAATATGAGTAAGTAGTTCGACAAGATGACAGTGGGAAGACGTTGCCCAGCAAGATAGCAATATGAATAAGTAGTTCAACAAGATGTCAGTGGTAAAACGTTGCCCAGCAAGATGGCAATATGAATAAGTAGTTCAACAAGATGTCAGTGGGAAGACGTTGTCCAGCAAGATGGCAACATGAGTAAGTAGTTCAACAAGATGACAGTGGGAAGACGTTGCCCAGCAAGATGGCAATATGAATAAGTAGTTCAAAAAGATGACAGTGAGAAGGCGTTGTCCAGCAAGATGGCAATATGAATAAGTAGTTCAACAAGATGTCAGTGGGAAGACGTTGTCCAGCAAGATGGCAATATGAGTAAGTAGTTCAACAAGATGACTGTGGGAAGACATTGCCCAGCAAGATGGCAATATGAATAAGTAGTTCAACAAGATGACAGTGGGAAGACGTTGTCCAGCAAGATGGCAATATGAGTAAGTAGTTCAACAAGATGACTGTGGGAAGATATTGCCCAGCAAGATGGCAATATGAATAAGTAGTTCAACAAGATGTCAATGGGAAGACATTGCCCAGGAAGATGGCAATATGAATAAGTAGTTCAACAAGATGTCAGTGGGAAGACGTTGTCCAGCAAGATGGCAATATGAGTAAGTAGTCCAACAAGATGTCTATTGGAAGACGCTGCCCAGCAAGATGGCAATATGAGTAAGTAGTTCAACAAGATGACTATTGGAAGACGCTGCCCAGCAAGATGGCAATATGAGTAAGTAGTTCAACAAGATGACTATTGGAAGACGCTGCCCAGCAAGATGGCAATATGAGTAAGTAGTTCAACAAGATGACTGTGGGAAGATATTGCCCAGCAAGATGGCAATATGAATAAGTAGTTCAACAAGATGACAGTGGGAAGACGTTGTCCAGCAAGATGGCAATATGAGTAAGTAGTTCAACAAGATGACTATTGGAAGACGCTGCCCAGCAAGATGGCAATATGAGTAAGTAGTTCAACAAGATGACTGTGGGAAGATATTGCCCAGCAAGATGGCAATATGAATAAGTAGTTCAACAAGATGACTGTGGGAAGACGTTGCCCAGCAAGATGGCAATATGAATAAGTAGTTCAACAAGATGTCAGTGGGAAGACGTTGCCCAGCAAGATGGCAATATGAATAAGTAGTTCAACAAGATGTCAGTGGGAAGACGTTGTCCAGCAAGATGGCAATATGAATAAGTAGTTCAACAAGATGTCAGTGGGAAGACGTTGTCCAGCAAGATGGCAATATGAATAAGTAGTTCAACAAGATGTCAGTGGGAAGACGTTGTCCAGCAAGATGGCAATATGAATAAGTAGTTCAACAAGATGACAGTGGGAAGACGTTGCCCAGCAAGATGGCAATATGAGTAAGTAGTTCAACAAGATGTCAGTGGGAAGACGTTGTCCAGCAAGATGGCAATATGAATAAGTAGTTCAACAAGATGTCAGTGGGAAGACGTTGTCCAGCAAGATGGCAATATGAATAAGTAGTTCAACAAGATGTCAGTGGGAAGACGTTGTCCAGCAAGATGGCAATATGAATAAGTAGTTCAACAAGATGTCAGTGGGAAGACGTTGTCCAGCAAGATGGCAATATGAATAAGTAGTTCAACAAGATGTCAGTGGGAAGACGTTGTCCAGCAAGATGGCAATATGAATAAGTAGTTCAACAAGATGTCAGTGGGAAGACGTTGTCCAGCAAGATGGCAATATGAATAAGTAGTTCAACAAGATGTCAGTGGGAAGACGTTGTCCAGCAAGATGGCAATATGAATAAGTAGTTCAACAAGATGACAGTGGGAAGACGTTGCCAGGAAGATGGCAATATAAGTAAGTAGTTCAACAAGATGACTGTGGGAAGACGTTGCCCAGCAAGATGGCAATATGAATAAGTAGTTCAACAAGATGACTGTGGGAAGACGTTGCCCAGCAAGATGGCAATATGAATAAGTAGTTCAACAAGATGACAGTGGGAAGACGTTGTCCAGCAAGATGGCAATATGAATAAGTAGTTCGACAGGATGACAGTGGGAAGTCGTTGTCCAGCAAGATGGCAATATAAATAAGTAGTTCAACAAAATGACAGTGGGAAGACGTTACCCAGCAAGATGGCAATATGAATAAGTACTTCAACAAGATGACAGTGGGAAGACGTTATCCAGCAAGATGGCAATATGAATAAGTAGTTCGACAGGATGACAGTGGGAAGACGTTGCCCAACAAGAAGGCAATATGAATAAGTAGTTCAACAAGATGACAGTGGGAAGACGTTGCCCAGCAAGATGGCAATATGAATAGGTAGTTCAACAAGATGACAGTGGGAAGATGTTGTCCAGCAAGATGGCAATATGAATAAGTAGTTCAACAAGATGACAGTGGGAAGACGTTGCCCAGCAAGATGGCAATATGAATAAGTAGTCCAACAAGATGACAGTGGGAAGACGTTGTCCAGCAAGATGGCAATACGAAAAAGTAGTTCGACAGGATGACAGTGGGAAGACGTTGCCCAGCAAGATGGCAATATGAATAAGTAGTTCAACAAGATGACAGTGGGAAGACGTTGCCCAGCAAGATGGCAATATGAATAAGTAGTTCAACAAGATGACAGTGGGAAGACGTTGCCCAGCAAGATGGCAATATGAATAAGTACTTCATCAAGATGACAGTGGGAAGACGTTGCCCAGCAAGATGGCAATATGAATAAGTAGTTCGACAGGATGACAGTGGGAAGACGTTGCCCAGCAAGATGGCAAAATGAGCAAGTAGTTCAACAAGATGTCAGTGGGAAGACGTTGTCCAGCAAGATGGCAATATGAATAAGTAGTTCAACAAGATGACAGTGGGAAGACGTTGCCCAGCAAGATGGCAATATAAATAAGTAGTTCGACAAGATGACAGTGGGAAGACGTTGCCCAGCAAGATGGCAATATAAATAAGTAGTTCAACAAGATGACTGTGGGAAGACGTTGCCCAGCAAGATGGCAATATAAATAAGTAGTTCGACAAGATGACAGTGGGAAGACGTTGCCCAGCAAGATGGCAATATAAATAAGTAGTTCAACAAGATGACAGTGTGAATGCGTTGCCCAGCAAGATGGCAATATAAATAAGTAGTTCGACAAGATGACAGTGGGAAGACGTTGCCCAGCAAGATGGCAATATGAGTAAGTAGTTCAACAAGATGACAGTGGGAAGACGTTGCCCAACAAGATGGCAATAGGAGTAAGTAGTTCAACAAGATGACAGTGGGAAGACGTTGCCCAGCAAAATGGCAATATGAGTAAAAAGTTCAACAAGATGACAGTGGGAAGATGTTGTCCTGCAAGATGGCAATATGAATAAGTAGTTCAACAAGATGACAGATGGAAGATGTTGTCCTGCAAGATGGCAATATGAATAAGTAGTTCAACAAGATGACAGTGGGAAGACGTTGCCCAGGAAGATGGCAATATGAATAAGTAGTACGACAAGATGACAGTGGGAAGACGTTGTCCAGCAAAATGGCAATATGAATAAGTAGTTCAACAAGATGACAGTGGAAAGACGTTGCCCAGCAAGATGGCAATATGAGTAAGTAGTTTAACAAGATGACAGTGGGAAGACGTTGTCCAGCAAGATGGCAATATGAATAGGTAGTTCAACAAGATGACAGTGGGAAGACGTTGCCCAGCAAGATGACAATATGAATAAGTAGTTCAACAAGATGACAGTGGGAAGACGTTGTCCAGCAAGATGGCAATATGAATAAGTAGTTCGACAAGATTACAGTGGGAAGACGTTGCCCAGCAAGATGGCAATATGAATAAGTAGTTCGACAAGATGACAGTGGGAAGACGTTGTCCAGCAAGATGGCAATATGAGTAAGTAGTTCAACAAGATGACAGTGAGAAGACGTTGCCCAACAAGATGGCAATATGAATAAGTAGTTCAACAAGATGACAGTGAGAAGACGTTGCCCAACAAAATGGCAATATTAATAAGTAGTTTAACAAGATGACAGTGGGAAGACGTTGCCAAACAAGATGGCAATATTAATGAGTAGTTCAACAAGATGACAGTGAGAAGACGTTGCCCAGCAAGATGGCAATATTAATGAGTAGTTTAACAAGATGACAGTGAGAAGACGTTGCCCAACAAGATGGCAATATTAATAAGTAGTTCAACAAGATGACAGTGAGAAGACGTTGCCCAGCAAGATGGCAATATTAATGAGTAGTTTAACAAGATGACAGTGAGAAGACGTTGCCCAACAAGATGGCAATATTAATAAGTAGTTTAACAAGATGACAGTGGGGAGACGTTGCCCAACAAGATGGCAATATTAATGAGTAGTTTAACAAGATGACAGTGAGAAGACGTTGTCCAGCAAGATGGCAATATTAATAAGTAGTTCAACAAGATGACAGTGAGAAGACGTTGCCCAGCAAGATGGCAATATTAATGAGTAGTTTAACAAGATGACAGTGAGAAGACGTTGCCCAACAAGATGGCAATATTAATAAGTAGTTTAACAAGATGACAGTGGGGAGACGTTGCCCAACAAGATGGCAATATTAATAAGTAGTTTAACAAGATAACAGTGGGGAGACGTTGCCCAGCAAGATGGCAATATTAATAAGTAGTTCAACAAGATGACAGTGAGAAGACGTTGCCCAACAAGATGGCAATATTAATAAGTAGTTTAACAAGATGACAGTGGGAAGACGTTGTCCAGCAAGATGGCAATATTAATAAGTAGTTCGACAAGATGACAGTGGGGAGACGTTGCCCGGCAAGATGGCAATATTAATAAGTAGTTCGACAAGATGACAGTGGGGAGACGTTGTCCAGCAAGATGGCAATATGAATAAGTAGTTCGTCAAATTGACAGTGGGAAGACGTTGTCCAGCAAGATGGCAATATGAATAAGTAGTTCAACAAGATGACAGTGAGGAGACGTTGTCCAGCAAGATGGCAATATGAATAAGTAGTTCAACAAGATGACAGTGGGAAGACGTTGTCCAGCTAGATGGCAATATGAGTAAGAAGTTCAACAAGATGACAGTGGGGAGACGTTGCTCAGCAAGATGGCAATATGAATAAGTAGTTCGACAAGATGACAGTGGGAAGACGTTGTCCAGCAAGATGGCAATATTAATAAGTAGTTCGACAAGATGACAGTGGGAAGACGTTGCCCAGCAAGATGGCAATATGAATAACTAGTTCAACAAGATGACAGTGGGGAGACGTTGTCCAGCAAGATGGCAATATGAATAAGGAGTTCAACAAGATGACAGTGGGGAGACGTTGTCCAGCAAGATGGCAATATGAATAAGTAGTTCAACAAGATGACAGTGGGAAGACGTTGTCCAGCTAGATGGCAATATGAGTAAGAAGTTCAACAAGATGACAGTGGGGAGACGTTGCTCAGCAAGATGGCAATATGAATAAGTAGTTCGACAAGATGACAGTGGGAAGACGTTGTCCAGCAAGATGGCAATATGAATAAGTAGTTCGACAAGATAACAGTGGGAAGACGTTGTCCAGCAAGATGGCAATATGAATAAGTAGTTCGACAAGATGACAGTGGCGAGACGTTGCTCAGCAAGATGGCAATATGAATAAGTAGTTCGACAAGATGACAGTGGGAAGACGTTGTCCAGCAAGATGGCAATATGAATAAGTAGTTCGACAAGATGACAGTGGGAAGACGTTGTCCAGCAAGATGGCAGTGAGAGCAAGTAGTTCGGCAGGCAGGCAGTGGGAAATAAACTGTCCAGCAAGATGGCAATATGAGTAAGTAGTTCGACAAGATGACAGTGGGAAGACGTTGCCCAGCAAGACGGCAATATGAGTAAGTAGTTCGACAAGATGACAGTGGGAAGACGTTGTCCAGCAAGATGGCAATATGAATAAGTAGTTCAACAAGATGACAGTGGGAAGACGTTGTCCAGCAAGATGGCAATATGAATAAGTAGTTCGACAATATGACAGTGTGAAGACGTTGCCCAGCAAGATGGCAATATGAATAAGTAGTTCAACAAGATGACAGTGGGAAGACGTTGCCCAGCAAGATGGCAATATGAATAAGTAGTTTAACAAGATGACAGTGGGAAGACGTTGCCCAGCAAGATGGCAATATGAGTAAGTAGTTTAACAAGATGACAGTGGGAAGACGTTGCCCAGCAAGATGGCAATATGAATAAGTAGTTCGACAATATGACAGTGTGAAGACGTTGCCCAGCAAGATGGCAATATGAATAAGTAGTTCAACAAGATGACAGTGGGAAGACGTTGTCCAGCAAGATGGCAGTGAGAGCAAGTAGTTCGGCAGGCAGGCAGTGGGAAATAAACTGTCCAGCAAGATGGCAATATGAATAAGTAGTTCAACAAGATGACAGTAGGAAGACGTTGCCCAGCAAGATGGCAATATGAGTAAGTAGTTCGACAATATGACAGTGGGAAGACGTTGCCCAGCAAGATGGCAATATGAGTAAGTAGTTCGACAAGATGACAGTGGGAAGACGTTGCCCAGCAAGATGGCAATATGAATAAGTAGTTCGACAAGATGACAGTGGGAAGACGTTGCCCAGCAAGATGGCAATATGAGTAAGTAGTTCGACAATATGACAGTGGGAAGACGTTGCCCAGCAAGATGGCAATATGAGTAAGTAGTTCAACAAGATGACAGTGGGAAGACGTTGTCCAGCAAGATGGCAGTGAGAGCAAGTAGTTCGGCAGGCAGGCAGTGGGAAATAAACTGTCCAGCAAGATGGCAATATGAATAAGTAGTTCAACAAGATGACAGTGGGAAGACGTTGCCCAGCAAGATGGCAGTGAGAGCAAGTCGTTCGGCAGGCAGGCAGTGGGAAATAAACTGTCCAGCAAGATGGCAATATGAATAAGTAGTTCGACAAGATGACAGTGGGAAGACGTTGCCCAGCAAGACGGCAGTGAGAGCAAGTAGTTCGGCAGGCAGGCAGTGGGAAATAAACTGTCCAGCAAGATGGCAATATGAGTAAGTAGTTCGACAAGATGACAGTGGGAAGACGTTGCCCAGCAAGATGGCAATATGAATAAGTAGTTCGACAAGATGACAGTGGGAAGACGTTGCCCAGCAAGATGGCAATATGAATAAGTAGTTCGACAAGATGACAGTGGGAAGACGTTGCCCAGCAAGATGGCAATATGAATAAGTAGTTCGACAAGATGACAGTGGGAAGACGTTGTCCAGCAAGATAGCAATATGAGTAAGTAGTTCAACAAGATGACAGTGGGAAGACGATGTCCAGCAAGATGGCAATATGAATAAGTAGTTCGACAAGATGACAGTGGGAAGACATTGCCCAGCAAGATGGCAATATGAATAAGTAGTTCGACAAGATGACAGTGGGAAGACGTTGCCCAGCAAGATGGCAATATGAATAAGTAGTTCGACAAGATGACAGTGGGAAGACGTTGCCCAGCAAGATGGCAATATGAGTAAGTAGTTCGACAATATGACAGTGGGAAGACGTTGCCCAGCAAGATGACAATATGAGTAAGTAGTTCAACAAGATAACAGTGGGAAGACGTTGCCCAGCAAGATGGCAATATGAATAAGTAGTTCGACAAGATGACAGTGGGAAGACGTTGCCCAGCAAGATGGCAATATGAATAAGTAGTTCGACAAGATGACAGTGGGAAGACCTTGCCCAGCAAGATGGCAATATGAATAAGTAGTTCAACAAGATGACAGTGGGAAGACGTTGCCCAGCAAGATGGCAATATGACTAAGTAGTTCAACAAGATGACAGTGGGAAGACGTTGTCAAGCAAGATGGCAATATGAATAAGTAGTTCAACAAGATGACAGTGGGAAGACATTGCGCAGCAAGATGGCAATATGAGTAAGTAGTTCAACAAGATGAAAGTGGGAAGACGTTGCGCAGCGAGATGGCAATATGAGTAAGTAGTTTAACAAGATGACAGTGGGAAGACGTTGCCCAGGAAGATGGCAATATGAATAAGTAGTTCAACAAGATGACAGTGGGAAGACGTTGCGCAGCAAGATGGCAATATGAATAAGTAGTTCAACAAGATGACAGTGGGAAGACGTTGCCCAGCAAGATGGCAATATGAGTTAGTAGTTTAACAAGATGACAGTGGGAAGACGTTGCGCAGCAAGATGGCAATATGAATAAGTAGTTCCACGAGATGACAGTGGGAAGACGTTGCCCAGCAAGATGGCAATATGAATAAGTAGTTCAACAAGATGACAGTGGGAAGACGTTGTCCAGCAAGATGGCAATATGAATAAGTAGTTCGACAAGATGACAATGGAAAGACGTTGCCCAGCAAAATGGCAATATGAGTAAGTAGTTTAACAAGATGACAGCGGGAAGTCGTTGTCCAGCAAGATGGCAATATGAGTAAGTAGTTCAACAAGATGACTTCGAAACTTCGAAACTTCTTTATTTAATTAAACGCCTATTTTTATGTACACATATTCAATGGCGTTGTACATAACATCAATATAAGAACATGAAAAAAACTGCACATTTAAATAAAAGCACACATAATCACTTAAAAATCATTAAAACTATTATAATAAAACAGTATTAGAATAAATGGAGATAAGAAAATATTAAGAATTACCATCACCGATCTAAAAAGAATGGGTAACAAAACTTAAAATATAGAACATTAACACGACAATGGCGATTTTTCTCAGAATACTCATAGACAATGTCATTAATAAATTTTAAAATAACTTAAAGAAGTCTCTAAAATAATAGGTCTTCAACTTTTTCTTAAAAATATCCAATGTCTCAGATTCCCTAATTGCAATTGGCAATGTGTTCCACAATTTCGGCCCCACAGTACGAAATCCCCTATCCCCGAAACTTCTGCGTTTATTAAAAGGAACAGAGTAGCTCAGCGAGGAGTGGTCAGATGATCTCAGATTTCGTGTCGGTATATGGTGTGACAGCAGCTCCATCAGGTAAACTGGTGCGTTGCCTCGAGAACAGTTGTACATGAATGTCATCATTTTAAATTCTATCCTCGCCTTTACGGGCAACCAATGAAGGTCTAAGAGCGCTTGTCTTGAACTGTCATACTTTTTACGCTTGAGAATCAGTTTTGCACACATGTTTTGAATCCGTTGCATTTTGTTGAGATCGTACTGAGACACACCATATAGCACAACATTACAGTAGTCCAAGTGGGAGATAACCAACGACAAACAGAGGATCTCAGTGGCTTCCCTTGTGAGGTATTTACGTATACTTTTTATTTTGAAGAAGTTCAACATAGAAGTTCTACATTTGCGTTTTATATGTTCTTTGAAGTTAAGTGACTCGTCAAGAAAAGCTCCAAGATAACGAATGCACTTTTGTTTTTCAATGTTGTCATTTGCAATGTTAATAGAAGTAGTAACGCATTTGTCAAGCTGTTGTCGACTACCGAACATAATGAATTCTGTTTTCGATGTGTTCATTTTCAGTTTATTTTTATTCATCCAATCGTTTATAATCAAAGCGCACTGTTCAAGCTCTTGCATAGCGTTCCTTTCCGCCACAGGATTTGGACGAAATCGCGTGTTTGCCGTATGGTCGTCAGCGAATCCATACACTGTTACTGATGGTGGAATAACGTCGAAAAGGGTCCCAGCGTACGAAAAGGGTCCCAGCGTACGAAAAGGGTCCCAGCGTACGGTGGGAAGTCGTTGTCCAGCAAGATGGCAATATGAATAAGTAGTTCAACAAGATGACAGTGGGAAGACTTTGCCCAGCAAGATGGCAATTAGAGCAAGAAAGCACAAAAATAGTAGCCCGACAAGAAAGCAATGTGAAATTGTTTCCCGGCAATATGGTACATCTAGCTGGGATCATTAGTCGGGCAAGATGTCAACTGGGTCATCAGATCTGCATATAGACTGAAGACGAGCCAATACTCCAATGTGTTATATCCGTTTCAGGAGAGAGATTTTGTACAGTTTAATTTTCATTTATAATGTAGATAACTAACGCACGAAAACGACTCCAATAAAATCATATCATGCCTGCAGTTTAAGTGCACAAAAATTGTGTTTGTTGTTTCTTTGTTTCTTTGTTTTTTGCCTCTTTACTGCTTGAGTCAATTAAAAGTTGAAACCATGTTAAAGTGTAGAATTTAAAAAAAAACTAAAAGTGGTATTCGACAGATTGCCTATATCAAATGCAGGTTACACTATTTTCCCCCGTTTTAGAGAATGTATGCATTATTTGTGCACACAAACGCATACTTAAGTCAAAACAAAGACGATTTTGAACAGTACATATATAATAAGAGAGTACAAACTTGGAAAAATCTTTTTTAATTATAATACTTTCTAAATCTTTAAATACCCACAATATTGACCTCTGCTAAATATAGATCTATACGTCAGAGCGGACTGCTCGCATGCTGACATATAGTAATATCAAAAGCAAATTATCACGTGATATTCTTTGTTTAAAAATAGCAATCTCCACAGCGTGGTTCAGATAGGAAATACCTGTTTGAACTAACGAGTGGGTATCACTGTTTACACGGAATTGGGGCATCAACGAGCAATATTTTGCAGGATCTTTTTAGGTAACAATGACTTATTTGATTATTTGAGAAAAAAGTTTTTGGTCCAAACTGTCTGATACTACCGTTAGATCTTAAACTCAGTGATTTCTCTCCGCATTGTATAGTATTAGAAGCATCAATAATCTATATTAATACAAAATATATTTCAAAACAAAGGCTTGTACGACATTAAATTGTACCAAGTCACTTTATCTGATGTTGCCATTAACCCATTAATGAGGTATGTGCTATCGCAGCTTGCTTTGGCATTAACCTTTGACCGTAGTGACACTAATGGCACTTAACGTGTGAGAGTGGACCTGAAAATCCAATTAACTTCGATACTATTATCGATGTGAAGTAGATACATGTAAAACCAAACGATATTCTTGCTGCTATTCGACAGGTTGGACCTGGTTTATGTCGCATAAACTACCATACAAATTAAGGTTACATGAACGATGCCGCAAAATGCAGTTTATTGGTGTCGTACATCATGTAGAAAGAGGAACATAACTTGTCATTAAGAACATGTATTTCCTATCTGAGCCACGTTGCAAAGTTACCTGCTTTTACACTCAGAAAAACATGTGACCGCTTACTTTTCAGATCAAGTAATAAATTTATTCGAGGCGCATGTGGCTGAGCTGTTTGGTCGACTTGAAACTCCTCAGCCGCTCACCGCGTGGGTTCGAGTCCCGTTCGGGGCGAGAACTTTCGTGTGGGGGGATGTCTTCCAGCTAGCATACGTTGCACCTGTGGTTATACTTAGGCATAAGTCTGAAGACTTCCTCCACCAATAATTAGCTGGACGTCGCCATTATAACCATAACAGTGTCGGTGTGATGAAAAGAAAAACACTTAACCCAGTTCTGAGAAAAATGGATATAGGTTCTGCATTAACTCATACTTGCCTCTAAGTAAGGCGATTTTCATCACTAAGATAATCATGAAAAAGTCGCTCTAAAAGTTTCATTCTTTCCAAGTCTACAATTAAGCACGATGTTGATTTCTACTAACAGCAGATATCGACATCAAAACAGATTAGCCAGATAATGATATACAGATAATACTAGGTTCGTGTTGAATAAAGAAAATTTGATCACGCGATTCTTAAGCAAATGTAAATTGCGAGGCTTGCCTGAATAGGATAACATTTTCTTTCTTCAACATTAACCTAGTATTCTAGTTTTCCTACCATCTGTTTTAGAAAACAAGTTTTTGTTTAATGTTTTGATCTAGTTTTCCGAAAATGGATTTCACGTTCTAGTGTAAGTGTTATAATTTCATACGCGCTTAACGAAAACAAGAAAAATTACAAAACCTTCATGAAATACGATCCGGAAGAAACGTGGGTACAGTTTAACTTTTTCTAGCCAAAATCACTAAAACTTTATAGTAGGTGCATCACCGTATTATGTATTTTTTTATTTTGTGTTTTACGGCACACCGACACTTGATAGGTCATACGGCGCCGAATACATTTAAGTTTAACGACAATAGAACATAATCAGGTTAAAACTAAAATACGTGAGTAGAAACAAAAAACTATCAGGTTAAGAATTTGAATTATAGGTAAAATCAGGTTAACATATTAAACAGTTAAAATAAATAACGTTAGCATAATAAATCGTTTAAAAATTTATAACTTATTAAGAATACCAATCTCGTTCAGGAAGCAAACAAGCTTAGAATCGGACACTGTTTTAAATAGTTCGTATATGTTATTGACATTAAAATATTTCGACCGAATATGGCCTGTGTCAATACAATGTAATGAAATATGACTAACTGTCAGTGATTCCTGGCAAGGAACACATTTACGTTGAACTTTATCTTTTTAGGAGATATAAATGAGTTAGTCTAGTATGTCCAATGCGACTAAAACTAAACCATGGATGCGTGGGGTACATAGTCAACATATTTATGTTTCGCAGAACTATCGGAATGAGTAATATTTAACACTGTTCTCCGCGGACGAAATCGACGAAACACTAACAGCACACCATAACATCGCACTATCTCAAAATCAAATATTACATGTGCACATTTTCCTTTTTATATGAATAACACCAAGTACTACTGCTTTTTAAGTCCTTGTTTACAAACGGACAAAGATAACTGGCGTGCAATTGTCGAATAAATTTACGTCACCACACGAGACGACATATATAAAATGTGATATAAATCATTCTAATTTATTGTATTTCTGTCATAAGCTGTTGTCTCCCTTAAAATCTTAAAATTTATCAATCGGGACCCCTCGGCGATTTCTTAGGAAATAGACCTCGGGAATCATATGCAAAGAAAGTAGTCCGTCCCTGATTTTGACTTCGCGTGATCACTATGAACAATGAAATACGAAATTCTAAATACACACTGAAGAATAGGTAAGCATGAGACTTTCATTGTTTGTTTGAGTGTTTTAATGGATGATATTGAATGAATGAGTTATTGTTATGATTTTCTTTAAACAAACGCGCTTAGGTAGCCAAATTACAACCGACCATATCACTGAATCTATAACTAGATGGTTGTATCACTACTATGGTTTACGAGTTTATTTTCCGAAAGTTACGGAAATGGCCGAGTTGTTACGATTGAAAATTTATATGATTTGACGACGTTGCCACACCAAGTTTATACATTTAAAAAGTAGTCCGTCCGGACGCGCGTGACAGGTTTATCACACTGGTGTTTGATAAAGCACAATCGGAATACCTCGGGTCATTCCGTCCTCGGGAGAATCATCCCTCGGATGTATCTGGTGCAATAATAAATGAAATCACGATCGTTTTGTTCGCCGGAAGTCGGTAGAAGAATATGCCTAAGTAGTTCGCACAAAACATAGACACTGCCATCGTTTGACAGCTGCGTGTCTGCTGCGCTGTGTAAATTAAAATCGGACGATTTAAATTTGAAGCCGCCACAAATTGAAGTTTTACTGGCATCGTACTGTAGTGAGCTGTCACCAGAGCTGCCATCTTTGTTTTGACGTCTGTCTCAAAAGAAGTCCCATTTAGAGACATGGCCGAGGTGATCCGACTACCTACATACATCCGAGAGATGATACGTGAATTATCCGAGGTGTTCCGATTGGACAACGCAATGTTATCACACTGGGTTTTATATATCTATTATCCGGCGCCGAATGAGCTGTTAAGTGTCGATGTGCCGTAAAACACAAAATACAAAAATATAAAAGTCTTGTCCGAGGTGATAGTAGGATAAAACGTGACCTCAAATTGTAAGAGGTAATTCTTAGTTATGTTTTCTATTCATTTCATTTCTTTACAAACATAGAATATTTATTATATAAACTTATTGTATAATAAAACACAAAACGCATATAGGAATGCCACAGAACGGGATACTTTAATCAAATACTATTCAACAAGACGCACGCAAGCACTGGATTCTGGAAAAAAAGGGCGCCAGTTTGATCATCTGGCTAAATGGCTTTGTACAATAACGCTGGAAAACGCTGTTCAAGACAGCTACAAAATGTCCGGAATCACTGCTGCTTTCACACGCACAAGACACTCACATCACGACTTGTCTTGGTAACAAAAATACCATACTGAAAAAAGATAAACAACTGTTAGAAAAAGCATCCAAAAACATCTTATAAAGACATGACATCTTATATACAATACTTGAAAACTAAGTCAAACTTATATCAAAACAACACATTTAAGAAAATTTTACAAAATTCAATGTGCACTGTATCCCGTCTGAGCGTCTAATGACGATTTCAATACCCTCTGAGCACGAGGAAAACTATTACTAGTACGCTTGAAAGTACACAAGCGGTACACAAAACGGACCAGTAATAAATACATTTTAATTGGTGTTTTTAGTTTAAAAATGCATAACTGCAGAGGGGCTCAGATATAGAAAATGTTTGTAACGACGAATGACGTGTGATGCTTCAGTTTTTGCATAGATGTAGGACATCAATAAACAGCTTTCGGCGGAAGTTTTTCAGGTAACAACAATTTATTTAGTTTTTTTTAAGAAACAAATGGTCTAAACTTTCGGGTACCAAAATTGAAAGGTGGTATACACCGATCTGGATAAAAAAAAAAACATTCTAAAACAAATAAATAGGTCATTTTTTTCTGAATTGGTCCTGCAAAATGCTGTTCATTGCTGCCATAGATTTGTGTGAACAGTAAAGCATATATTCCCACTCGTCATTGCAAACAGATATTTTCTATCTGAGCCACGCTGCAGAGATAGCTATTTTTAAACTAAGAAATCCACGTGACACTTAACTTTTGAGATATCGTTATATCGTCATCCGGATAGTCCGCTCTGACGATGATATCTATTTTTGGCAGAGAACATTATCGAGCTTGATCATATATTTGGAAAAAATTAACATTAAGGGTGTTTTTTTTTTTCGCAATGTGTACTGTCTTAGGAAAAAGGTACGGTCGAAAATCGTCTTTACCTAGACTATTGTATGGGTTTATGCAGAAATTATCCCAAGTTCTCGGACAAATCTTGTTACATGCATATGATATCTAGGTCAACTGTCGAATACCATCTTTACAGCGACTTGGTAAGAGGTACAAGTCAGCTATTTCTAACCGCTCGGCCATGGGCGGCCCCTATGTTTATGTGTTTGTTTGGTTATATTTGTTAGATAGATCCTAGCAACGTAATAAAGGTAATTTTGGAGACTCTCAGCTTATTTTTGCGTAGGAAGACCAAAATCATCGTAGTTGATTTGGATTTGGATTAGGCGGCATTTTTGCCGATACTGCGCAGCGACATTTCTATCATTATTACACAGGGGCACTTATGAGGTGCCCAGGGACTGAACCCGGCCGGTCCATTATACTGACACCGACCAGTCAGGCTTAATGCTGACCCCTTAGCCCTGAGCGTTAGGAAGGAAGCCACTACTACTAACTTTAAAGTCTTTGGTTTGACCCGACTGGGGTTTAAAACCCACGACCTCCCGATCCGCAAGCCGACGCTCTTCCACCTGAGCTATTGCGGACGGTCATCTTAGTGGAAGAACCGAGACACCGGAATATACTTGGAAGACCTCCCCACATGAAAGTTCTCGCCCTGTCCCGGTTTCGGACCCACGGGTGAAGGGGCTGTGAGGTTACATGTTGGTTTTGTTGTTTTAGTGTTTTCATTTAAAATGTATTGATATCTCTTAAAGATAGCGGACACTTTCGACTAGTATTGCTTCGTTTTTAAGTACATCACAGCGATAAGTTGTGATCATTATAGCGACATGGTACTTTTGGGGGTCGAGGAAGTTTGTGTTTATGTTTATGTTTATAAGGTTAATCGTCCCACCAACAGTATTTCAGTTATCTGGAGACGGTGTCCACTTGAAGCAGATATAGTGCTGCTTTCACTGTGTATAGCATGCCGTGAACACCTGGCATGATACCACACCCAGTCACATTATCCTGACACCGGGCAAACCAGCCGTGGAACTACCCTAATATTTGCTTGAGCGTTAGCAAGGGAGCTATACCAGTACCATTTTTAAATACTTTGGTATGTCGCGGCCCGGGATCGAACCCGGGGCCTCCCGTACCTGGGGCCGACGCTCTAGCGATTGCGCTACCAGGTCCGGTCATTCGCCCAACACGGGGCTCGAACCCACACGCTGAAAGACTAAGCAGTCAGACGATTTTCTAGTCAGCTTCTTTACCACCAGCCCCCAACTTCCCCACCCCCACCCCTCCAACACACACAGCCCATAGAATATATGTATTTTAGGGTGAAAGCACAAATAAGTGAAAGTCTGGAAAACATGTAAAATATTTTATAAAATCGATAAAACAAAGCAATATCAAATGGTAAATGAAAATGTGTACATGTAAATACAGCGGATAATGTAAGGAACGATTTAATAGAAGTGTTCGCTGGCTTTAAACATAAAGTATTATATATTTAAAAAGCATCTGTGTGGCTGTTTACATGTTCTAAGCCTTTTAGACATACCTTCTCTGAAGCATTGTTTGTCTGTATGAGGACAGATAAAATTACTTTTTAAGATCAACTAAAAATATTGATTCTGTAAATAATGTATAAAATTTTAGCGGTAACTTTGAATGGATTTGTACCTATTTCTTATTGTTAATGTATAACAGTTTAAAATTTTAAATTGCTTTTGCAAATAAATAAACCTTGGTCAAATACCTTTATAGATTATAAAAATATGTTTACATATAGACAAATAAAATAACTATTGAGCAAATAAGTAAAAATATGTCGAATAAGAACATGAAATATTAAGTGACTTGTTGAAAGTAACAATATACAAATAAAATGTAAAATGCAAGATTCTCCATTCTTTCAAAGTGTATACACTATACTAGCTGCATATTGTTGTTCCACCACGAAAATGAAACAGAATATTCATTTTCTTCAAATTCGGCTACTAATTGTATCTAGAATTTTATGATTCTTATAATTCTATATTTTAACTAGAAATAATCAAGTTTTGGTGAGTTTTGATTAATAAATTACATATGAATAATAAGAACTAATGAGAAATTGTTTACATTGCTGTCTTAAAGCTTCGAAGCGACAAATACCTTAAACATACACAAAACAGACGTATGCTTGTACACAATAAAAAAACGAATTTCTTGTGAATGTGAAATGAAATCGAAACGACAAGAAATTCATCTGATATGTACTTACACCAATCACTATATTAGAAGTAGCAAAAGTGGAACACTTTGTACAAGCCGGCATAGCACCAGATAGGGGAGATAACTTCAAACAGATGTTCGGAAAAACAACACTTGCGTTAGTGCTCTCCCTTAGATAATGATACGACTAAAATATGCGCATGACGGATAAAAATGTCATAAAATGTCATTTGAAATTTAATGATAATTTTTAATAACGGATAATTATATTTGATTAAAAATGTGTACAAATTAAACATCAGAATCAGGAAAATGTACTAAAACCGCACATCCGCCAAAGTTAGCCAATCACAGTAAGTTTTGGGATTTAAGCGACTGGTAAATGCAGTCAATGATAGATGGGCAGCATTGTTTTCAAGTCCCTCAACATCAGTTATAATGTTTATATGATGTCGATCTTGCTTGGTTCTGCTTGCGCCAGAATAAACCATAAGCACCGCTAGAAACGTGAATAACGTTACATAGTGCATCTTAGTAAATGCACGTGACGTTCACAAGGCGATTTGACGGTGAAGAAATCTGATGTTAACGTATCCATTCAGCAGACTGCGGATGCGTTTGCATTTAAAACAGCCAGAGCACACTGTACAGAATGTATTTGACACATGACACATGAACACATTATAATCCGTAAGTAAATGGTATCGTAACAGAAAACATCTGACTTTAAACTCCTCTGTTTATCACAATCCTCAGTTTTATCGAAAGTTGGTTTATAGAATCAAATGATATAACTAAAACAAATAACCTCATTGGAATTGGAAAGTATTCCTCCGCGTTATGCTTCCTTTAGAAACAATCCGATCCCCGTCCAAGCTTAAATTCTCAAAGGACGCTATCGTGTGCATGACTTTTGGCGCCTTTGACCTGTCATTGTTTATCAAAGCGTCCTTCTCAGCATACTTTCCATAAAACAGCCCTTTAAACGACCCTTTAAATGGTCCAAATCGTTTCTTGGGTGCGTTGTCTTGTACCAAAACACCGTTTCCGGTGTGCCACAGTTTGCCTTTCTCGTCCGAGAAGCAAATTGTTGTGAAGCTATGGTTGCCGTGGTTACCGTTGTTACCCTGCTCCCTATATTGCGGATGGACCTTGGGTTTGGCCTGCATAGGAGAGTACGGCTTGTCCACGTGCCCTTCTGGCAGCTTGAACGACACCGAGTTGGACGTCCTTCGACTACCGTCATCAGCGTCACGGCGACGTGAGATAATACCGGTACGTGAATTAATAGACGACTCGTTACTGATACTTGACGTTCGGGAAGTTCCGGCTTTTTCCGACGAGTCCATATTGACCTCATTTATGTTGAAGGGTTCGTATTCTCCGTACGGCAATACGTCAGCGATAATCGTCGGCACGTCGTCGCCGTCGGAATCGTCCATGTTGCACGTAAAACTATTCAAAGTATCATCAAGGCTATTGAGCGCCTGATTTTGCTGTTCCGTCAATGAATCGTTGTCCCATTTGGAAACATTGTCGTTTTCTTTTATAACACCATTTTCAACTGACCCGTTTTTCTCGGCCTTGATGTCTGTCACACCATTTACGCCAGAGTCCGTAACTGAATAGTTTGTACCCATTTCTTTAATCATGTGAAAACCATTGGTAGAAGCGTTATTTACAGGCGATACGTTTTGCTGCGAATTAACGCCATTGGATTTATAGTCTACGGGGGGATATGGAGCGGATTTCACTCTATACCCAGGAAGAAACATCTGTTTCTTGGAATGCTGGGCCTGAAGATGTGCGGGTAACTGGTTCTTTTCAGACACGCGTGATAACTTAACATAGACGTCTTTTTCAACGTTCGTGACGTGTTTAACCTGCGGTTTCAACTGCTTGCCGCTGTACGTGTGTACCGGAAACAGGATGTTGGCGTTTATGTGGCCGTTATTCTTCCCACGGAACACGGTGTAGGTCCCGCCAGTCTTCTGTTTCTGCTTCTCTGCTTTAGACATCTTTTTCTCTAAAATTAGACACCAAAAATTAAACATTTGAATACATTTGGATACGCATTTAGACATCTTTTCTGACATTAAACATAAAAAATAATACATTTTATACATTTGGAAATGCGTTTATACACCTCTGAAATAAAACAGAAAAATTAAATTATTACATTTCTATACATTTGAAAACGCATTTAGACACTTTCTCTGACATTAAACACAAAACATTAATAATTACAATTCTATACTTTTGAAAACGTATTTAGACACCTACTCCGACATTAAACAAAAAAAAAATATATTACATTTCTCTCCATTTGAAAACGCACTTAGACATCTTCTCTAAGATTAAATACAAAAATTGCACTATAACACTTGAATACTTTTGTAAACACGTGTTGTTGTTTTTCCTGCACTTGTTAAAATCAGAGAAGACACGTAAAATACATAAGATAGACGTCGAATAATACACTTTATAATTGTTCTTCCGGCACTAATTTCAGTTAAAGATGGTATCAGACAGTTTTCTTATATCAAATACATGTCTCAATACCTTACCCTTGTTTGGGGTAATAGGCTTATAATTACAGTCACCGGACCTGGTAGCGCAAACGATATAGCGTCGGCTCCAGGTACGAGAGCTCCCGGGTTCAATCCCGGTCCGCGACATACCAAAGTATTTAAAAATGTTAGTGGTATAGCTCCCTTGCTAGCGCTAAAGCAAATATAAGGGTAGTTCCACGACTGGTTGGCCTGGTGTCAGAATAATGTGACTGGGTGTGGTATCTTGCCAGACGTTCACGGCATGCTACACACAGTGAAAGCAGCACGATATCTGCTTCAAGTGAACACCGTCTCCAGATAACTGAAATACTGTTGGTGGGACGTTAAACTCAATAAACAAACAATAAACAAACAGTCACAGTACCATGTTGTGTTATTCGAACGGTGATAAAGCCTGCGTTTCTTGTTACATGTATCAGATTTATATTTTTTGTGTGCTATTTTTAATAACTTCATTGGAAGCTTTTTTTCGCCTGAAAAAGATATCAAGCATAATTTAAACATCATTCATAACAGGATCTACCAGTAAACAGTACATCCCACTACTTTCATTGCTAGATAGTAATATGAAATGTCGAAAATGGGGGACATGACTACGCGAAAATTAATTTTTTGGATTACCTGCTTTTTTGAGGTCATTTCGCGATGTTAAGAACTGAGTAAATGGTGTAGGTTTACAGTCGTTTCATTGAGAAACGCACACAGGTCACGTGACAGTTGTATAATATACTCATTAATACTTGTAACGCACATTGCAGCGGTCCTTGACGTGTGTTTTGCTTGGCACATTTAGTATGTAATTTGCATTGCCATCAAAGGTGTGTGCGAAGTTGTAAACCATATGAAGAGCTATTTAGACAGTGATTTAGGAAATACGATACTTATTCTTATTATATATATTGAATTAATATTTTTAATTTCTATATATTAAAATACATTTAAATATATAATATATACATACATTATATAAATATATATCATTTATTTATTATTGACCTACTTATTTTAATTGTATTAATATTAGTGTTTTGTTCTTGTTGTTGTTGTTCAATAATTTATTAATAACTACTGTTGTTTAATTATCATTTATTTTAATTATTAATTTCAAATTACTGTTTAATAATAAAAAAATATTAATAGTAGTAGTAGTAGTAGCAGTAGTAGTAGTAGTAGTAGTAGTAGTAGTAGTAGTAGTAGTAGTAGTAATACTAATAATAATAATAATGATAATAATAATAATAATAATAATAATAATAATAATAATAATAATAATAATATAAAATTAATAAAAAATCGACCTTTTTTTAATTTGTCGATACTATAAACATAAGAGAACAATTACCGATACGATCAAAATAAAGTTACATTTAAAATATGGTTACCCGTATGTGAAAAGACAACTTCATATAACAGTATTTCAGATTGGTTGGGCATGTAATTATAATACAAAAGATCGTGATCAGCAGAAAACAACAAAATGGTTACTACATATGAAATGCGTAAAGTTAGCATACAGAGTTCGCCTTTAGACATTGGCACAACGATCAAAATAACATTTACATAACAGATGCGTAAAATTAGCACGCAGAGTTCGCCGTTAGACATTGGCACAACGATTAAAATAACATTTACATAACAGATGCGTAAAGTAAGCACGCAGAGTTCGCCATTAGACATTAGCACAACGATCAAAATAACATTTACATAACAGATGCGTAAAGTTAGCATACAGAGTTCGCCGTTAGACATTGGCACAACGATCAAAATAACATTTACATAACAGATGCGTAAAGTAAGCACGCAGAGTTCGCCGTTAGACATTAGCACAACGATCAAAATAACATTTACATAACAGATGCGTAAAGTAAGCACGCAGAGTTCGCCTTAAGACATTGGCACAACGATCAAAATAACATTTACATAACAGATGCGTAAAGTAAGCACGCAGAGTTCGCCGTTAGACATTGGCACAACGATCAAAATAACATTTACATAACAGATGCGTAAAATTAGCACGCAGAGTTCGCCGTTAGACATTGGCACAACGATCAAAATAACATTTACATAACAGATGCGTAAAGTAAGCACGCAGAGTTCGCCGTTAGACATTGGCACAACAATCAAAATAACATTTACATAACAGATGCGTAAAGTTAGCACGCAGAGTTCGCCTTTTAGACATTGGCACAACAATCAAAATAACATTTACATAACAGTTGCGTAAAATTAGCACGCAGAGTTCGCCTTAAGACATTGGCACAACGATCAAAATAACATTTACATAACAGATGCGTAAAGTAAGCACGCAGAGTTCGCCTTTAGACGTTGGCACAACGATCAAAATAACATTTACATAACAGATGCGTAAAGTAAGCACGCAGAGTTCGCCTTTAGACATGGGCACAACGATCAAAATAACATTTACATAACAGATGCGTAAAGTAAGCACGCAGAGTTCGCCGTTAGACATTAGCACAACGATCAAAATAACATTTACATAACAGTTGCGTAAAATTAGCACGCAGAGTTCGCCGTTAGACATTAGCACAACGATCAAAATAACATTTACATAACAGATGCGTAAAGTAAGCACGCAGAGTTCACTGTTTGACATTGGGACAAGAAGCAAAAAAAAAACTCTTAATGAATGTCGTTTTGACTCAACGTTCGGTCGTGCTGAATTTTGTGTAAATTTCAAATGGTAGGCGCTGAGCTTCAACAAACAGTTATTCATATATCCATGTACATATACAACAGAATACATAATTTATTAAAATATTTACTTACACTAACTACCGAGGCATCAATCATTTTGACGAAGTAATTATTCATTTTTATCCAATATAATTTCACCATAGTCAGTATAAGCTGCAGTGCTTACTATGTTCACTTAAGTGTCCACACAAGAAATATTTAACATATCTTGTTAGCAAGCTATATTTATTACTCTATGATCACTTAAGTGTCAACACAAAACCTCATTTCAACATATCCAGTTAGCAAGCTATTTCTATTACTCTATGATCACTTAAGTGTCAACACAAACCCTCATTCCAACATATCCAGTTAGCAAGCTATATTTATTACTTTATGATCACTTAAGTGTCAACATAAACCAACATTTCAACATATCCAGTTAGCAAGCGATATCTATTATGATCACTTAAGTGTCAACACAAACCCTCATTCCAACATATCCAGTAAGCAAGCGATAGCTATTATGATCACTTAAGTGTCAACACAAACCCAATTTTCAACACATCAACAACAGCAACGGCATTTATCGTGATCACTTTAATACGAAAAATCACCACCATTTTCAGCACTTCCAGAAAGCAAACAATACTCTCGTTATAACTTTAGGTGTCAACAAAGTTCCATTTTCAACAATATTAAAATATTTTTTGTGATCACTTTGGTGTCAAAACACACCTCTTCTGTCCAAAAACCAGTCAACTATGGCCGACTGGTTGAGATCGGAATGACATGATGGTGACTATTATTGACCTGACTATATGGTTGAAATGTTGACAGATATTAGTGGGACTCTTTGCAATATTTGAATAAGATCGCTTGATCAATGAAAACGTCCAGAAGTTGGGAGCATTCTCATAAGCTGCGGTGGTTAAAGAGGAGATCTGGTATGAGTACTAGAACATACTTGACCTTTTGACCCCTCCAAGGCCACCCACGAAAAACAAACAAAATCATTTTACTTGAACTTGAATGAAATAGGGTGTCTATTAGACAATATTGATTTAAATATTGACATAATACAAGTACAAAGTTTGCATGTATAACAATATTGTGTACGCGCGTCTTCTTGATAAGAGCATGCAAGTATGGACAAAGTCAGTTCTACAATGATGGAAGATACTACCAATGAGACAATATCAATTTAATTTAATTAAGCGTCTTTTAAAAAATGTATTTGCTTCTTGGGTTTATCGTACCGTCAACAGTATTTCAGTTATCTGGAGATGGTGTCAATTTGAAGCAGATATAGTACTGCCTTCACTGTGTATAATATACCGTAAACACCTGGCATGATACCACATTCAGTCACATTATTCTGACACCGGACCAATCAGCCCTGGATCGAACCAGGGGCCTCCCGTACCTGGAGGCGACGCTCTACCGATTGCGCTACCAGGTCAGCTTTTGGAAATTTAAAAGTATAAATATACTATATGGATTGTATAAAAAAAATTTTTGATTTTGAAATACATTGCAGCGACCATTGGTGATCTTTATAGCAACGACAAGCTTTTTGATGGAGGAATACTCCGGTCAAATGTCTGAATAAAATCACTGGTGCACCGCAAGTCAGCTGGAAGACCTCACATTAAGTCATTCGCTCCAACGGGACTCGAACCCACGCGGGGAGAGGCTAAGCAACATCAGGAGTTACAAATCGGCGACTCTACCACTAGGCCACGGGCACCCCATGGATTTTGTGTAAAGCAATGCTGTTGACAAACGTCTTCTAAATAAGAGTGTAGATGTCTGTACAAAGTCACATCTAGATGGATAAGATATAGGTTCTATTAGACAATATTCATGTAATTAACCTTCAAAAAATATTTTAAAAATTATTTATATAGCATAACATAAAGGTTGTGTATAAAACAATACTGTATACAAACGTCTTATACTAAACAAACGTGTACATATTAATACAACGCCAGCCCTTCTCCCTCTGGAAGATAGTTATGCATTATTTTAAACATGGAATCCGACAATTAGCCTATATCAAATGCAGGTAACATTATGTTCAACTGTTCAAGGGAATTTAGGCATATTTTTTGCATTAACTCATACTTCTTTCTAAAAAAAGACGATTTTGAACACAATCAATATTATTAGACAGCACAATTTGCGAACAAAATCACTCTAAATGTCGTTCTTACTAAATCTATTAATATGCACGAAAGTGATCATTGAACTCAAAAGTAAGCTGTCACGTCGTTTTCTTAGTTTAAAAATATATATGTTCGCAGTATGGCTCAGATAGGAAACACCTGTTTGCACTGACGAGTGTGACAATTTATGCTTCGCTGTTCACAGAAATATAGGTCAGCAATGAGCAGCATTTGTTGGGCATTTTTATGTAACAATCACTTATTTATCTGAGAAAAAAAATCTTTGGTCCGATATCATCTTTATAGAAATAATCATAATTGCGTAATTATTAAAATTTAACAGACAAATGTTCATAAAGTGGCACGCCAGAAATAACAAGTAACACAATGTTTACTTAATTTTCGGCCCTGTGAGTAAAAGCGACATTTGGCTTATATTAAATTTTGGTTTTACAATACATCACAGCAACACAATTGTCGTTTTAACAACGACGTCGTGCTAAGTGCTTTCGACGAAGTCTCAAAGATGTCTAGAAGGATAACCCGGCGCACCACATTTCAAACCAAATTAGATTCAAATTATACACAAACATAAATTACAGGCAATTATCCCGAAAATATTACTTTCTCCGCCATTAATATCAATGGGAAGGGGTGGTTGTTATCCGGTATAAGGTAGTATCCGGTATTAGAGTCAGAAATAACCTTGATAAAATGATAATTTTAAAAGCCGCTTAAGTACCACCAACCATAACAATGAATTCAGTTGGATAAATCCCATTTCTAGTTTATACTTGTTATACACTCAGTCGCAAAATCCGGTCGTAAATTCGATTTATTTATTTATTTATTTATTTATTTATTTATTTTATTTATTTTATTTATTTTTTTTATTTTTATTTTTTTTTATTTTATTTTTTTTATTTATTATTATTTTTAAATTAATTAAAAATGATGACAAAATCAGTACGAGACTTTAATGATTATTCTCACCTTTAAACTTGTTATCAAATTGTTTCAACTCAACTAAGAAAATAAATTACTTTATACACATATGACTTCATTTTATTCCCAAATGTCTACAGTCAGCGGTTTGGAGTTGATTGTCCCGCTTATATGTGTGTATTTTAATATTACATGTAAAAAGCTACAACTAAAATTTTCGACAAAACGCTTTCTCAAGAGTTGAACATAAACAATTGTTTTATACATAATATGTTCAACCATGGCTAAAATGTCTTTTTCAAGAGACCAACAATAAACAGCTAATGTTATACATATTTTCAACCATGTATGGTCACCAACATATTTTCAAAAAGCTCAGACAGGAATTTTCGCCAAAATATCTGTATCAAGAGTGTAACAAAAACAGCTGCTTTTATACATTATCAACCATATATGATCGCCTCCATATTAGACCAAGATCAAACTTAAGTTTTCGCCAAAATGTATTTTTAAGAAATAAACATAAACAGTTAATGTTATACATATTTTCAACCATGTATGATCGCCGCCATATTGGACAAGTCCATACTTAAATTGTCGTCTTAATGACATTTTTTTCATAAACAATTGCTTTAATTGTGTATGGCAGACGACATATCAGAAAACAACGTTTATATATTATATTATATTATATCATAAATAATATAAATAAATTATATGAAATTGTATAACATTCAAAGAACTTTATGTGCACTTACATGCACTTGACTAGTATTTCTTTACCGGTATAAATCTACAACTGAACCGTATGTTATGTATTTTGCAAAACGTTGATTTAGAAAATTATCTGATAAAATTATAAAGTGTTTTTTGTTACAATATACTCGATATTATTAAAGATAATTGTTAATAAATCATAAGATTTAATATACAAATCAAATCAACCCACCGTAAAAGAGTAGTTTGTTATTTAAAGTTTGCTGATAAAATAAAATGACGATTTTTTTTTTATTGCATTTGTATTTGTTTTTGTGGTGCACACCGACACTTAACAGGGGTCGAATACATTGAAGTTTAACTGACGTAAATAGTGAATAATCATGTTATAATTTGAACAGGTGAGTAGAAATAAATAAATCTTTAAGGTTAAAATAATATGAATTATAAATAAATACAGGTAAGTACAAAAGGCATTTAAAATTTACAACATTAGCATAAGAAAGAGCTTAAAACTTGTAACAAGAGGATAATAGACAGTTTGAAAATGTATAACTTATTTAGAATACCAATCTGGTTTTAGAAGCAAAATAAGCTTAGAATCGGTGTTTTTAAATAGCACATCTTTTTGACATTAAAATGCTTAGACCGAATAAGGTCTTTGTCAATACATTGTAATAAAATATGGTTAACTGTCAGTGGTTCTTGTCATGGAACTTTTGTTGTTGTTTTGTTGTTTTTGCTTTACTATTAAAATAACTAAATCAACAGAAAGCTGTTTATTATATATTATAAACATAAAATCACACACACGCTCGCACACATACGCACACACACACACACACACACACACGCACACGCACACACACACACACACACACACAAACACACACACACACACACACACACACACCTCCCTTGAAAAGTGTATTATATCACTGGAATTTTGCAGAAAACATTGAACAATCCATTTTGCTGCAATTCGAGCGACCTTAATTCATCAATCAAGCAGAAATTATTATATTATATATTACCAACATATAAAACAAATCAACCCACTGTAATAGTATGTTACCTAATATAAACATCTCCACCTGTCTTCAAGGATAACTCCCAAATCTCCAATCACAACAACAGCCGTGCTGTGGACAATGTCCGGCCGAATATTTACGCAAATATTTACCATCCAAACTAGTGTTTCATTACAACACCACGCTGTCCACTAATTCACATGTCGATATACGAACCCATACGCGGGAAGGGCTGCATTTTTCACGACAGGTGATCCGAGCAAATCCATCTTAAGTCATCCAGACGCTTACAGAGGGCGAGATTTTCATAAACACCGCTCAAGTAGATGGTGTCTTTGTACAAAACAGTATGCTTCACTCCCCCAAACAGCTAAATACACCTCTTATTCGGGCTGATGTATCAGACTATGCCGCGCGGCCTTTAAAATACCGCAGACACAAAAAGGACACAGTACTAGCTTACTATTAATGGCATACCCCATCTGCAGCCAAGTACGACACATTTAACTTTGAAACATAATTTGTTTAGCACGGAAGCATCAAGACATGGCATAAAGAGAAGCTCATCTGGTGCAGATCTGATCAGGAGCTACACTATTAACAGCTGAGTTTTTAAAATGTGTCAAGCAACTTTGAAAAATGGCTGTCACTATATTAACTAAGGGAAAGTTTTAGGCGTTATAGTAGACTTGGAAGGTTACGGGTCGTTTTGGATCACGTTACGGGTAGCTGATTACTCGATTCAAGGCCGGCTGTGTCAGCACAGATTTTATTTAATCCATTATTTGAAAGTTTTGCAATAAGATTGGACAATTTAGACAAATATTTGAAAACCATTATAAAGCGTGTCTTAACTCAAGCAGTTAAAATGAATTAAATTTGTACGACCTGGCATTTGCTACTGACTACTGCGCGAAAAAAGCACTGGTGTATTTAATAATACAGTATTGTAATTTTTATGGAACTATCACAGTTTTGCGTAGGTATTTGACAAATCGAATGTTTTGCACAAAAGTAAATAGTATTTTAATTATTGCCTCACAATCAATCCAAGGAACGTATTGTTTATAAATGGCGTATACGCATAACTATATTACGGAAGTTCGGAGACATCCTAAGCGATTGAGCTCAAATGGCTAAAAGTAGCTGAAATGCGTCGCGACATTTTTGACTCTAAATAAAGACACATTGGTCTTTTGCGGGACAAAATGCTCATATATTATCTAGTAAACATGGAATTTTCTTAATATTTTTGTGGTTCAACAAAGTTTTGCTTTATTGGTTTGGAGTGAGCTGGATTTGAACCAGCGCGTGCAGTTCTCTGTGTGTTCGCAGGCCAGCGCATTAGCCCAATCGACCACCGTGTCCGCCTTGCATTGTTGAACTATTTTTTTAAAGAAAAATGCCAAGTAGAGCAGCTGGGACCAGATCACTTTAAAAACCAAAACGAGAATTGGGATTTACCAAGAGCTGGGACAGGATTGCGCGAGTAACTGTTTTAAGTGCTCAAAAGTATGGCATGCATAATGACATATAGGCATGGCGTGTCATGAAAAGTGGGCCTAAGTTCTAATCTGTTATTATAATACGCCTTGATATGACTCGCCGGTAAAATGTTAGCTGGTATGTAAACGCAACCCAATTTCCGAACTTTTATGTCGAGTTAAATTTCTTAAAATAGCCAAACATTATAACACTGTCCGTAAATTGAATCAGTCATTATTTATTTTATTCTATGCATACTGTTAGAGGGATTGGCAAGGGCGTATATGGACGGGAATATCCGCCGATATTCAATTTCTAATTTGCAAATTGCAACACTGCATATGCTTAAATTTGCTATTTGTTTACACAAACACGTTCGTGTTTACATGTTTCTAATTCACATTTCTCGTGTACTATTTGCAAATTACACATCTCGAGTCAGAATTATCAAGTCACAAAATCTCACAGTCACAAGTTACAAATTACTAATGTACAAGTTAGGCTACGAATTGACAGCATTCAAACGCTATTTGGCGGTTTAGACGTCACTAACCTAAAAATAGAACGAAATCATAAATGACTCTTCATCGGAGATAAAATAGAAAAAAAAAACATCTTTATTTTGCATTCAAGTTGAACGCGTTATCTTTTGCCAAAAGAAGTTATTAATGTATAAATTCAAATTCTACAACTAATTTTACCATATAAGGTCTTTGTACATTCAATCCAATTTAATATAGCCTATACTTATCGGACGTTTCCAGAACATACTACCTATACTTATCGGACGTTTCCAGAAGTACATACTACCTATACTTATCGGACGTTTCCAGAACATACTACCTATACTTATCGGACGTTTCCAGAAGAACATACTACCTATACTTATCGGACGTTTCCAGAACATACTACCTATACTTATCGGACGTTTCCAGAAGAACATACTACCTATACTTATCGGACGTTTCCAGAAGAACATACTACCTATACTTATCGGACGTTTCCAGAAGAACATACTACCTATACTTATCGGACGTTTCCAGAAGAACATACTACCTATACTTATCGGACGTTTCCAGAAGAACATACTCTCTCATTTGCATTCGGGTTTGTTTACAATGCATTGGAATTGACGTTATTGAACTACAACAATAAGGGTACGTGATGTTGTGAGTATGATTTCTCCAGAGTGCCCATGTAGCTCAGTTGCTGAGCATCTTCTTCAGGAAGGAGGCGGAAAACTTTCTAAATCGTGCATGGTGTCTTCCAGTGAGGTTCTGGTATCTCGAATTACTTAGATTTTAAGTAAAATACAATGTGTGATCGTCTTAAAAACGGAATTATCTAAGAAGTTCTAATTTGAAATAGATCAGTACTAAACCTGGCCCATTCTAGCAGCTACAGAACAGTTACTAAATCGGTTTAACAATCTTATGTATTTTTCACGGTGCAAATAGCGGTATTATTTCATTGCAATAAATATTCACATTACCCCTACTAGCAAAGGAATTATATTACATAGTTGTTGTTGTTGTTGTTGTTGTTGCTGTTGTTGTTGTTGTTGTCATTCTCCGGAGACAATGTATATGCAGCTGCGTATTCTGTGTACAGGCAGCTACGCGCCTGAATGAGTTCAAGGCGTTAAAGCGAGTTGATTTGGCCATGACTCTTTTTTGACAAATTCTTAAGTATTGTAGCGAAAGTATGCAATAAAATAGCTTTACAAATAACGCATGACAAGAAAAATGTCATTAAGTGTGTGATGATGAAGATAAATCCAAAAATTACCAAAATATTGAAGCGTTCGTAACGTTTTTTCGCGATTCGGGCGTGCATTTTCTTCATTAAGAGTGGCAATGTGTTCAAATAGACTTCATTTTGAAAAAAAAAATAATCTACTTACTTATTTGGACTTATTTACCCTCGCCGTTAATTATGAATTATTTGGCGAGATTTAGTTTCAAGTTGGTTAAAAATTTAATATCACAGATGGTTACTAATGGCGTGAGGGTTGCTCTTGGCTATGGTGTTTAAAATTGTAAATAGACTTAAAAATTAATGATGTTGTTATTAAAAATGATGTTTAGCTTCGAGCAAATTAAGTTTGATAATGAAGTTTGATTATGATTTGTTTGATGATACTGAGCATGAGGTATGATATCATTGATGCTTTGTTATTTTCTAATTATAAATATGTTCGTCAAGTCAATATTTAACGTATGTGTAGGGTGCACAGTTACAAATTACATTATTTTTCCTATTATAAAAGAAAAAGGCTGAAGACAGCCAATAACATTAACTAGTTCTAAAACCCTGAATACTACTGATACTTAAATAATTAAGCATATAAAGGGGTAACCATTCTAGGGCAACAACCTCTCTTAAGCAACCAATTTCTCTCCTTTCGCTCAATGTTGCTTAAGAGAGGGAGCACTGTATTGTGTTCGACAGTAACCTGCTTAATCATCTTCCTTCTTCAATGTCATAAAGATTGCAATGAAAAGTTTAAAGTAATCCGGAAGTGTCGCAATATACAAAGAAACAAAAATTTCTGGTATACTATAATGTCTCACATAAGATGAATCATTTTTGATGATTTTCATGTTTTATGGTTTCACGGTATAGACAGCGTCGTCATGCAATCCCTTGTTTTCTTTTTATTGCTTGCATTTGAGAAACCCATCAGGAAGTGCGAGGTTAGAACTCTGTAAAACCGAATAAAACACCCCAGTCGGTCCATATTGTCGACTGACCGTTCCAAGGCGGTAACTGTCGGATTTGCGCTTATTGTTAAATGACTCATCACAGATTTGTTCTCATTTTTACATTTGGCGTGCATGTAAATACCTTGGTCCTGTGTCTTTTCAAATTTGTGTATATGTTGCAATGCTCATAGGACTTTGTCTTAAATATTCTTATACACAGCTGGCATATAGCTGAATGTATCGTTTATGTATAGCTGATTATAGCGGATGCACACTTTATGTATAGCTTATTTTAGTTTATGTCCATGAGTGTGGCTTATATACAGCTGGCGTATAGCTGATGTTTTTGCTATTGTTTTTTTTACATCGCACCGACACAACTATAGTCAGAGGAGGAAGACCCCAGGGTAGAACCACCGGTTCACAACAAGTTAGCTGGAAAACCTCCCCAGTTGAAAGTTCCGACCGGGACTCGAATTCACACGGTGACGGGCTGAAAAGTTTTAAGTCAGCGACTCTAACCGCTCGGACACGGACGTATAGCTGAACGTATCGTTTATGTATAGCTGATAAAAGTGGTTATACACTTTCTGTGTAGCTGATTTTTATATGTTCAGCTAATGTCTAAATGTAGTATGGGTGATTATAGCTGATGTATTTTTGTTTCTAAACAGAAAATGACATTAATTTGAAAGGAAGTCCCCATCCAAAACCATAAACAAGTTGAAAAGTAAAATATTTTTCAGAGAAATAAACACTTCACGGAATGGCGATAGTAGAAATATTAAAAACCAAAATACGCTGGTGAAAACGAATTCCTAGAAACAGACAAATATTGTCGTTTATGGGGAAATAATAAATACTCATGTAAATAAACTTCAATGTAGACACAATAGAGTGATAAAGGAAAAATACCCACAAAACTGCGAATGAATAACAAAACCTACAACTTTGTATACACATAAGAATACACTTTATTACTTATATCAAAAATACCGAATTTAAGGCCAGCAAAAATTAGATCATAACCTCTATTACTTACTACGTTTATGCACCATTACGCAAACTCCATCCTTTGTCTGTATTATCCAATAAAAACTGACAAATTCCTCAAATATCACAATTTTTCTTGACACGGTTGCCTTGGGTATGTTAAAAAGCCCTTTGGGAACCCCAATCGCAATATAGCGACACTTAGGATCCGAAGAACTAGACGCAACACGGGTACATGTGTATTATAACGTGGTTATGAACGCTTAATGCATTTCACATAGTCATGCATAGTTGATCAACCAGATAAATCAGATAAGTTTATTAATGTGGAAACTAACATTAATATTTCAGCATTAATTGCGCAATCGGATGTAATAAGTGTGGAACATATTAAAAGCTTTTAGCTTTGATGAACAGATTTTGCTAGCAAGTAAGACATTTCTAGCAATGTAGGATAGGAAATTCATACCACTCAAATTCTAAGACCACTTCTCTATTTGAAAGCTCAGACATTTAGACCACTCCGATATTTAGACACATCCGACAATTAGACAACCCCAATATTTAGACATCTCATGTATTAAGACCTCAGGTAGTAGAGCGTCTGCTTGCGGATCGGGAGGTCGTGGGTTCAAACCAAAACGGGTCAAACCAAAGACTTTAAGGTTGGTAGCAGTGGCTTCCCTCCTAACGCTCGGGGCTAGGGGACGACATTACGCCTGACTCGTCGGTGTCAGTATAATGGACCGGCCGGGTTCAGTCCCTGGGCACCTCATAAGTGCCCCTGTGCTATAATGATAGAAATATCACTGCACAGTATCGGCAAAAATGGCGGCAAATCAATCCCATCCCATCCCACTGTTTAAACATCTTGAGTATTAAGACCACTGCGCGAGTTAGACAAATCTGACAATTCACCACTCTGCTATTTAGACACCTCAGACTTTAAAGGTGGTATCGGACAGTTTGGAACACTTGTCTTTCACGCAAAATTACAAATTATTGTTACCAGCAACGATCCGTGAAATGCTGTTTATTTGTCCTTTACATCCATGTAAAAAGTAAGGCATAACATACCACTTGTCATTACAAATAGGTATTTTCTATCCGAGCCACGCTGCACAGTGAGCTATTTTTAAACTTAGCAAACCACATGACCACTTATTTTTGAGATCACATTATTCTGTCATCTGGTTTATCTGCTCTGACGTCGACCTCTTTTCCGAACAGGTCACTATTGTGCTTATGTATAAATTGACAAAGAATGAAAATTCAGGGTGATTATTTTCGCAATGTGTAAAGGTTAACAATAAAGGCAGTGTTCGAATTCGTCTAGGATTGGATTGGATTTGCCGGCATTTTTGCCGATACTGTGCAGCGACATTTCTATCATTATAGCACAGGGGCACTTATGAGGAGCCCAGGGACTGAACCTGGCCGGTCCATTATACTGACCCCGACGAGTCAGGCGTAATGCTGTCCCCTTAGCCCCGAGCGTTTGGAGGGAAGCCACTACTACCAACTTTAAAAGTCTTTGGTTTGACCCGGCCGGGGTTTGAACCCGCGACCTCCCGATCCGCAAGCCGACGCTCAAGCACAGGAGCTATTGCGGCCGGTCCCAATTCGTCTTTTAATTAGACTTATTTATAAATGTAGACATAATGTCTTAATTACCCCAAAATGGTTGGTAAATATTGTTACATAAAATTGGATATAGGCAAAATATCAGATATCACCTTTAAACATTGTGTCGTTAAAAATTACGAGCACATTACGGTCAACAGTATATTGGTGTATGGCAGGAATCCGTGTTATTTATGTGGCGCTGAAAAGCACCATTATGTAACATTATTCGCTATTTACATACTGTAATTTAAACCCCTGTGAGGAGCCATCAATCATTTTTTCTTACAGAAGATTTATAAAGGCTTGAACCAGTCTTTTTTCCCTTTTTTTTTTTTTTTTTTTTTTTGAATGAACCAAATATTTATTAAATAGACGATAAGCTGTTTTATTTAAAACGCTCAAGTTCTGCATAACCAAATTTTGAAAGTATTATATCATTCAATAAATAGCTGACAAGCCGTTTCGAATTAAAGTTCTTGGCTCGTGCCTGCTAATTGTTGTTGTTGTTGCTGCTGCTGCTTCTGCTGTTGTTGTTGCTGTTGTTGATGTTACTTCGCACTGACACAAGTATGGTCATATTGGCAACGTCAGCTATTATTATTATTATTGGGGGAGGAAGACTTCCCATATGAAAATTTTTGCTCCGACCAGGACTCGAACCCACCTAGATGCTCTCTAAAGTTCGGCTTCCTGTGGCATGCTAATGTTAAATTAAATCATATTTGTTTTTATAAAAAATGCTCATTATATGGCTTTGCAACTTTTAATGCATTACTAATGCATACCATTTCATGATGAATAAATATTCAAATACTACAAGACCTGTAGTCTATGTTAATATTTAAAAACTTCACCAGCCGTGAAATTTAACTAAACTGAAAACATCGATTGCTGCAATACACGTACAAACGTGTTGTTTTTTTCCTCAGTCTTTTTTTACATATGAACCTTGGCAACTTACGGACCGAACCTTTAAACATATGGGTAGCTATTTTTCCACCAGCCTTATAAAGAGAAGTCCCCTGTATTTATCTAACAAAGATGTGTATCATTAAATATGTTGTGTGTAAGCGGTTCAATGGTGACAGGTCTTTATATAAAGCCACTACTTAAGTAGGCGTTTAAAGTACGTTAAGCTCTATTTCAGAGAAAGTAGTCAGGCGAGATGAGGCCAGAAGTGCGCAGTCGGGGTTCCCCGGTCTGACGATGCACTTACAGTACTACCCCAGTATGTGCATTCGCATTTATTAGTGGGGAGTTATTTTCGTTGGTTTAACTGAAAACAATCCCAACGATTAACACATACTTACTCCGAAAAATATTAGTTTACATTTAAATGTTCTAAACCATGTAATACAATTGGCAAGTTTAAAAAATATGTGTAAAACAATTACCATCAAGTTTGTATATTTTTGTGATACACGAAAATAGATGCCGACGATGCTTGTTTTGTCTAAAAACACAACGCATTATTAGATTTGTTTTCGTTCAAGTTTATTGCGTGATGTTTTATATTACGTTTTTCTAAACATATAATTTTGTGTCACAACCGACAAGATGACGCGATAAACCACTGTTTTGTTTATGTTTTTTTGAAATACATCGAAGCGACGCAGTTATGGTCATTATTGCAAAGTTCAGCTATTGAAATAGAGAAACGCCCCCGACAAATGTCTAGGTAGAACCACCGGCGCACCGCAAGTCAGCTGGAAGACCGTCCCACATTGAGTCTTTTGCCGCAGCCTAGACTCGAACCCACGCGGTGAGAAGCTAAGCAGTCTGAGGAATGTGAGACATGAATGAATAGTCTTCGCCTGAATAATCCCTAAATGCAAGTAGGCCCTTTCATTTGTTTTACTCGGCTAAAATGCCTGTGCTCTTTGGAGTGTATATTGACTTTTATGCCTTTCTTGTCATACCCAGGTTAACCATCATCAACAAACACTTTTATATCTTTCTTAAATAACATATCTCTCTTAGTATTTAAATGAATGTTTAGCTTATATTTATGCAAAGGTAAAAACTTATAAGTCGACGAATTTCATATTAAAGGACCATCTACTGTTTGGAATACCTCGGATATTAACTAACAATTTCCATTTTACCATTGTACCTCATTACAAATCGGCGATTCTGCCACTAGGCCAAGCACTATGGCAACGTACATCTGCTATTGATGGAGGAAGCTTTAGATAAATGTATAGAAAGTATCCTTAAACGACTCGAAATTTTTGGACAAATTTGAAGCAACCATAAACGTATTCAAGTACAAAGACTTTCTTAAAGGAGTTTGTTTGTTTATTGGGTTTATGTCCCACCAACAGTATTTCAGTTATCTGGAGACGGTGTTCACTTGAAGCAGATATAGTGCTGCCTTCACTGTATAGCATGCCGTGAACACCTGGCATGATACCACACCCAGTCAAATTATCCTGACACCGGGCCAACCAGTCGTGGAACTACCCTTATATTTGCTTGAGCGTGAGCAAGGGAGCTATACCACTACCATTTTTAACGACTTTGGTATGTCGCGGCCCGGGATCGAACCCGGGGCCTCCCGTACCTGGAGCCGACGCTCTTCTTAAAGGAGGTATGCGAGAGTTTGTCTGTATCAAATACATGTGTTTTATTACTGCTTTTGTGAATTTGGGTATAATTTTTGCATAAACCCATTAAAGAGTTTATGTAATCACGATTATGAACCCTAATTATTTTGTTAGACAGCTAAAAGTGCGAAAGAAAATCACTCAAAATTACCATTCTTTTAAAATCAATAAAAGGCAAGGTAATGATCTCTGCTAAAATAGATATCGAAGTGAGAGAGGACTACCCGGATGACGATATAACGTGATCTGAAAAAAAGTCACGTGGTTTATTTTGTTTAACAAAAGGTATCACTTCAGCGTGGCTCGGATAGGAACTAGATTATCTGACACAAGTTGTCATTCAAAACAAACATTTATTAAACGAGTTAAGGAAAAGAAAGCGAGCCTAAGGCGAGCTTACTAACATTTTGTGGACGAGTTTTATAAATGTTTGTATTAAATGACAATGAGTTTCGAATTGTTTTTACCACGTAATTTTAATCACCAATATACGAATTTTCGAAAATTAACTAACAATACTTGGTGAGATAGTGGTATGAGACGATCTGCCTTATGACGACTTCGATGACGACATTGATCAAAAAGTAATATAACAAATTATCACATACCCTTCGAATTTAAAGCTTTTTGATTGTTCGAGCGCTGATCATGTGTGAGTCAATATAAAGTGATAATGACTCGAGAATGTTTTCACGTGAGCACCGAGAATATCATACTGACGGTCGTGTTCGTTTTACGTGCACTATTGCAACAACATGACTTCTGATAAAAGAAATTGACAGTTTTTCGGTGTGTCCGTAATGATTTGGTTATATTTAGTGAAAATGTAACCAAGAAAACAGCAAAAAACTGTAACCTCTGAAGCAGTAAATGTGTTTCTGTCGAGGAAATGAACGCTGGCGAGTTGTACAAAAACAACAATGAAAGCGTAATTTAATAGGGTATGTGATTCAACAAGTAAAGGCTTATATTTTTGTCAATATAAAGACTGCGTCCTCGGCCAATATCTTATTACCCAGGTCCTTAAAACTATATATTGACCTCAACACAAGTCTTTATTTATGTAATATGTAATGGGTGTATTGGATAGAAGTCAAAGAGAATCGTGTGATAAATATCTGTTGACACTGACGAGTGGGAGAAATGCGACATTTTTCACACTGATCAAGACAGAATTTTGCAGAGACATTGCAGGTAACGATGAATTATTTGGTTCTTTAAGAAAATAAAAAACTTTGTTCTAAACTATCGAATACATCTGTACGTAATATTCGACTAAAACGATTTTTATCTTATATCTCGCTCTCTGGGTACTAGGCTTAAAGACCTTCCATTC
Source organism: Sinonovacula constricta (assembly GCA_007844125.1). Classification (NCBI taxonomy): domain Eukaryota; kingdom Metazoa; phylum Mollusca; class Bivalvia; order Cardiida; family Solecurtidae; genus Sinonovacula; species Sinonovacula constricta. The sequence goes on from CM017566.1 coordinate 38,257,675, forward strand.
TGAAGATTCCAGTCGTGAAAGGGAATCAACCACACACAGGGGCGGATCGGGTAAACTTTGGTGGGATGTATGAATCTAGATCCATTCAACTTTATCAGAGTTAAAACAAGATATATATACACAGTAAGGAACCCCAACTTCGACCTATGCAGTCAACAAATTTCACTTTAAAGATGGTATCCGACAGTTTGGACCAAAAATATGTTCATTAAACATCTTAGTAAACCATTGTTATATGGACAGATCTCGTAAGATGTTGTTTATTGATGTCCCCCACCTTTGGGGAAACTGAACCATTACGCCACAATCGTCATTACAAACATATATTTCCTATCTGAGGCACGCTGCACAGTTAGCTATTTCTAAACCAAGATAACCATGTGACCCCTAATGTTTTAGTTCATTCACGTCATTCGCTGTGACGTCGATGTCTATTTTTAGCAGGAATCCCAATCTTTCTTATTTACTGACATTGTTACATATATAAGATGTCGGCAAACTGTCGAATACCACCTTAACAGAATTTTAAGCTTACAACTTTTATCTAGTTGGTGGGCGGATGCCTCACCCATCCCACCCCACCCACCCCCCCCCACCCCCCCCCCACCCCCCGGAACCATCATTGTACCTACGCAGCAAGGGGCTAAGTCATTATGCAATCGAGACTGTAGACCAAAGTGTTGTTCGGGAAAAACAACACAGCTGCAGCTTGTTGTTGTTTCGTTGAGAACTCGGACACAGGAAGGTTGTTTTTTGTTGACATTTAATCACTTCCAACCCTTCTCCTCTTAACAACGGTCACTGCATAGAAACAGGAAACAAACACTTTAAGAAAACACTTAAAATGATAAGTGTTTATTATTTGGAGTGAATAGAGTTGGGGCACTGACTGGGTGGGCGACATAGTCCCAGTTCAACGTCTTAAGCTTTGTAATTTACGCCAGAATATACTGTTCAATACGCCTAAAAGCAAAAACCCTACATGTGCAAGCGATGTGTTAACATGCTCCCAGCAAATTATCATGCAGTTAATCTTCCTTCGTTTATTATCCTTCGATTTGAAGTCAAAGTGTGGGTTTTTTTCTCCAAACACCTCGGCGATGGCTCTACTATATCGTACGTCCCAAAGACGGAATCCCCCGAAGAATTCCGACTGTTTTAGCACCTGTACAAAACTGGGATATATTATATATATAGATATATATATAAATATATATATATATATATATATATATATATATAGATATATATATATATATATATATATATATATATATATATATATATATATATATATATATATATATATATATATATATATATATATATATCCGACATCCCCATCACGTGATCAACAACAACCCCATTTCACGGAACATTGGCTATAGTTATCATTAACTGAAGTACATAGTTAAACACACACGGCTTAATTATCTGAAAATTGTTGAATAAGTCCTTAGCTACCATCAAAGATGTAAAAAAAAATATTGTATTTATTCCTAATGATATGTCGCGCTCGAGAAAGTACCGCCATTAATGGGTGTTTAAGTGTAGCCTAGTGTACTTGTTATTGACTGTTAAGAAGTCCAGCTTTCTTTGGTCGAATCAAATCCGGAAAATAAAGTCTTTAAGGCTCATGGATGTTCGATTTCCATGGCTCCGCAGAGCACATATGCTAAGAACATGGAAGCATGTGGCCGGCTTTAAACGTGGCATCCGACAGTCTGCCTATATCTTATACATTTTATACCATCTAAAGCTTGTTTTGGCGATCTTTTGCATTATTGCTGCGTGAACTTATGCATAATATTATTTTGTTCTTCGACCTTTTTCTTTCTTTCTTTTTTTTCTTGCCATTAAAAGTAAGACTTGTACATATTATTGTAAGTTTGCCATAACTGTGTATCTTAAAATAACCCAACGTACGATTATACCCTTCTAGAAAATGGATTTACTTAAGTTGTTCTCCCAACTTTTTTCCCAATTCTATCTGTATTTGTTGTACCATATGTCACATATGTATCATATGGCATTATAACTGAATAAGTATTGTTTAAACTTATATAATTATAATATATAAAGGTTATTTATAACATTACAATAATTATATTAATATAATATATATGGCAGTACAAAGCGTGAAAAAAAATCTCTTTAAATATTCATTCTTACCAAATCTATAAATAAGCACAATTAGGACTTTAACTGAAAATAGATTCCGACGTCAATGCGAATTACCCGGATGACGAGATAACGTGATCTCATAAGTAAGTTGCCACGTGGTTTTCACGTTTTTTTAGTTTATAAATAATTATTTCTGTAGCGTGGCTGAGATAGGATATACCTAGCATTGACAAATGGGGATTTAAGCATCACTGTTCACACAGATCTATGGTATCAGTGAACACCATTTTACAGGACCTTCATTTTCTAATTACTAATTTGGAAACTTGAGGGAAAATGTTCTAACTGTTGGATACTAGCTTTAAATGTTTCAATATTGGCACATACTGATACATAATCAAGAATTTATGTTTACAAACCTCTCAGAATTATTGATATTGTCCGTTATGTGTTTTTTGTGTTATTGTTTGCTATATTGATATTTTTTGTTATTGCTATCTGCTCTGAAACGCTCAGAATTCCCAGTTTCGTAGAAACGTTCACAGACATTACCAAGCAGCTAGCAATTCTGTTTCTGTCTGCTACATTACTTTCTCGAAGTATAGAACTAACTATTCCATATGATGTCCGCTTGCCAGGGCGGCGCCAACAAAGGCACGTTAATAACTTTGATCAAATCATAATTACCAAAATGTATCGTAGTAGTATTTGGGATTTACGGCACACCGACACTTAATATATCATACTGCGCCGAAACCAAAATATATAAAAATAAAAGAACCCACTTTAAGATTATAAATGTATATTTGGCGACATCCCTGATATGATCAGTCAATCATTTCCCCGGTCCCATCTTACATAAATAAATCATTAAACTGTCCTATCTATTATACGCATCTCGAATTCCCCAAAATGTCAAGTCGAATTAACTCCTCGTCAAACTTAGGAAACAAACCATGAAAGAGGCCGTGAAATATCAAGATTGTACTTTTGAAAATGGGAAATACAACATCACCCGGGTAGAGCGAAGAAAAAATGGTGATATTTTGTAACAAATCTATCAAGATACTTTTTGAAAGTGATGTCGATTTGATGGTGGAGAGTATTGACCTTGCAGTGATACCACGGCATCATGCAGAGCATTATATTTCTAATTGTTAAACATGTATGTGATATAGTTTTAATGTAACATAAAATTAAGCAGATTAACTTTATTTGACACCAGAAAAAAACAGTACTTGGATAATCGAGTTGAAAGAGCAAGAACCGTAAATGCAACATTGCATGAGTGCCGCGTAATAGTATCTTACTATGTCGATGACGCGGATCTAACCCATGGTCATTTTCTTAAGATGGCAGCTGCTCCAACCACAACCGAAAACCTAGAGTCTTAGGTCCGTATTCACCAAACGTTCTTAGGTCATGACTTTAAGCCCACATCACAATTTTCTTACCAATAAATAAACGCTTTTTATGAAGTTTCAATAAGATTTTAACCTCGAAGTAGCAAAGTTAAAGTGTCATGCAAAAATACAGACATGTAGCTACAACAATAATGAAGATATTGCGAATTGAATTTCACGATTTGAACAGTTAGTGTATAAGAATAGTTAGTGAATACTGACCTAAGTGGCTATCATTCTTCTATACAAGGTGGACGGCATAGCAGTTGTGGTAATACAAAAACCCCTAAACATGTTCTTACAATAAAGAAAAGCAATCGTATCACTGAATCAATATTTAGTAAACAGTAATACAATTTACGGGGGGCGCTATCTGGTTCAGCAATCTGTTGTCTACCCGACCAATTTAACCGCATGAAGATTGTTGTGACATAGTCCAGCCCAGGGCAGCGGTTACCGGCTGATCTATTGACCACTACATAACAGCTTCATTCTAATATAATGAGACCTTTTCAATGCGTTGAAACAAAAACAAGCGCACGGAATACAATATACAATTGGTCAGCCGTCGGTCAGTGTTTAGGCACGGCTTATAGAGGTCTAGATTTAGTTCAAATAAAGATTCAACCGACTGCCATAACGCTAAGAGACTTTGTTAGCTGATCTTTTTTAGGTATTGTGTTTAGTGTATAGAAGTGCATTGTGTAGTCCTAACGGAGGGTTGGGGGTGGGGGATTTATTTGTTCATTTGGTTTGTCGTCCCACCAACAGTTATTTGGAAACGGTGGACACTTGAAGCAGATATAGTGCTGCCTTAACTGTGTATAGCATACCGTGAACACCTGGCATGATACTACACCCAGTCACATTATCCTTACACTATAAACATAAATATACTATACTAATATTTTACATTGACAATATACAGTATAGTTATTAAAAATGTGTTATAACTAAACACATGTGTGTGTATTTACGTCAAATATACCGTTCTCTTAACATGAAAAGCACTAAGACCCTAAGACCAGGGGTAGGATTTCTATGTATATCTGCAATACTGGCATAAACTTTTTTTTTAATTTAAATTTTTGGTATCCTTGTATTGTGTAGTGAATAGGTAAAACAATGGTCATTTTAAAATCCAGCAATTTGATTGGATAATCTTTCAATCTTTCCACCATCGTCGAATGGTTTTGTTTACCTTTGTCTACCCCCCTAAGGCATATGACGAGCAAGAAATGTATACAACTGTCTGCAAACAAGGTCAAATTCTATGACACCAGAGGTGTGAAAAAATGGTACGAGTGGGAGGATAAAAGACATACATAAACTTTTGCCTCCAAAAATTACATGAAAGAGCCCTGATGTGAGACATCGAAGGCTCCGTAAGATGTAGATGGCTATCCTGCGGACACTTATAAAATTTATACTGTCAATTCATTACATAAATATTTTACAGTAACGAACAGTTGCTCTGATGGAAACTAGATTATCTGCCACTTTGCGTTCTTTCCATTTGTCAGCTACGACTGTAATTACAATTATGCTAGCATCGGCATACTCAGTTTCTTTTGTTAACAGACCTCGTCAAACGGCTGTGAATTAATATTAATGCCTGCTACTTATAATAATTGCAAGCTACACTCTATTGTTGCAAGCTTCATTGATACAAAAAACGGAACTCTCGGTTCTTTCTCTGAAAAGGGTCTCACCGAACAACTGCGACATCGTGTTTTTTAAGCTACACTATCGTCCCCTTAAAAAATGCATTCCATAAGAGGCACCGCTCTCACGAGCGGCGCCAACAATGCGCAGGAAGAGAGCATGTGCTTTAAACAAGAAGATGCATTCCTTAAGAGGCGCATCTCTCCAGCGCGGCGCCATTAAAAGTTTATGCAGCTATAGCTGTACTGTTTAAAATGACGGCTACAATGAACAAAATATAAATACTGACAGTAAAATTAAACACCGCTTTGAAAAGGGGTACTTGGTTACTTAAAAAACAATTTTTTATCTTTTTATTAAAACGCTCATAATAAATTTTCGGCAAGTTGTCCTTTTTAAGGGTTTAACACAAACAATTTGGAATAATTTACAACGTGTTTTATTAATCGCATGTGTGCACAACGATCCATCGTTACTAAGGTTGACTTTTCTTCTTTATGTCAATATGAAAATGAATAATGACTTCGCACGTCAGCAGATTTCATATTTCAGAAATCTTGCGAAATATTGTAGTATAGTGGCATACCAATATTGGACAAAGAATCGATGGCTAATGATATCGGTATCCTCTTTACAACGCCGGTTTCATCTACGTGGATATTAATGGACTGAATATAGTCAGGGGCGGATCCGAAAAACAATTATGGTGCGGGGGATATGAATCAATATTCATTCAACGTTATCGCAGTAAATGCTAAATATATACATGTATACACAGAAAGGGACCCTAACTTCGACCTAAGCAGTCAACAGACAAAAATTTTTTTAAAAGCTTACTATTTTTAAGCTTACATGAATGTGTTTTCATAACTCTACTCATTTATCTGGTTGGTGAGGGAGCGGGGGTGGGGAGTGCGTGAAGCTACTCTTATATTTGCTTGAGCGCTAGCCAGGGAGCTATAGCATTTCCATTTTTGGTATGTCGCGGTCCGGAAATCAAACCCGGGACCATTCGTCTTTAAAAATGTCAACATTTAACAAGGCAAATGAAATTAGACGTATTAGCATCCATTTCTATCTATTTGTTACGGATTGCATGTTTACACGTCTACACATGTTAATTTTATGTAAATAATATGCGAAAATGCACTTTTAATTAAGAACAAAACAGGTAACCATAGTAACAGATTTACATAAACCACGCACTAGCGCCACTTGTATTAAGGATATGCTGTTAAAAGCTATTCAAATTAAGCTTATTAGTCTCAGCAAAAGCAAATTATCTTAATCCGCTTTGAAAGTTAATCCACAGATTACGATTCAGCGACGAGAAAACAATTACAACGTAATAATAAAAGTGCCTCACTGAATGAACTTATATTTTGATTATTACACTAATACAACCTTAGAATTTTATTTGACTGATCCCTCTTTTAGGGAAGGTAACATACTGAAATAAAGTCACGCGTGTTAAAAGAAATCCGTATAAATTAAGAAGATCTAGAAAAATAATTAATGTTTGTTGGTTGGTTTTATCGTCCCAACAGCAGTATTTCAGTTATCTGGAGATGGTGACCACTTGAAGCATAATATAGTGATGCCTTCACTGTGTATAGCATGCCGTGAACACCTGGCATGATACCACACCCAGTCACATTATCTCGACACCGGGCCAACCAGTTGTGGATCTACCCTTATATTTGCTTGAACGTTAGCAAGGAAGCTATATAACTACCATTTTTACGACTTTGATATGTCGCCGCCCGGGATTGAACCCACCCCACCCCCACACCCCCGTACCTGGAGACGACGCTCTACCGATTGCGCTACAAGGTGCGGTAAAACTGAAATTGCCCAGTGTTATAATAATTAATGTAATACTGGATGCAGGTGATTCGATAAGACGACAATTTTGTCGATTGTAAACACTGCATGTACAGCAAATTGACTAATTATGATCGCAGTTTTTGTTCTAAATTATGATTTCCTAATTTTATTAACTACGGTTAATTTCCAACATTATTTAAACTACTTAAAATTTCAAACTGTTGCTTACTACAAAACAAGATTCTTGTTTATCAGGAATATAATCTATTGTAAGTACCAATCAATAAAAGATGATTTATCAATGTACGACTAAGATTCGATTTTATTCTTTTTTATTTTTGAGATACATGCCCAGTTATGCCCATGCCCAGAGGAAAACCCCTGACAAACGTCTGGGAAGAACCACCGGTGCACCACAAGTCAGCTGGAAGACCTTCCCACATTTAGTCCTTCGCCCCGCACAGGTCTCGAACCTATGCTAAGCAGTCAGAGGAATTGGCCCTTCTTTAGATCAGTATCATAAAAGTGTATTATAGTCGTTGTATGACATGGGATTTCTTTTAATATTCCAACGAAATACTGCTTCAATTTTCCTTCACAGGTTTTTAATTTCTAGTTTGAAAGTTCATATTAAACAACGCGTTACGAGACGTTTAGCAAACACTTTACATCAACTCCTCAGCTCTTCAATGTCACTCAAAGGTTATATCCGACAGTTTGGACCAACTGTTTTTTCTTTCATAACACCAAGTAAAGTATTGCTATATGAATAGATCTCTAGGAATGCTGTTAATTGATGCCCTTCATCTAAGTGAAATGCGAAGCATAACACCCCATCGGTCATTACAAAAAGGTATTTGCTATCTGATCCACGCCGCGCAGTTATCTATTTGTAATCTAAGAAAACCACGTGACCACCATGGCCATTCGGGTAATTCGCTGTGACGTTGATATCTATTTTTAGCAGAAATCACCATCGTGCTTATTTATATATTTTAGAAAGAATGAAGATTTAAGCAATTTTTTTTCATAATTTGTACTTTTTAACAATCAATGTTGTATTTAATATCGTCTTTGCTTAGATTATAGTATGAATTTAAGTAGAAATAATTCACATATTCCACCAAACATGCATCACATATGATTACATGTATTTTATATTGGCAAACTGTTCGGTACCACCTTTAATGTGGAAAGGTCTTCCTGCTAACCTGCGATGCGCCGGTGGTTCTACCCAGACGTTTTTGTCGGGGGGGTGGGGGTGAGTTAAGCCACAAATAATAGCTGTAAGGCGCCAATATAGCCATAACTATGTCGGTGCGATGCAACAACAAAAAGATGTAACGCTTAGCTGCCTGTACGCAGAATACGCAGCTGCGTACACATTGTCTCCAAAGTATAAAAACATAAAAAAATAAATCTGCAATAAAAAATTTACACTTTTAGGGATAAGTCATATATTTACTGCAATAAAAACTAGTATCCCTATTCGAACTATGAAAAATTGCTAATCGATTTATTAAACTTTTCTGTAGCTCCTAGGACAAGCTTTATACTTATATATTTCTAATCAGAATTTCTCTGATTTTTCTGTCTTCACCACACAAAATATATTTTACTTAAAATCTAGTAGTTTCTTGATATCGAAACCTCACCAGAAGCCACCATGTACGATCTAGAACCTCAACTTCTCCGGGGAGAGCATGTCCCCGAAACCCCCTAGCGGTCGTGCGTACACATCATATTATGTCTAGCTACGCCCCTGCATTATGACATTACGCCTGCAATAATACACGTAATACTTAATTAAATAAACATAGCTTGCACTGACAGATATATTTTATATCAGATCAAAGAAAGTCTTAAAGTACTGTGGTATTACGCCTACAGACGAATGTATAATGTAATTAAAATCTAATATTACGGACCGCAAGCGTCTGGGTTTAGTTCAAAGGTGGAGAAATTGCTGACGGAAAGTCATATCTTTATATTTGCTTTAGGTTTTTGCTGGTGTAACAGGATATCATGTGTACATTTCCCCATGGTCATCAACAGAAAGCAGAACCGACTTCCCATGTCGGAACGCCTACACAATATTACCATGGATTCACCAACCGCAATGTCATGTGGCAAATAAACTAATCTTCATTGCGAAATTATATTTTAAATAAAGGGATTGGGATTGGGATTTGCCGGCATTTTTGCCGATACTGTGCAGCGATATTTCTATCGATATAGCACAGGGGCACTTATGAGGTGCACAGGGACTGAACCTGGCATGTCCATTATACTGACACCGTCGAGTCAGGCGTAATGCTGTCCCCTTAGCCCTGAGCGTTAGGAGGGAAGCCACTACTACCAACTTTAAAGTCTTTGGTTTGACCCGGTCGGGGTTTGAACCCGCGACCTCCCGATCCGCAAGCCGACGCTCTACCAAATGAATAAAGGATTTTTCATTAAAATCATGTCCCCGATGGGGATTTCTGCCAAAATAGATATCAACAATCTTCTTTTAAAACAATGTTAGTGTAATAGCTGTGTACTTAAACAGATTATAAATAAAATGCAATTAAATCCGTTGCTATGGCGGATTTATACTTACTACTTAACTCTTCAGTTATTTAATTCAAAGTCGTAATATTTTACATACTTCACACAAATCGTAAAATTTCCTAATCGTATTAACTTGTAAATCCATATTTGTAAGTTTATTTCATAACAAGTAACTGGATACGCGGGAAAATTTTATATTTCATATCATGTCCCTTTGTGTCACTTTGTTTGTACCGTTCTCCCACACAAATGTTCACTTTTTCCACTCAAGTAACATCCGCACTAAATGCAAAGAGAAACGTAGACATTTTAGGTATTAAATGTGTTATAGTGGCTAAATTGTATCCTGACAAAAGATATATCACATTTCCAAATTTTAACAACTTTTCACCTCAGCTAACTTGAGTTTTGTGAATTTTTATGTAGTAGGTCGAGGTCCTCAAATCTGACCTTTAAATAATCTCATACATGTCAACATTGGACGAATGAAAAATAAAGAAAACACAGTAATGTCAATTGTTTTCTACATTTTTATTAGAGTATACTCTTTTAAATAAAAGTTCTCCAAAAACGTGTGAAAAACACACTTATTTCTTACTTTGCTTTAATTTTGTTTTTGTTTTTTGTTGTTTTTTGTTTTTGCTTTTTGTTGTGTTTTATTTATTTATTTATTTATTTTGGGGGGGGGGGGGGCGGGGGGGGGGGTACGAATCTTCCTCGCTGATAGCGATTCCTTGTCGCCATTTTAGAGTGAAGAAATTGACGCGATTTTATTGGATAAAACTGGAAAACTAAAATCGGGTTATATTTTTCTAGGAAGGCCGAGTGTTGACGTAAATGATCGAACATGGAACATCGTAAAACGCTAAATGCCGACATTACACGAATATTCATGAGATTGATTACACATCTAATACCGTAGCACCTTTATTTTACTGATCTGATGAAGTATCAATTCCTCTGACTGCTTAGCCTCTCACTGCGTGGATTCGAGACCTGTTCGGGGCGAAGAACTTAATGTGGGAAGGTCTTGCAGCTGACCTGCGGTGCGCCGATCGTTCTGCCCAGACATTTGTTTGGGGTCTTCCTCCACTAATTAGCTGAACGTCGCTATAATGATCATAATTGGTCGCTGTGATGTATTTCAAAAACAAAAACAAAACTCTTTGATGACAGACTCAAAATAAATACTTCAATTTGCAGATCTATGTATTTTAAAAGCCTTTCTGGCCTGGCGCTAAAAGCTCTGGCAAACACACTTATTGTTGCAGCCAGGACAAAACCCTGCCGTCCGGTCATGAACTGTTGATGAAGTGTTATAGCCCACATGCGTGAAAATGATATTTAAACCACCAACTAGAAGGTAATGTAGGATACATTTATACTTAGGACGTATATGATACTGAATTTGTTTCATTCGGAACGCCTCGGCGGTTTTACTTTCAGAAACAGACCTCGCAACTAAAGACTTGCGTCAAACTGTAAAGTCTATTATGTGAAATTTGTTTATTTGGGTTTTACGGCACACCGACATTTAACAGGCCATACGGCGCCGAATACAAAGAAGTTCAACGTGAACAGAGAATAATCAGGCAAAAACCTAACTATGTCAGTAAAATATAGAAAAATATAAAAATCTATAAGGTTAAAACAATGTGAACTAAAATTGAATCTATTCTGTATATATATTCAAAGCGTTGTTCAAAATAGGCCTTTTTAATTTTTGGATTCCGCTATTTCTAAAAGACGACGTAACTTTTTGCAAATATGTAGGAACTACTTAACGATGTAAGAAGACTGAAGTACGTACATGTACCAAGTATTCCGTTGTATTCATACCACTACATTCGAGGTTCTTTTCCGAACGTTTGCGGCAAGGGCTGAGGGTGATTCGAATGCCTTTATTTGTATTAACCGGCGTCGCCTACAATGTCAGCTCATGTGTTCCATACATAAGGAAATCTATTCCACTCACTTAAGCGGCGGCGTCAGCGGCGGCGTAATGTTGAAGTTTTGTGTGCAAATACTATCGACCTTACAACGCTATGAACAGTGCATCGTGTGGAATGAAACGAACGATTTCCATACTATTATAAACTGCTGATATAAGCAAGGAGCGATCCCAGAAAATTTTGGTGAGGGGGTATGAATCAAGATCCGTTCAAATTTAGCGCAACAGACAAAATCTACCTTAAAAGCTTAGTATTTTTAAGCTTACATGCATATTTCACATTTCTACTCTTTTACCTGGATGGTGGGGGATGCTTTTTATGCAGAAATTATACCAAAATTACCCAAACAGGATTAAAATTACATGTATTTGATATCGTCGAACCGTCATATTCGACAATCAAGGGTTTTATTTACGACTTGTACTTTTTAGCTCGTGTGTACATCCACACGTCGACAAGTGTCGTTTATTTATGCATTTCTTTTTTATTTTACAAAGTGTTCTATTTATTAAATTAGAAGTCGCCCTACATTTCTAGACAATCTGAAGAGATGAAAATTCAAATTCTTCAACAGTAATTTCGGATTTATTTCAATAGAACTTGTTTTTATTTTATATATTACAATGAACAAAATAGATCGATCTATTTTACTAAATGGTTTTATGTTCAACTGCGCATGTGCAACAAACCACGCATTCTGGCTTAACTCCTCCCCTTGTGACGACAAGTTTGAACACTTCAAGACGATTGACAGTTTTGTGGGGCGGATTACATGTCATTTTAGTAGAAAAGGTAGAAGAAGACGTTAGAAAAAAGGAGCCTGCACTAGCTGCGATCATTTCGGCTTCTAATTTCAATAGGAATGTATTAGTAGATTCTATCCTATATTTACAAAACATTATCTACGGAAAAAATAACGAACAGTCCCTCTACGGTTTCCTTTGGTGGTGTCTTGCGCTTTCTAAAAGTGTGTGCTTTATAAAATATTGTTCCGACAATTATTTGGGGTTTAATTTTCGAAGTGATTGGGGAACATCGTTGCAAGAAAAAAGAGGACCCGGCATATGATAAACTTACTTTTCTGTCTCTCATAGTCGAACACCTCATCACAGAGGCTGGCTGCTCGGCAACAGAACATCTTACTTCTGGTTACGTGATCACGCCCAACCGGATCACGTGATACTTGTTAGCCAATCAAAGACCTGAAACATAAGCAGAAGGCGGTGATTAGAAGGTAAAGCCACTGAAGTCAATTATTTTCAGTAATTCGTACATTGGTGCTTCAAATTAATAAGGCTTTTAAACCAGAAAACGTAGTGTTTGTTTTGTTTTGTTTGTTACAACGTACTGACTCAGTTATGGTCATATTGGCGACGCCTAGCCCATTACTGGTGCAGAAAGACTCCAGAAATATATCTAGGTAGAATCACCAGCACACCGCAGGTTAGCTAGAAAACTTGCCCATATGAAAGTTCTCGGCTCGACGGCAACTTGAGAGGCTGGGGAGATTCAAGTCAGCGACTTCAACCGCTAGGCCACGGGTTCACCACTGTTTGTTTGCTTGTTGCTGTTATAGTGTTTTTATGTTGTTGTTTTTACACACATGCAAATGAAAGAAAGAATTTTTACCAATGGGATACATTGGTGAAATAGAAATTGTCTCCCTTGTTAGATAATATACGAGGTATTCCAAACAGTAGTTAGATCCTTTTAGTTGAAATTCTTGGACTTCATCGCATGTACCTTTGTAGTCATTGCAATAACAAACACTGAAATTCATTTATATACTTATAGAGATTTGTTATTTTAAAAAGAAAAGGAAAGAGTTTGTTGATGATGGATAACCTGCGTATCACAAAAAGGCAGACGAGTCAACATACACTCCAAAGAGCACAAGCATAAAGACCGAATAAAACAAATGAAAGGACCTACTTGCATTTAGGGATTATTCAGGGGAGACTATTCATTCATGTCTCTCATTATGACCATTTCGCTTCAAACCAAACAAACTATGATAATTGATTAGAAATAATTGCGGATTGCTGGTTTTCGAATCATGTTTGACGTCACCAATATGACCATAATTGTGTCGATGTTAGATAACAATAAAAATCGACGTCTGTTTTCCAAATATAGTCTTCATGCGCCGTGAGATTGTAGTACACAAAAGGCATCGCACATAACTTTCAGGGATGGACCTATCGGGCCCCCCACCCCACCCCACCCTGGTAAAGAAAGAGTTCTGAAAACACATATACGTAAGTTTTAAAATTACTAAGCTTTTAAATTCATCCAATTGAATCTTAAGTAGATTTTAATTATTATAAATAGCACTTTGATAGACCCGACGCGGTTAAACTTGCGGATTGCACTTATAAAGTTATTGATGGTTGATTGACAACAACCCAGTACATAATTTTAAGTTTATAAACAACTTGAGATTTCATCTGATTATAAGATAATATGCTAATATGACAACCAAAGCAAGCATAAAATGTACCACAGTCAGCTGCACACACGCAGTTTACGAATTAACCATTATCAATTTGCCATGTTTTCTAGCACGTTCTCTGTATAATATTCAGCCTGTAAATGTAACGATTTTCGTCCCTCTTTTGTTTTCTTTGTCGGAAAATATGTTTATTTATAGGAATGTTGTTTCATACGGAAGATAAATGTAAAAACGTTTTCAGTATTAACTACACGTGAATATATAAATGTTTGTAAAACTTCCGGGGAAGGGGATTAAAAGCTTTTTTATTTCACTTTTTTATTGTTTTCTCTGCTTGTGGTTTGACGTTATTGTCATTTTACACTGTTACATTGGTACACCTGTTGCAAAGAAGGATAAGTTTGCAATCTTTTGGGACACCTGAGCATGGGTCCGTGTATATACCGTCTTTTCTATTTTCATTTTTGTTTTTCTAGTAAGAAAAACGGAAAAGGTACAGAATGTTCTTTTTTGTTTTTCTATATCGAACAACAACACCACCAACAACAAAACAACAGAAATATGTGTATTGCAAAACGTTTACGTAAACATAAAAGAGAACTCTAACCGTTTAACGCCCATCGTTTCACAAATGAAAAATGAAAGAAAAACGAGTGGCGCTGCGATCGCTTGGCCCGGCAAGGGAAGTAACTAGCACGACAAGATAAACAAGTTTCAATGGCGACCAGAAACAGTAGCATACAAGAAAGAGCCAGGATGTCAGACATCCAAGGCGCCGTAGAGAGCACGCGCTTTAAAACAAGAAGATGGCTATCCTGGGAACAAAACAATTCCTTACTCTGTTGATTAATTGCATAAACATTTGACAGTAACGAACCATAACTCTGATGGGAAGTGGAGTATTTTTGCTACTTTGTTTTCATTGTTTTATGCTGCATCTGTTTTTACAATCTGCATTACTAACATCGGTATACTCGGTGAGAGGCTAAGCGGTCGGACGATTGGTCGGACAAAAATAGTACTTTTTAAAGTAATAAATGCTTAGCTTTAAGTTAAAGCTCAGTTGTATTAATGAGGTGGGAAATGATTGTTAATTGGGTTTATCGTCCCACCAAACAGTTTTTCTACCTATATCATAATTTTACTTAATTCTAGCTGCCTTAAAAAAAGATGTATTGTAATTATTGAATAAGTGTGCTGTATTGAACATACCGAAGGTACAAAATAATCCAACTGACACAAAACATGAAACAAAACAAAAACACTAAAGCTTCCCTGCAACTCAGTATTGTAGGTGTTCACGCTTAGAACCTGACTATCGCGATTAAACTATCGATTTTCGTGCTAAAACTTTTGTATTTATACCTACCACATCCCCAAACAATTAACACGGTGATTGGCTAATTACAAACAAGACAAACTGCATAAAATAATATTCTGGGCATTGTCCAAAATATACTCTAAGGCACATATGAGAAACAATCGCGTTAATACCCGAGAATGTGTAGATTGTTTCTGACACGTCTAGACATTGATTGCCGGACAATACCAATAACCGGATATCGCGGTCTCCAATCATACATAAATATTCACACCTTTCTGACACCTGCGTCTCGCCGCCATTGATGCAATCATGTAATCAAGAGCAAATTTTCTCACCATCTACGGCTCCATCTGACATTGAACGCCGACCTAACTTTTAATTCCCTGTCTCCTTTCCTAATCTTGAGATGGGATTTGCCGGCATTTTGCCGATTACTGTGCAGCGACATTTCTGTCGTTGTAGCACAGGGACACTTATGATGTGCCCAGGGACTGAACCCGGCCGGTCCATTATACTGACACCGACGAGTCAGGCGTAATGCTGTCCCCTTAGCAGCGAGCGTTATGAGGGAAGCCACTACTACCAACTTTGAAGTCTTTGGTTTGACCCGGTCGGGGTTTGAACCCGCAACCTCCAGATCCGCAAGCCGACGCTCTACCACCTGAGCTATTGCGACCGGTCTCCTAATCTTGTGTCATCTTTGTTTCATTTGAATTCTTGATCTCATCTCAGTCTCGTATCATTAAATTACTTCTCAAGTGCCTCCACCTACATATAATGACACTAATTCCGCAATCATATTTCAATATTGGCCTTTCCTCTTCTCTTTGAAATACATCACAGCGACCAATTATGACCATTATAGCGACGTCCAGCTATTTTAGTGGTGGAATACCCCCCAAAAAATGGTCAGCGGGAAGACCTTCCCACATTATGTCCTTCACCCAGAACAGGACTCGAACCCACGCGGTTAGAGGCAAAGAACTAACTCTTATACAGCTACGACCCTAATTTACTTGTCATCCAGTCGGAATGGCGAAACATTACCCAATTATTTTATAACAAGAAATATCTATTTTAAAGGACACGCGGCTTTGACGAGCTGTTAATTTCCCTGATATATTGATATTTTTCAGTCTGAAGTAACTTACAACTTTTCTTGAAATCAGCCAGATTTATAAAACACACTTCAGTCGCACGTGTATAAAATATTTTGCAGACAAAAACCACGACCTCCCGATCCGCAAGCCGACGCTCTACCAGATGAGCTATTGCGGCCGGTTGTTTACGTCTGTGATAAAATCATACATCTAAAAACTCTTCTTTACTCAAAATACTTTCTACGTTCCATTAAACCCGGATGCGCCGGTAAAATGAAAATATATGGTGTAACTTTGTTATTCGAAGTCGGCCATATATTTTCCTGCATATATTTAAATTAAGTAGACACCGTCTCCAAATAGCTGTAGTGTTGGTGAGACGATTAACTCAGTAACCATACAAATCTGAGAGAAAATAAAAACGGAGAGAGCTTTTGAAACACGCCAGTAAATCCTGCGTCCATTATCAGACACCAACCCGTGCAGCACGGGGTACTCGTGAGAGCACTACACAGTAACTACGGATGCATCTTGCCGGACCTATGTGTTTTATGTTCGCATAAAAAACATTCATTTACACATGATGACCTGTAGCTTCTACACTTATTATTATTATTATTATTATTATTATTATTATTATAAGTAGTAGTATCAGTGGTGGTGGTAGTAGTAGTAGTAGTAGTAGCTGTGGTAGTGGTAGTGGTGGTCGTAGTAGTAGTAGCAGTTGTTGTTGCTATTGTGGTAGTGGTGGTGGTGGAAGTGGTGGTGATGATTGTAGTGGGTGGTAGTAGTAGTAGTAGTAGTAGTAGTAGTAGTAGTAGTAGAAGTAGTGGTGGTAGTGGTACTAGTAGTGGTAGTGGTGGTGGTAGTAGAAGTAGTAGCAGTAGTAGTGGTAGTAGTAGCAGTAGTATTAGTGTCATTCATAGACCATTCTTTCCGCTTCAACAAAAAGACCTGCTTGACTCTCCATCGCCTGGGTAGTGCTCTAAAGAAATACGTAGTAAATGAATGACACTACCAAAGGACTCCTGGAACGCTTGCATTATTGCTCTATTCAGGCACAGATCTAGGTTTTTTTCCTTGTTATGGTGGCTAAAGTTTCTTCAAATGTAATGTATGTAGAAACAGCATGTTTAAACGAGCTCGCTATATCTACCGATTTGTATTTTATAAACTATTATAAAATATCCACAAGGAATAAAAATGAAGTGAGATCGTGTTGATGGGATACTAAACACAATAAACAAACAAAAAATTGCGGATGTGAAAGCTGATTTTTTACACAACTGCGATTTCGGCCTGCAGTAGCTTCGGCCTTCCAAGATGGCTGTCTTAAACTGTCTTATGTGTGCCTGTGACATCACATGGAAACTATATATTGAATAAATATTGAAAAGACTTCTTAGCTTTCTACAAATATTCCGGTTGTGTGTGCCATATTTAATCATTTCATTTTTTGAATACATCGCATCGACCAATTATTATCACTATGGTAATGTCTAGCTGTTATGTTGGAGGAAGACCCCGGACAAATATCTGAGTAGAACCACCGGCTCACCGCCAGTCAGCTGGAAGACATTCCCACATAAAGTCTTTCGCCCCGGACGGGATTTGAACCCACGCGATGGGAGACTTAGCAGTCAGAGGAGTTACAATATATTAAATCAGAATAGGGTAAGAATACAATTGTACCCGTTTAAGTGAATATATGTGCATTATTGGGTCACTTTATTTCTTTACATGCATTAATATTATGCCAAATCTTCCATCAAGAAATGATATGTTAGAAGTCTCAAGAAGCTTTCGTCATATTTACATAAAATCTTTTTCTTATTTCTTTTTTCGCAACAACACATTCACATTATAAGAAAATATGGACCCAAACCAAACTGGTCAACTTCCTATCTCGGTGTGAGTGTTCTTTACACCAAGGTTATTCCCTCAAGGTCATGGCGCCCTTGTAATGACACAAACTAATCTAGAGACTGAAAAGATACCCTGAGTCGTTACCCTACAATATTTAATTGGTTTTATTCTTTCAAATTAACACTATTTAAATTACAACACCAGCAAAGTATCGCTCACCTTTGTACAATGTGCGTCTGCTCCTGTGTCGCAGTATATGCGTTTAGCTGACCGGCACTATGTCCTCGCAAAAATATTCCAACATACATACACAGCTCAGACAGCGCGGTCAATATAAGGTTCAGCACGCTGTGTACGCAACAAACACAAACTGTAACGATACTTCCGCTCCCTGCTGACCTCTGAACACAGGTGCGTGTCGTGTCCCGGTCATCAACAAAAGGCCTGGCCCTAGAAACGCATTCCTGGCCCCGTTCCGATTAGGATCTTCTTTATGCTTTCCGAAAGTCCAGCAACAACACAAATCTGCACACTCCCTTTGTGAACTTATCCAAAGGTACTAATTTCCCTTTTGTCCTCAAAATCCCCAGGGTAAAAAAGTGCGAAGGATTCAGGTGAGAATTTAATGTTTTTCTGTTGTTATGTTGCGCGGGTAGGAGACTTAATTGCGTAATGTTACATAATCACATAAATACATGACGATTTAAATCCGATTCAATAATAGGGCTGTCATTGTTGGACAAATGCAACACCAATGGAATAAAATAGACTGTGCAGTAATACGCTTGTTGGTGTTTTGGGGATTAATTAGCAATATTTTTTCTATCCCAGCGACTTTGCTCAAGTGTAAGATGTCTTTCATTTTATTTGTATATGCCCAGTATACAATGATTTAAGAAGAAAAAACCTCGACTCAACTTTGTATAATAGACCGTCTTTATATAAAATGTGTTAGCTGTTTGATTCAAAAGACAACAACATACTTATTAATCTCGCCCTTTTTATCAAGAAAGCAACCTTAGTAAGAAGGAACATAAGCGTTAATAATACATAAAGTTCATTCTCTAATGTTGTTTCTTTTATTTATTTATTTATTTTTATAATGCAACTTTCACATAAAAAGCTTAATATATTGTCATTATTATTTCTTCGCTTCCATATTAATAACTAAACCGGATACTATATTTGTATATTGTATATATAATACGATGATGTTCATGAGTACAAATCTGAATAAAAATATGTTCTGTTCTGTTCTGTTCTGCTGAAGAGTAGGTAAATGGCGTATTTTTTTACAGAAGTTACATGAGTTATTTGTCACAAACTTTCGAGTTTCAAATGCAGCATTTTCATTATCGTCATTTTTTACCATCGCCGTAACACCGCCATGACAGCACCACCCTCTCAATGACAACAAAACAGAACAGAACAGAAAATTTATTTAAGATTTGTACATATTGTAGTGTACATCATCTTTACAACATGTATACAGGGTCCGGACAAATCTCCGTCTGGACATTTTTCCGTTCTTGAAATTTGCACAGGCGGACAATTCTCCGTTCGTGGATTTGCAGGGCCGGACAATTCTCCGTTCGTGGATTTGCAGGGCCGGACATTTCTCCGTTCTTGGATTTGCAGGGCCGGACAATTCTCCGTTCGTGGATTTGCAGGGCCGGACATTTCTCCGTTCTTGAAATTTGCACAGGCGGACAATTCTCCGTTCGTGGATTTGCAGGGCCGGACATTTCTCCGTTCTTGAAATTTGCACAGGCGGACAATTCTCCGTTCTTGAAATTTGCACAGGCGGACATTTCTCCGTTCTTGAAATTTGCACAGGCGGACATTTCTCCGTTCTTGAAATTTGCACAGGCGGACAATTCTCCGTTCTTGAAATTTGCACAGGCGGACAATTCTCCGTTCTTGAAATTTGCACAGGCGGACAATTCTCCGTTCTTGAAATTTGCACATGCGGACAATTCTCCGTTCTTGAAATTTGCACAGGCGGACATTTCTCCGTTCTTGAAATTTGCACAGGCGGACATTTCTCCGTTCTTGAAATTTGCACAGGCGGACAATTCTCCGTTCTTGAAATTTGCACAGGCGGACATTTCTCCGTTCTTGAAATTTGCACAGGCGGACATTTCTCCGTTCTTGAAATTTGCACAGGCGGACATTTCTCCGTTCGTGGATTTGCACAGGCGGACATTTCTCCGTTCTTGAAATTTGCACAGGCGGACATTTCTCCGTTCTTGAAATTTGCACAGGCGGACATTTCTCCGTTCTTGAAATTTGCACAGGCGGACAATTCTCCGTTCGTGGATTTGCAGGGCCGGACATTTCTCCGTTCGTGGATTTGCAGGGCCGGACATTTCTCCGTTCTTGAAATTTGCACAGGCGGACAATTCTCCGTTCTTGAAATTTGCACAGGCGGACATTTCTCCGTTCTTGAAATTTGCACAGGCGGACATTTCTCCGTTCTTGAAATTTGCACAGGCGGACAATTCTCCGTTCTTGAAATTTGCACAGGCGGACAATTCTCCGTTCTTGAAATTTGCACAGGCGGACAATTCTCCGTTCTTGAAATTTGCACATGCGGACAATTCTCCGTTCTTGAAATTTGCACAGGCGGACATTTCTCCGTTCTTGAAATTTGCACAGGCGGACATTTCTCCGTTCTTGAAATTTGCACAGGCGGACATTTCTCCGTTCTTGAAATTTGCACAGGCGGACAATTCTCCGTTCTTGAAATTTGCACAGGCGGACATTTCTCCGTTCTTGAAATTTGCACAGGCGGACATTTCTCCGTTCTTGAAATTTGCACAGGCGGACATTTCTCCGTTCTTGAAATTTGCACAGGCGGACATTTCTCCGTTCTTGAAATTTGCACAGGCGGACATTTCTCCGTTCGTGGATTTGCACAGGCGGACATTTCTCCGTTCTTGAAATTTGCACAGGCGGACATTTCTCCGTTCTTGAAATTTGCACAGGCGGACATTTCTCCGTTCTTGAAATTTGCACAGGCGGACATTTCTCCGTTCGTGGATTTGCACAGGCGGACATTTCTCCGTTCTTGAAATTTGCACAGGCGGACATTTCTCCGTTCTTAAAATTTGCACAGGCGGACATTTCTCCGTTCGTGGATTTGCACAGGCGGACATTTCTCCGTTCTTGAAATTTGCACAGGCGGACATTTCTCCGTTCTTGAAATTTGCACAGGCGGACAATTCTCCGTTCGTGGATTTGCACAGGCGGACAATTCTCCGTTCGTGGATTTGCAGGGCCGGACAATTCTCCGTTCGTGGATTTGCAGGGCCGGACAATTCTCCGTTCGTGGATTTGCAGGGCCGGACAATTCCTTATTCTATGATCACTATCTATTCATTTTACTGAATATGGAGTCTAGACGTTACGTTTTTAATATATAATATATTAGGCTGTTGAGTTGAAAACGGCTAAAAATTAGGTACAAAGCGTCGCGACGAAAAGACGGCATGTTCACCTAACATCAAGTGGTCAAGTATTTTTTTTACCATTATTCATTGTGGTTAAAAAATGTTTGCTTTTTTCTAAAAATGAAAAATTGACTAACTGTTACCAAGTCCCTCTAATTTTATGTTAATTATTGCTTTTATCTAAAAATGAAAAATTTACCAACTGTTACCAAGTCACTTTAATTTAATGTTAATTATTTATCTTTATACTTGTATTAAAAGTATACATTGAATACCAACAAGCTAACATTATCCTGACCCAACATCTGGCTCTTGATGACATGTATAAGTTAATTAATAATTATGGTCATACTCCTAATGATAATTAATTTATGACAATCAAATTCTGAGACAAGTATATATAAACCATTCGTTACTTCAGAGAGTTTCAAAAATAAGGGAGGTAACTATAATATGCAAATGCAATTTATTACTCAGTGGGTTATTTACCATTGCAACATATAAAAGTCTAAATGAATTGCATCTTAGCCTGGTCCGGTATAGTCGACATTGAAATTGTAACTGTGCACCCTGCATACATACAGTAACTGTACTATACGTAATGCAAATTTTGTTATTACATTGTGTAGAATAAGTACAAACCGAAGCCACATAATTTAATTAATCATCTTTATGAAAACTTTTAACTTGTACCACCGCATACATCATGTTCAAAAGGAAATAGCTCTAAGCTAAACTACATTTCTAAATGATCATCATGAATTTTTAAGTTTATTTACACTTATATTTAAACAACATAGCTAAGACAACCCTCACGCCGTTAGTAATCTTCTGTGATATTTATTTTTAACCAACTTGAAACTAATGCTCGCCAAAATAATTCACAAGTAATGGCGAGGGTAAATAAGTCCAAGTAAGTAAGGAAGCATCTAAGCCATACCAAACGTTGTAAAACAATGTAGTTGGTACGAAACTAATAGATAGTTTCCACATCAGTTAAGATCACTTATCTTGGCGGCTATCTTTGATGGAAACTTCACGGGATTTTCAAGTGAATTGTATAGAAGGGTAAATTTTATTTTCTTGTAATTTTTTCATTTGTGGTGCAAAAATTAAAAGCTATACACCATTGGAAAGCTCTTGAAATTCATATTTTTAAATTACAATATTTTTAATATTGATGAATGCACAAAGAAATAATACATAGAAATAGATAAAATGACTAGCTCATCCTTAAACCAAATGAACAGTGTATCTTTTTTGTTGTATTTTTGTTACATTTTAAACTATCAAAATATAGTTTTGATATTTTAAATACTTCATAAAAGCTGTTAAATTTGATATAAAATTAACGTAAATAGACTTAAAAAATTAAAACACAGTGGTGAGTTTAATACAGCAGATATTTCCTGATTTCGGTCTGCATTAGCCTTCAAAGATGGCAACCGAAAACTGTCTTATCAGTGCCTATGACATCACATGGAAACTATCTATAGACACCAGAAGTGTATGGTACAGCTGAATGACCAAAACATTCTCAAGGGATCCAACTCTCGAGCAGCAATTATTATTTAAAATACACTGATAAGCGTCAGCCGAAGTCAATCAAAATCATAAAAAGACTATGTTGAATTTTGCCATCGTCGGACACCCACGACCGATCCATTCCGTTACTCTCCATTTATGGCCCGTTGGATATTTAGTAATGATATTTCATTGGTCGCTTCGTAATCCGATGAAGATTTCAGTCCAATAATAAAGCTCGTTCTGTCATTGTTTCGACAGATTTGTCAAAATAGCGACGCCATTGTTATACTTCTAGTCTGCACGCTGACGAGTATGGAATTTGTAAGCAGTATTTTGATTGGCCAATTCTTGTTCTATTCAATTCGGTTAGAATTGCATGTTTTTGAATCTTTAGCTTCTAATTTATGTTAGTATTTTTGTTGTTGGTGGTAGTTGTTGTTTGTGTGTGTGTGTGTGTGTTTGTACTTGTTGTTTTGATGTTTTTGTTGGGTTTTATTTTTGTTTTGATTTTTGTTGTTGTTTCGTTGTTGTTTTTGTTTTTGTTATTTTTCATGAATTGTTGTGCAAAAAAGTATATCTTTGTGCCAAAATGTAGCCTACAATAGAATTCAATATTACATCTGGCTACTTGATTTTATGTGAGCTTGCAGTCTTGTGGTGTATTTACGATGGAAGGACCAAAAACGTTGTTAAGAAAACTTATTGTGTTTAACTTAGTGAAAATCATAATTACCTTCCAATACCCACTGCTTACCCTCTTCAAGACAATTTGAAATGGTATGTATTAAAAACAATACTTGAAAAGATATTTGTCGAAAATAATAGGCACTGAGAACATAATTCTCAGTGAAAAAAAGAAGAAAAATACTAACATAAATTAGAAGCAAAAGAAATAAAAAAACATGCAAGTCTTATCGAACTGAATAGAACAACAATTGGCCAATCATAATACTGCTTACAAAATCCATACTCGTCTGCGTGCAGAATAGAAGTATAGCAATGACGTCGCCCTTTTTACAAGTCTGTCGAAACAATGACAGAACGAGCTTTATCATTGGATTGAAATCTTCATCGGATTATGAAGCGACCAATGAAATATCATTACTAAATAACCCACGGGCGATTAATGGAGAGTAACGGAATGGATCGGTCGTGGGTGTCCGACGATGGCAAAATTCAACATAGCCTTTTTATGATTTTGATGGACTTCGGCTGACGCTTATCAGTGTATTTGAAATAATAATTGCTGCTCGAGAGTTGGATCCCTTGAGAATGTTTTGGTCAGTCATCTATACCATACACTTCTGGTGTGTATAGATAGTTTCCATGTGATGTCATAGGCACTGATAAGACAGTTTTCGGCAGGCATCTTTGAAGGCAGAAGCTAATGCAGACCGAAATCAGGAAATATCTGCTGTATTAAACTCACCACTGTGTTTAAATTTTTTTAGTCTATTTTACTTAATTTTATATCAAATTTAACAGATTTTTAAGAAGTTTTTTAAATATCAAAACTATATTTTGATAGTTTAAAATGTAACAAAAATACAATAAAAAAAAGATGCACCGTTCATTTGGTTTAAGGATGAGCTAATAATTTTATCTATTTCTATGTATTAATTCTTTGTGCATTCATCAATATTAACATATTGTTTTTTTAAAAATATGAATTTCAAGAGCTTTCCAATGGTGTATAGCATTTAATTTTTGCACCACAAATGAAGAAATTACAAGAAAATAAAATTTACGCTTCTATACAATTCACTTGAAAATCCCCTGAAGTTTCCATCAAAGATGGCCGCCAAGATAATCGATCTTTACTGATGTGGAAACTATCTATTAGTTTCGTACCAACAACATTGTTTTACAACGCTTGGTATGGCTTAGATGCTTCCTTACTTACTTGGACTTATTTACCCTCGCCGTTAATTGTGAATTATTTTTGCGAGCATTAGTTTCAAGTTGGTTAAAAAATAAATATCACAGAAGATTACTAACGGCGTGAGGGTTGCTCTTAGCTATGTTGTTTAAATATAAGCGTAAATAAACTTAAAAATTATGATGATCATTTAAAAATGTAGTTTAGCTTAGAGCTATTTCCTTTTGAACATGAAGTATGATGATGATATAATGGATCTGTATGAACATGATGTATGCGACCGGATCTGGTAGCGCAATCGGTAGAGCGTCGGCTCCAGGTACGGGAGGCCCCGGGTTTGATCCCGGGCCGCGACATACCAAAGTCGTTAAAAATGGTAGTGGTATAGCTCCCTTTGCTAACGCTCGAGCAAATATAAGGGTAGTTCCACGACTGGTTGACCCTGTGTCAGGGTAATGTGACTGGGTGTGGTATCATGTCAGGTGTTCACCGCATGCTATACACAGAGAAGGCAGCACTATATCTACTTCACGTGGACACCGTCTCCAGATAACTGAAATACTGTTGGTGGGACGATAAACCCAATAACAAACAAACAAACATGTGGTACAAGTTAAAAGTTTTTATAAAGATGATTAAATAAATTTTGTGGCTTAGGTTTGTGCTTATTCTTCGCAATGTTAGTAATAGAATTTGCATTACGTATAGTACATTTACTGTATGTATGCAGGGTACACAGTTACAATTTGACCAGGCTTAGATGCCATTCATTTAAGACTTTTATATGCTGCAAAGGTAAATAACCCCCTGAGTAAAAAAAATGCAATTGCATATTGTAGTTACCTCCCTTATTTTTGAAACTCTCTTAAGTAACAAATAGTCTATGTATACTTGTATCAGAATTTAATTGTCATAAGTTATTTATTATTTGGAGTATGACCATAATTATTAATTAACTAATACATGTTATTAAGAGCCATATGTTGGGTCAGCAGGAACGTAGCTACCTGTACGCAGAATACGCAGCCGCGTACACATCGTCTCCAAAGAATAAAACATAAAAGATAAATCCCCAATAAAAATATTACACTTGTAGGGGAAAGGTATATCTGTAAAGTAATAAACTATTACCCCTGTTTGTACCATATAAAGTGCTAATTGATTTAGTAACTTTTCTGTAGCTCCTTGTATAGGACAAGCTTTGTACTTTTATATTTCAAATCAGAACTTCTCTGATATTTCCGTCCTCAGGACCACACATATTATATTTTACTTAAAATCTAGCAAATTCTTCATATCGAAACCTCACCAGAAGCCACCATGTACGATCTAGAAACACACACTTTTCCGGGGGGAGCATGTCTCCTAAACCCCCTAGCGGTCGTGCGTACACATCATATTATGTCTAGCTACGCTCCTGATCAGGATAAGGTTAGCTTTTTGGTATTCAATGTATACTTTTAATACAAGTATAATGATAAATAATTAACATAAAATTAAAGTGACTTGGAAACAGTTGTTAAATTTTCATTTTTAGAAAAAAGCAAACATTTTTTAATCACAATGAGTAATGGTAAAAAAACATACTCGACCACTTGATGTAAGGTGGTCTTTAGTCTAAGCTTTGATGATTTTGAACAGTATCTCAATTTGAGTGTCATATAACTCGTTTATCAACTCTTAAATGTTAATTCTTTACACATTTATAAATAAGAACGATGGGGTTTCCTGCTAAAAATAGACATCGACGTCACAGCGGATGACGTAGATGAGCTAAAACATAAGTGGTTTTCTTAGTTTAAAAATATCTATATGTGTTGAAATGACGATTGTGGCTTTATGGTCCACTTTTCAGACAGGTGTAGGACATCAATAAACATCGTTTTGCGAGATCTGTTCAGGTAACAATTGTTAATTATGATGTTAAATGAAAATATTTTTGGTCCAATCGTCGGATACCACCTTTAAGCTAGACGTAAGTATTTGTGTCCTAGAAGTGTTCGCAAAGCACCCCAGACGGTGACGTTTAAACGTTAACGCCAGCTATCCGTTGGTGATATCTCAACGTTGACTGCGCCTGTCAAACTGGCCCTTTTTGTGACTGGTCCGTAAGCAGTCGCATGACAGCTACGACAAATGACGACTTATGAATTAACGTAGCATCACCGGCATTACTTTTCACTTTCACGTGACAGCAGGTGTGTTAGATGCTTGTTTAGGTGTTTATTTATGTATTCTATATCAACTTACCAATGAGTTAAAATTAAACGTACATCACAAGCAATTACCAAGAAAATCTCTTCCGCGGATCCATACCAGTTCACAGCGTTTCACGTCCTCACCACAACCACTGCTATATTAGCTAGGCATATATATATATGTATATACACGAAAAACGTATCATTTGTATCATCAAATGTGGTTGTGTGGTTGTGTGTGCACATGTTTCTCGTATATTTTGCTACATTTGGGAACAAAGTATGTCATTTGAACAACAGTTGTGTTCTTTTTACAATGATTTATATACATATAAATATAGCCCTTATATATATATATATATATATATATATATATATATATATATATATATATATATATATATATATATATATATATATATATATATGATATATATATATATATATATATATATATATATATATATATATATATATATATATATATATATATATATATATATATATATATTTAATGGGACCTAGGACTGGCTACAAGATTCCATTTGTAACTCTGAATAGGTAAAATTTAGGGTCTGGATCCGCCCCTGGAACCTGTTAGACGATTGTCTTGACCCAGCTGAAGATGCTAATTTGCCAACCTTTCATTTAATACTGTTTAAAGTAGAGAAATGTCGTTGTCATGCCAACGTGAACACCCGATCGGACGTTGTCGCTGTCAACGGAACATAAGAGTTTGACCCGCGTGGACGTCTTGGTTACATTTAATGCAGTGTTTCTGTTATATCATCACAGTTTTTGTACGGCACAACAACGCATTCTTTGATATAATCACAGTTTTGTAGTGTTTGTACAGCAGCTGAGTATTTGTGATGTAATCACAGTTTTTGTACACGAGCGGTGCACACTGTGATCTAATCACTGTTTGTGTCAGCAGTGTATCAGTCTGTTTACGGACACTGGATTTTATTCACCTGGACTCAGTGATGCATATTCAAAACAAGGTAAATGCTTTTATATACGAAATATATTAATTTAAAAATATACTCGCACAAAAAATTGCAGTTTTTGTTGGTGCAAACTCTGCAATATCGTTATAATTGTTTAAATAAAATCTGTATGAGTAAAAATTAATGTGATTTGGCCAAAGTTGATTAACTATTGCAGCGTTCCAATTATTGTTAAAAAATCACAGTTTTGACGAACCGCAATAAATCATAGATTAAACCTATGATGACGAGATTATTTGTGAACATGTCTTTCGAAAGATTGTGTTGTCTCTATGTCGGGAGAATAAAAAAAACATCGCAATTCAATTATTTTAAGCTGTTTCTAACGCAATAATTAAGTATTTATTCTATCTGCGCATGCTTATATGTACGTCATAAATATAACTAACATGTGCGTAGCTAGACATAATATGATGTATACGCACGACCGCTAGGAGGTTTAGGAGACATGCTCCCCCGGAAAAGTGCGTGTTTCTAGATCGTACATGGTGGCTTCTGGTGAGGTTTCGATATCAAGAAATTACTAAATTTTAAGTAAAATATAGTATGTGTGGTGAGGACGAGTGATCAGAGAAATTCTGATTAGAAATATAAAAGTACAAAGCTTGTCCTATACAAGGAGCTACAGAAAAGTTACTAAATCGATTAGCAATTGTTCATGGTTCAAATAGGGATACTAGTTTATTGCAGTAAATATATACCTTATCCCTAAAAGTGTAATATTTGTTTTATTGCAGATTTAATTTTTTATGTTTTTATACTTTGGAGACAATGTGTACGCAGCTGCGTATTCTGCGTACAGGCAGCTACGCGCATGCCTAGGTCACAAACGATTTGCTGATTGGCTAGAAAGTGACGCAATTATTCCATTTGAACACGTCTGTACGTCCTGTCCCTTTCCGATAATGACAGACGTCTTCCGAAAGGCAAAAATTAATTAACATATGAAGTGCGGTAATTGCGATTGTGTGTGACAGGGCAAAACTGTGAGCATGTCGCTTTAAGGTACGACGGATAAAGCGCGATTAGTCCTTTCAAAGATTCCAATTATATTAATTTTATTCTTTAGCATGCAATGTTTTGCTGCTCGCGGAAATGAAGTGTATTTTCTCAGTAGGTCACACCATTTAACATTTAACGTGGCTGACACTAAATTGTCCGTCTTTTGTAAGTCATTTGACCTAAAAATAAATTCCTTAGTCGTCAATTTTATCACTTTAATGTAAATCTATATTCCTCAGTCTGTTTCCTGTTTGTATAACAAAAACTTGTCACGTGGCACTTTTCTTTCGCAAAACTCTGATTATATCAGTGCAATTTATTCTGCTACTGTTTATTTTTCATAGAATTTATAATTTATAATTGTGTATATCAACTCAAACCACTTCTATCCCATTTTTACCACACCCCCTCTACTTCTCCTTGTTCCCTCCACGTGTTCTTCATAAATATTTTCATCCCCATCAACATTCCTCTGCTTTTCTTCCTCTTCCCTCCTTCTCCTCATCACCATCATCATCATCATCACCACCATCATCACCATCATCATCATCATCATCACAACCCTGCCAGCTTTCTTCTCCTCTTCCTGCTTCTCCTATTTATATACGACACAACTGCATTGATTACAATATCGTAGCATCAACGCCCAAACATTATTCTAACAGAATATGCAATCAGATCAACACAGCCCTTTACCGTGTGGGTTCGAGATCCGGCCGGGGATTTTCCTGTGGAGAGGTCATGTGCGACCTAGGGCTGCATCCGTAAAAAAGCTTTGTAAATTTTTCTGACTTAAGCTAAGACATTTTCTCTAATCTTGGAATATTTCCTTAGATATAAGAAAGTTTCTGGGATCAATTTTCTTTTCACCTAAAATACATTTCCATAATTCCCACAGGCAGAAACAAGACAAACATGAATGCCTCCATTATCCCTAAACATATATCTTGGATTTATCACCCGGTCTGACTAATTGTTTTATATAATAGTACATTCCTATTCACAAACTGACTCAGCGAAGGACTTTATGTGGGAAAGTCATCCAGGTGGCCTGCGGTGCACCTGTGGTTCTATCCAGACATTTGTTTGGGGTCTTCCTCCATCTAAAGAAAAACCCCAGCTGAACGGCGCTATTATAGACATCAACATACAGCATTTTGCGAGATCTGTTCAGGTAACAATAGTTTATTAAGATGTTTAATGAAAATATTTCTGATCAAAACTGTCGGATACCACCTTTAACTTGTTTTATGCTCTCAGTTCTGCAAAATTCCCAAACAAATGTAGTAAACATTTATGTATATGCCACAGCATACATTTCTAACACGAAAGTACTATTTTTGCTTTAAAAACTGCAACAAAAGTTTAAAACCATGTTTTGTTTATGTAATTATATCTTGAACCCTAAGTTGTTGTTTTTTTCGTTAGTTTGGTCTAAAAAGAACATTAAACTATACATGTAACTTTATCTATCATCTTAAGTTTACCCCGGTCTTTATGTGGGGCGCACTAGAAAACTGACCGTTAGATCAAAGACCTTACTACCTGTCCTTTGTAGAAATAAGGGAAATATTTACTTTACATTGTTTTGAATTGCGAAACATTTATGTCAACGTTCGGAAAGGTTATAATGGGAGAAAATATCCGAACTATTCTATTAATGCCGCTGTTTAATGAGGATACATGTGATAACGAACCAGGCGACGTTTCTCATAACATTTTTCTACGTAAAATCAAAGATTATGCCGAGGGTAACTGCGCAGCTTCAAATTATAAAGAAAGATGTCAATAATGTCGCAAGCAAAAACAGGAGTGCGCAGCTGTTTTGTTAGCTCTTGTTTCAATAAATGAGTTGATTAGGTTAAAGTTATCACCACAGCTTGCAATAACAAAAAACGCAGAAAACGAAGAAAAAAGCAAAGCAGAAGACAGTTTGGTCCCCAGCATATTTGTCTCCTGTTTAAAGCGTGATTGGGGCAATTTAAATCTCCAGGACAATCTTGGTAATCTGAGCCATCACATATTTTTTTATTCTAGCAACGCCCCTGCAATGCACTGTCTCTTCCCATCCACCTGGCGCATGCGTCTCCAGTGACGGTATTGTGACGCTAGCAGGAGCGTATCCAGAAAATCTAGGTGATAGGATGGGGGTATGAATCAGGATCCATTAAATTTTATCGCAATATTCACACGCACGCACGCACGCACGCACGCACACACACACACACACACATTAAGGGACTCTAACTTCGACCTAAGCAGTCAACAGACAAACTTAACTTTAAAAGCTTATTTTTACATGTCCATGTTTTCACAACTCTGCTGTTTCACCTGGTTGGTGGTGGGGAGGGGATGCCCCCCCCGCACCCCCCCCCCCGCACCCCTGGATCCATCCCTTGTAAATATTTATATATTTTACAGATTTGTTAATAATATAGAATGCTTAAACACTAGACACAATGTCTTTTTTTCACTTAAATCCTTCTATCTGTAAAAGGCTAACGTGTGATTTTTGATTAAATAGTCTTAGCGTCAAGAGTATCGTTAAATGAATTTGACATTTAAGATAGGAAGAAGGTAAAAATATGACATGTTATGATAACAACTTTTGATCAATACCTTAAAGGTGTTGTCCGAATGTTTTCCCTTATCTTATCCATGTAACAACATGGATGTTAGGGTCCTTTACTGTATATATTTAGTATTTACTGCGATATTAAAGTTAAATGGATCTTGATTCATACCCCACCCTCACCAACATTTTCTGGATCTGCCCCTGATATATACACAGTGAGGGACCCTCACTGCGACAACAGACAAAATTTACTTTACAAGCTTAGTATTCGGAGGGCCAATATTGTCTTTTTGGTATGTAGTTTATAAGCGCAACATAACCTTGGAGAAAGTTGTATCTACATGTACATATTGAAACAGATGGTATAGTGTACCATCATCAAACGTTTTCCTGTAAAATGCTTCAGAAATGAAAAGTATTCAGTAGAGTTATTTCTATAGACATGTACACAATAGTTCGCCAATCGTTAGCCGAGAGGCGAGAGGCCAATGCACTATCGGTAGTTAAAAACTGCTGTCAGTGAAGGGTTCGAACCTTTGGAAGAAATAATTGCCTCCCTACGCCCGTCAACGTCATGTCGGCCATAGATGGCTTGATTAAATAAGACACTTTTACCATACTGTGATTTGTGTTGAATGTTTCGTGTTTCTTCTGTTCACCTCATCTTTTGTTAGTCTATATAGTTTTCAACATATCTGAAATTTAACATTTACGGAAAGCGTTGTAACTATATAGTTGTGTGCATGAACACCGGTAATTGTGTGACCTACATGTACTTACCATTTACTCTTTACTTAACTTCACATACCACTGATTATTGTAAATTGTATTTAAGCTATAAGTTGTGTAAATTTCATGCCCAATAAAATATATGGTTTTGTTATGGTTATAGTATGTTACTGTGTGTTATGGTAATTGTTATGGAATGGCTATGGTTATGTTATGGTTATGTTATGGTATGATTATGGTATGATATGTGATGGTTATGGAACTGGTATGGCATGTTATGGTTAAGGTATGTTATGGTTGTGGCTATGTTATGTTATGGTTATGGAATTGGTATGGTATGGTATGGTCATGGTATGTTATGGCTGTGGCTATGTTATGGTTGCGGCAATGTTATGGTTATGGTGGGTTATAGTTATGGTATGTTATAGTTATGGAATGGTTAGGGTATGGTATGGTTGTAGCTATGTTATGGTTATGGTATGGTATGGTATGGTATGTTATGGTTATGGTAGGTTATGGTTATGGAATGTTATAGTTATGGAATAGTTAGGGTATGGTATGGTATATTATGCTTATGGTAGGTTATGGTTATGGTATGGTATAGTTAT